>OY740717.1:103269176-103674183 GCA_963513945.1 Hydrotaea diabolus | reverse complement strand
CGTTTTTTTAGACGGAAATAAAATCTATTTTGGTAACTGTGATTTTATCTACATATGCATAGTTTTTTCTCTCTCAGCGTTGCCAGTTAATAATGAAGTTTTGCCACTGTTTCCACAAGGAACTGCCATTCAAATATTATTTTTCCGTATAGTTTTTAAATATGGCAACACAATGTGATTTTGACATTTCATTGCAAATTATACCGATAGTTAGGGAGCTGTGAAATTTCAATCAGATCTACAATCCTGTATGGCTCGATACAAGGAACTGTACAAAGAACTCTCCAAAGTAGGATCGCAACGTACTATAACTGAATTTGCTATTAAAATAAATAAACCTGTGCCTGAAACAAGTTCTGATATGCAGTTACCAATGAACGCAGTTGAAGATGTGGACGTAGAAATGAACATTCTACTTACGAAACAGATATTGCTCCAACGCAGCAGAAAAGAATGCGCTTACATTCAGAAACTAATACCGAGTAGAATTTACCCTTATACCATTTTTTATATTTCTATACAACTTTTTTATGTTCCTTGCATAGGAGATTTTTTTGTTTTAAATTGGATTTTTATTGCTAAGTTCCTTTATATTTTAAGTTCCTTTATATAAAATTAGTTCCTTTATATAATATGTGAAATAAAATGGGCATGGTATACCTGAAGAATAAAATTTATGTTTATTTTACCGAATTATGTATTAATTTTCGTAGGCTTTCTTGGTTGCTGAACCAATCTAACATTTTTCCATTAAGTAGTCTTTATTCACACGATTTTTTTACACGATATTTTCTGGAACACATGTACCGTGCAAAAACAGGATTAGGTGTATATATATACGAGGGCGGAAACTTCTTAGCCTAGCACAAAAAGCGCGGTATAAATACAAAAAAGTTAAGTGTTTTGGAAACTTCCATCTCTGCTATGAAAACATGTTAAATTTTGTTTCGATCTGGCAACTCCTTCATATAGAAACAGGTGTTCACAAAAGACGCATCCTCGAATTTTTTACAATGAAAAATTAGAAATGCGCGGTGTCATTAAATATTTACATAAAAAAGGTTTATCGGGACAAGAAATTCATAATGATATGGTGAATGTGTTAGGTGAAAGTGCTCCTTCATATGCAATAGTAAAAATTGGGTTGCTGAATTTAAACGTGGTCGTACAAGCATTGAGATGAACCACGTAGTGGACGTCCAAAAACAGCAACAACAACAGAAATTGTAGCCAAAGTGCATGATATGGTATTAACTGATCGACGAATAAAAGTGCGTGAAATAGCTAATATCATGGCATCTCAAATGATCGAGTCCATTTAATTTGCATGAAGAACTACAGATGAAAAAGCTTTCTGCAAGATGGGTGCCGAACTTGTTAACAGTCGACCAAAAACGCAGAATGAACATTTCACAAGCTTATTTGGACCGTTTTCAGCGAAATAAAAAGGATTTTAAGCGTCGTTTCATAACTGTTGATGAGACATGGATCCACTATACTCCAGAGACAAAAGAACAAACCAAACAATGGACTGAAGCTGGAGGAAGTGCCCCAAAGAAGGCAAAAACAATTCAATCGGCTGGTAAGGTAGTGGCAACGGGTTTTTGGGCCTTCAAAGGTATTTTATTGATTGACTATCTGCAAAAGGGTAAAACAATAAATTCAGAGTAATATTGCAACCTTTTAGATCAATTAAATGTACAAATTCGAGAAAACCGTCCTGGCTTACAACACAAAAAAATAATTTTTCATCAAGACAACGCACCAGCGCACAAGAGTGTTTTAACAATGGCTAAAATCAATGAATTAAAGTACCAGTTGCGTGACGACCCACCTTATTCTCCCGATTTAGCTCCCAGTGACTTTTACCTGTTCCCAAATCTAAAAAAAATCCTTGCTGGCAAGCGTTTTACCTCAAATGAAGACGCAATTACAGTTGTAAACCACTATTTTGAAGACCTTGAGGAAAACTATTTTAATCAAGGGATAGAATTGCTAGATAAGCGTTGGTCTAAGTGTATTGAAGTTTCATAAGATTATATTGAAAAATAAAATATTTTTGAAAAACTAACTATTCTCTTTCATTGATAGGCTAAGAACTTTCCGAATCGCCCTCGTATATATATATATATATATATATATATATATATATATATATATATATATATATATATATATATATATATATATATATATATATATATATATATATATATATATATATATATATATATATATATATATAAATATATATATATATATATATATATATATATATATATATATATATATATATATATATATATATATATATATATATATATATATATATATATAAATATATATATATATATATATATATATATATATATATATATATATATATATATATATATATATATATATATATATATATATATATATATATATATATATATATATATATATATATATATATATATATATATATATATATATATATATATATATATATATATATATATATATATATATATATATATATATATATATATATATATATATATATATATATATATATATATATATATATATATATATATCGCCGTTCTAATAGTTATTATGTATTTAAGAAAACATGAACTACTTTTAATTTTACTTTTACTGATGTATATATCACGAATTCCATTTTAACTTTTAAGTACCCCCCTTTTCATTGCACAGTTGGTGCAAGGCGGGCGGCATGTTCGCGTTCAAATGGGCCTGCAGTGGCCCACCCCCGCAAAGGGTGCGTTGCCAAAACCCTTTCTTCAAAAGGTCCGTTTGCTCGCGAACGTGTCTTTCTGCTATCGTCTCCTTCTCATTCAGTTTCGTCAACTTTGACGACAGAGGGAAATGCAATAGGTAATTTGTGTGTGCGAGCTCGAACAGTCAAGCAAGCTTAGCTTAAGTGTTTTTAAAACAAAAATAAAAGTGTGAACATAAAAACCTTGTGCAGTTCACATTTAATTCAGGGACAACCGGGAGGAGTGACGTAGAGAAGGTGCTACGACCGATCAAGAGCCAGTGCGGTATCATAAGCAACAACAGCGAAGTGGAAAGTTTCTACAGCCGATCCCATTGTATCATCAATGAGCAGTGCAGTCCAGGAGTGCAACAGCAGGGATCCGAGATTGGCCCTCCTCAACAAGTTGGAGTGTAAGAAACCCCACCAAGGACAAATCTATCATTATCATCTAATAACACTCCCATCTCTGAAGTTATAAATATAAAATAAGCTCTAAAAAGAAAAACACCGAGAACTAAAGATTATACGAACAGACAAGCAAATAGCTTGAAGACAATTCTGCCGAAATTATGATGCTATTAAAGTAATTGAAAACGATGCCAACATGATCTCTGATTCTTCTGACATTTCAGCTACATACGTATTATTATTACAGACTTGTCAACCATCACGCCCTTGTCCACAGAAAGCGAAGTGTATCATACCCCAGTATTATAAGATATCCGCATACGTATTATTATTACAGACTTGTCAACCATCACGCCCTTGTCCACAGAAAGCGAAGTGTATCATACCCCAGTATTATAAGATATCCGCAATTGTACCCAAAATTAAACTAAACAAGGTAACTTACAAACTGGACTCAAACAGGCCAATATCTCTTTTACCATATGTTGGGAAGATTTGAGAAAAAATGATATCAAGACGTTGGATGTGGTATTTGAAAAGACACAAACTTTTATCTGCCAATCAAGTAGGATCTTAAAGCGCTCTTAGCACTACTGATGCTCTACTATTTATAGACCATATTATTTGTAAAAATCGTTCAACTAAGAACTGTTGATTCAAGTTTTTATTAGACTAATTCATGACATGAAAAGCAACGTTCAATGAAGCATTTGACAAACATTAATGTAATTCTGATCCTACTATGTACATTTTATAATTTAAAAATATAAATACAGTTGGATTGTTGCAAGTACATAACTCAAATATTCTAACAATCTCCGCCTCAATTCAATTGTATTAAACAAAAGTAATATTTAAAATATTACAACAATTCAAATTTTTTTCTTTACTTAATGATTTGGTTAAAATATCAGCAGCATTTTTAGATGTGACTACGTATTTGATATCAATCTCCTTATCAATGTTTTTGTCTCGGATGTAGTGAAATCTAATGTCGATGTGTTTGCTTCTCTTGTGCCCAGTAGGATTCTTTACCAAAAACTCTGCTCTTTGATTATCGCAGTACATAGTTGTTGCATCGGATACACATTTGTCAAAACCCATCTCTTGAAGAAGGTTTCTTTGGAACACCACCTTGGCACAGGGCTATATACTCCACCTTCATTGAACTCAGCGCCACAATACGTTGTTTTTTGGACTCCGAGGCTATAAGTCCTTCACCGAAAAACAAAGCGCCGCCACTATACGATTTTCGATCATTTTTATCTGCTCCCCAATCCGAATCCGTGAAACAAACTAGCTTTTGATTGTCAAATGGATTTTGTCTTTTGGGTGACCTTTTAAATATCGCAAAAGGTGTTTTGCTGCTACAAATTGTTCGCTATTAGGATGTGCACTGAACTGCGCTGGACCTGCCATATATCAGGTCTTGATATAACCGATAAGTACATCAAACCTCCAATTAACGATTGAAAACTCTTGACATCACACAACTCATCACAACTATTGTTTTCGCACTTTCTGAGAACAGTTCCGTTAGCCAACGGCGTTGAAGTTGGTCTGCAATCTGTCATTTCCCATTCTTCCAGTAGTTGTTCAACATATCGAGATTGATGAATCGAAATGCTACCACCATCCTCCCGCCCAATGTGTCCATTCAGGTTGAAAAGAATCCTTAACATTTCATCACTAGATGAACATGTCAATATTAAATCATCGACGTAGATGGCAATTATATTTATGGTACCATTTTCTCGTTAAATGTACACAAATTTGTCTGTTTTGGATCTTTTAAATCCAATATTCGTTAAAATTTCTGACACCTTCTTGTTCCATACTCTGTCAGCCTGCTTTAACCCATACAGAGAACGTTTTAATTTGCAAACCTTTTGTGAATGTTGTCTGCCCTCGAATTCTGGAGGTTGTTTCATAAAAACATCTTATTGTAAATCACCGTTTAAATATGCGGAAACAATGTATACATGGTTTACCATTAAATTGTATTTAAATGCTAAAGCAAGAATCAAACGAATACTAGAGTGACGAACAACAGGTTCATATCAGAGATGGAAAAAGTGGTACAACTGTTCCAATCGTGGTACAATCGAGCTGTCAGTGGTACCGTAGTACGCTCGACATATTTTTGGTACAGTTCGATATTAGTTATAATTGCACCTTGGTAAATTCTACAATTTCTTGGAAAATTTTCATATCAACACTAAAAGTCCGAAACTACTTATACTATTTCATGTTTTCAAACTTACAAAAGCTCTAGTCAGTTCAACATTTGGTAACTTATCATTTTAATAACCGTATAGCGTGATCGTCCCTAAAGAAAATCGTGCAACTTTACAACACTGTATTTAATGCAGATAAACCATTTACGTAAATCAACGTTTGTGTCTGTTCTTCTTCTTCTTTAAATATATATAATTTTTCAGAGACGATCCGTGAACAAACAAAAATTAAAAATATTCATTTCTTGATGGGTGGTAAATAAAGTAATACCAAAAATGGATAAATTTCTCAAAAAATAAGTAATTGCAGTACAAGTTTATCAAACAACTTTTTCAACTCTAATTCTATAATTTAGGAATCAAATGGCTGCCACCTGAAGGAGTTTACACAAAAATCCAACCAGCAAAATGCTCCAAGAAAGATCAGGGCTGAGTGAGGTGACTTTTATACCTAGATAAAGGACAGCAAAATAGGAAGATATTGTGTTATGTAACACACCAATAACTGGAGGGCAATTCCACGATAAAAGACAAGGAGATTCGGAAGGTCACAAACAGTTGGAAAATGAAGCCAACAAAAATCCCAAAAATCGACGAGTATATAAAAAAAATCGAATGCTACGAATTCCGTAAACACAAAGGCTAAACGTTTGGAGTTGATGCTTACCAGTTTTGTAACAGAAGATAATTTACCATTTGCATTTATGGATCATATCAATAATCTTTTAAAAATTCCATTGACGACTCAAACATAATTAAAAATGTCCATGTAAGCAGGAAAAAATCACAAAAATATGTTGTGGATTGTATTGGACCTTCTAACACACAGCAAATTGTGAATTTATGCCAAAAACAATACTACTCAATAGTTATTGTGAGAGTACTGTTTGTTTCATTTATATTATGGACGTTGTTTTGATAGATTTTGGGCTTGGTTCTTATTTCTGATGGGACTGCTAAAACCATTTTAACGCACAATTTACAATTTTAAATTTTGAGAATAAAGACAAACTTAAGACCAGTTTCATCTTCATCCAACTGACTGATAAAACAATGAGAATTTATTTCATGTTCCTTTCTTATATATTAAGAATTGTTAATGGGGTCAATATTGAAATGCAAGGCGTAGATACAAAAGATCATATACTACACGAGAGATTATCCGTTCTATATAGACAAATTGCAAGAAATATATTAAACCTATATTCTATTGACGGAGTAGAAGTAAATAATAAAGATTTAGACTGCCGTGGTTCCACTGTTGAAGTATGTATGTATTTATATCAGCAAATAATATTGCTGTCGAAGAAGTTTTACTGTTCAAAGGAAACGTCAAAAAATTTGTGTTAAAGTTATTTCCAATCGAAATGGAAAATATTGAACAAATTAGCAGTGAATACAGGGCCATTTCGATCTATCTATGCTGATCTAAGCATTGGCGTTTTCTGGAAAGTCATATCTGCCATAAAAAAAAAACACTTTAAATGAGCCAATGTTTTTAAATATTTTTAGAGTTGTTCAGGGCATTTTATTACTTTCGCATTCTTCCGCCAGTATTTAATGGAAATTTTCTATGCAAAATTTAATAAAAACAAAACTAAGAAATAGATTATAGATAAAAAAGGTTATCATCGCTTAAACAATGCAAAGATTTGATATCAAATTCGACAAAATGTCACGTTCTTCTCCTAGCAAAAATTATATCAAATATAAATATTACCAATACTGAAATGGAATCAAATGCGTTATTAGAGTAATAGAAAACTTAAAAGATAAAGACTGTATACCAAAACCGCAATAGTTAAGTAATTTTTCTACAAAAAGTCAGAATTTTGTCCATTTGTATAGAGAAAAAGTGTAGTTGTACTCAAATTGTTGTAGCCGTTTCAGTGCTTTACCTGCATAAATGCCAAAACTTGATAGTTATTGAGCCTTAGTACTGAAGCCGTTATAACAAATATTTGTTTCTATTAATTTTGTTGCTTCACGTAGACAAAGTTCACACTTTTTGTCTTACTTATCAAAGCTAATCCGAAAACGCTATTACCATAACTATTTAATATTAAACAAATATACAAATCCAATGTGCAAATTATGTAATTCATGATGTTTAGCTCGTTTGTTTTATTTCGGTCTGTAGCTTTTACATATTGAAGAGGGATTAACCGGCTCAAGACCTCTTGCTTCTATATTTAAACAGAAGACAAGTTTTTAACAAAATGGCAAAGTGACATTGATTTTCGTGGCTGCACACTGCTTTTATCATGATTCGGGACCGTGCCAACCCTCTTCAGAAAGCTTTGCTGCGATTGTTGAAAGTAAAACCGAACTCTATAAGGCCAGGCTCTCCCCAAACGAATGAGAACTACCGTTGTAAACCTTACTTTTCAAGTTTTCTTCATACAATTGGCCACGAAAATACAACTCACTCTTGCCACCTCTAAAGAGACCACATCGAGAGTCATCAATAGATTTCTTTTACAACGTATGTGTGTGTTGTAAAAAGAGTTTAGTTGACTATGTCAACTTATGTGCCGTGCCGTGATTTCTTTACGTGTAAAAAGAGTTTCATGATTTTAATTTAAAAAATATGAATTGTTTGAGAAATATTTGTTTTTTAATAATATGAATATAATTCAAAACTTTTTTAAATACTAAATATTTCTTTATACAATCTTTATACATACAAAAAAATCTTGAAATATCTTTATTTTACTTAAAATAAACATGAATTTCTGTTTAAAAATTTTTTTTGGTGCAATTTGGAAGCTTTTGGCACATTTTTTTTTTATTAACCTAAAACGAAATTTTTACAAGAAACGATTTTAGCAATGTAGAAAAAGCAGCCGTTATTCATTTTCAAATAAATTATTGTATTTATATTTATATAAATATCCTCAAAAATAACTTTACATGTACAACATTTCTTCTACTTTTCTTTTGCAAATGTTAAAAATTCCTTGACCAAACAATTATTAGAACATTAATTTTCGTTTGCAGATGGTGAAAGAAGTCTAAATTGCTCTTATAAACAGATAATTCCGCCACCTCCTCATTTCACCACCACCAACCGAAAATATGTAGCTAAACGGAACATACCAATAGTTTCGCCAAAAACGTTATTTTTCTAATTTTAACCATCGTAAAACCGTCGGATAAAAGTAAGGATATGTTTTAATATATTATGGCCTTATTCTAAAAAACTCTAGGCTAGTAGAGGGAAAACTCTAGTTCAGTGCTGGTCAACCACTTTACCCGGGAAACGAACATCTTCGGCTTTTTTACACGTATTGACACGAGTGTCAGCACAAAATGTAAATAAACGCTGGTGAGAGCAGTCATTTCAACTCAGTTGCTCTCAAGCATTCAATGAAAGCACATCTATGTTTGTTTTTGCGGATAATTAGGTACACTGAGAATATGTGGGATGTCGAATGGGAACATACATTTTTATTTGCTTTGAACATATTGAACGAAGCCGAGTGTCTTGTATGCAACCAAATTATTAAAACTAAGAATGCACATACACTCAAGCGTCATTACGATGCATTACATGCTAAAGAACATTTGATTATTGGGAGAGATAGAATTAAACTTATTTCTAAATTAAGAAATAATCTTGAAAAAAAAGCGTGTTAGGAGCACAGTTCTAAATAAAAATACCAATCCCAAAAATGCAGCATCAAGCCATGAAAAAGCGTCATATATTATCAGCTTAGCATTCGCAAAAAAAATGCAGACCTTTTGAAGACGGCGTATTTTTTAAAGACATTTGCCTTTCAATACTGCATTTATATGGACTGTCAGGGCAACAAGTAGCAGATGCAATAAAAAATACGCCTTTATCGGGTAAAACCGTAGTTCGGCGCATCGAAGATATCGGCTTATATATGCAATCGCTAACGGTTGAACGAATTAAGAGAGCTAAATATATATCGGCATGTTTAGACGAAAGTGTTGACATTACTGATACAAGTCAAATGATAATTTGTATCAGAACGGTTGACAATGACTTTAATGCATTTGAGGAAATTACATTCATTTAATGGCACCACTACTGGTAAAGATATTTTTGAGGCTTTTTGTAGAAATGTTTTATCTTTAATAGATATTAATAAGCTATCTTCTGTATGTACGGATGGTGCACCGGCTATGGTTGGTAGACAAATCGGATTCGTAAGGGCAGCTGCTAAAGGCCGGTATATATGCACCGACTTTCCACTGCATTATCCACCAGCAAGCCTTATTTTCCAAAACGTTAGGCACCACTAACAAAGACCTTAATCTAACTGCAGTTATGACAACTGCTGTAAAAATAATTAACCGGCTACGAGGGGGTCATAACGCACTCACGCATAGAAAACTTAAAGCTTTTTTACAAGATATAGAGGCGGACCATCACGACATATTGTTGTATACCGAAGTAAGATGGCTAAGTCGTGGACAAAAGCCTTGAACGCCTCTTTAATCTTCGCGAGGAAATAGCCACATTTTTGGAAACACAGACTGGTTCCTCAGATACTTCACTTTTAAACCAAATAAAATGTCCTTACTTTCTCTTGGACTTAGCATTCCTAACGGATATAACGTTATTGTTTAATAGACTTAATCTTGTGTTGCAAGGAAAATATACTACCATATCCGACCAATTAGAAGCGATTAACGAATTATCGAAGAAACTTATAATTTTGAATGACCAATTGAAAATAGAAAATTTAACCAATTTTCCAAACGTTCAAGAAATTTTCAATAAAGTTCCGAATCGCAATAGACTTAAAGAACTAAGCGAAGAACTAAATAGTCTGTTTGACAATTTTCAAAACAGATTTAAAGATTTTCGAAAAATGGACTGGATTGTAACCATATACAATAATCCATTAACATGCTCGTCTGAGAATTTCCCACCTGACATACAAGCTGAATTAATAATTATGCGCCAAGACTTTTTTATTCCCATTGGAGGAGGAATACATTTTTCTAGAAATGTATGTCCTCAAAAATATCCTCTTACCAGAGACTTAATATTAAATTTTTTTTCAATTTTTCCAACTACATATATCTGCGAATCATCTTTCTTGGCAATGTCGGAAATAAAAAATAAGAAACGAAAAAGTCTAACAGATAGTCATTTAGAGACGCTACTAAAAATCAAATGTTTTAACGATGAAATTGATATAGACAAACTCATTGAGTTTAAAAATTTAAATAGAGAAACAAATTAAGATAGACTAAGAGACTGAATAAAAGTGCCTGATGAAAATTAACAAGATTTAATTTATTTTAATTTTTCTATTTTTTTAAACTACTTTATTTTTTTTTAGAACTAAGTGACTGAATTAAAGTTCCTAATGAGAATGAACAAAATTTAATTTATGTTTATTGTGAATTTTTTTTGTTCCTTTAATTTTTTTTTTGTTTTTTTTTTTTTTTATTTGTTATATATTACGTTATTTACTTACTTTATTTTTATTGCTTAAAGAATTGCATTATTATTTAAAAAATATATATTTTATAAAAATAAAATATAGAACTTTGAACAACTATAAGTAAGTTAACAATCAAACACAATATTTCTTTCAGTAAAATCACGCTCATCTACCCCAATACACTCACTCACTTCTCACTAACACAACCATGATCACTTTTTGACTAGCACTGCTCTAGTTTAATAAAACTCTTATGAGCGGTATTGTACGTACTACTGTAGGCCGTTGAGTGTTCACATAACTCAGAATTTGAAACCAGATTTTGTTAAACCTTGTGAAATAGAAGTTGAGGCCTCTATAGGCAGACATTTCTGTTTTTTTGTTTTGACTGCAATAAGGATCACTTGTGAGAGCATTTATACTACGTTTGGTTTAAACCTCGTGAAGTAGAAATGATTCTACACAGTCTTTTGCGCGCGTGTGTTAGCGATATGCTGTGACAAGAGGCTCGCAGGTATATATCAGAATATCTTGCGTCCATTTCTCCAAAGTCTTGACGTGCTTGGAGCACTTAGTAACTGCCTAGCTGATATATTGGCGTGTCGTTCGAGCTTCTGTTTGTGCATCATCTTAATATCTCTAATTGCATTTTTGACGAGGGGTATTTTCAGATCTCGCTGGGTGTTTTGTCCCTCATATACCAAGGGGCACCGGTAATCAGCCGCAATGTCTTCGATTTGACTCTTTGGATTTTGTCGAGATTGCTCGAGCTTGCTTAGCCCCATAGCTGGGCATCGTGTAACCAGATAGGGTTGATTGTACTGTTGCATTGCAGGAGCTTATATTCGTTAAATGAATTGAAAACGAAACTATCAGGATTTTTTTCTGATCAACTTTAAATAATTTGGTCCTAAGCATATTTTGAATGGGGAATCTTACAGTATTGTTCATTTTGTGTTAAAGTTATTTCTAAACGAAATGGAAAATATTGATCAAATTAACAGTGAATACAGGGCCATTTCTGATCTATCTATGCTGATCTAATCATTGGCGATTTCTGAAAAACCATATCTGCCATAAAAACACTTTAAATGAGCCAATGTTTTTTAAATATTTTTACAGTTGTTTAGGGCATTTTATTACTTCCGCATTCTGCCATTCCATTCCGCCAGTATTAAAAGGTAATTTTCTTTGCAAACTTTAATAAAAACAAAACTACGAAATAGATTATAGATTAAAAAGGTTGTCATCGCTTAAACAAAGCAAAGATTTGATATCAAATTCGACAAAATGTCACGATCTTCGCTTAGCAAAAATGATATCAAATATAAATATTACCAATACTGAAATGGAGTCAAATGCGTTACTAGAGTAATAGAAAACTTAAAAGATAAAGACTGTATAGCAAAACCGCAATAGTTAAGTAATTTTTCTACAAAAAGTCACAATTTTGTCCATTTGTATAGAGAAAAAGTGTAGTTGTACTCAAATTGTTGTAGCCGTTTCAGTGCTTTACCTGCATAAATACCAAAACTTGACAGTTATCGAGGTTGTCTAGTACTGAAGCTGTCATAACAAATATTTTTTCTATTTATTTTTTTGCTTCACGTAGACAAAATTCACATTTTTTGTCTTAGTTATCAAAGCTAATCCGGAAACGCTATTACTATAACTATTCAATATTAAACAAATATACAAGAAAAAATACAATGTGCAAATTATATACTTTATGATTTTAATTTAAAAAATATGAATTGTTTTTTAGTAATATGAATATTATTCAAAACTTTTTTTAATACTAAATATTTCTTTATACATACAAAAAATCTTGAAATATTTTTATATTACTTAAAATAAACATGAATTTCTGTTTAAATTTTTTTTGGCACAATTTGGAAGCTTTTTATTAACCTAAAACGAAATTTTTACAAGAAACGATTTTAGGAATGTAGAAAAAGCAGCCATTATTCATTTTCAAATTAATTATTTAATTGATATACATATATAAATATCCTCAAGAATAACTTTACTTATACAACATTTCTTCTACTTTTCTTTTGCAAATGTTAAAAATTCCTTGACCAAACAATTATTAGAACATTAATTTTCGTTTGCAGATGGTGAAAGAAGTCTACATTGCTCTTATAAACAGAAAATTCCGCCACCTCCTCATTTCACCACCACCAAAGGAAAATAGCTAAACGGAACTTACCAATGGTTTCGTCAAAAACGTTATTTTTCTAATTTTAACCATCGTATAATCGTCGCATACAAGTATGGATATGTTTTAATATATTATGGCCTTATTCTGATTGACACGCGGATATATATACTATCTATAATCGCTATTACATTTTTAACGAAAATATAATCTAAGGCATTATACAAGCCTATGAAAGAAGAAGAAAACATACATTTTAAAAGTATTTGCGGAAAAGCTAAATTTACAGAACAATTGACCAAAACGAGAAAATTGTTGAAAAATTAAAACACTGATTGTTCATACAATTAAACGTGACAAAATATTTTTTGTTTAATTTGCAAATAAATTTGTTTTTTTTTCAAAATCACATAAGGTCAAATAAAAAAAACAGCTGTAAAATGACAACAAAAACCGTCGCCGCGCCCGTCGTTATTTCATTTAAATTCTCTTGCAAACCAAGTTCCGTCGCAGCAGCCGCAATGTTCTGTTTCTACTCTTATGCGGTTCTCTAGGTCTTATCTGCAGGATTTGCATTAATTTGATCACTGTGGTGTACTAATTGTATTAGTTTGACATTTTTGATTATAGTGTAGAAGGGAAAACTCTAGTTTAATAAAACTCTTATGCGCGGTATTGTACGTATTACTGTAGGCATTTGAGTGTTCACATACCTGAGAATTTGAAACCAGATTTTGTTTAAACATTGTGAAATAGAAGTTGAGGCATTTCTGTTTTGACTGCAATAAGGATCACTTGTGAGAGCATTTATACTACGTTTGGTTTAAACCACGTGAAGTAGAAATGATTCTAGACAGACTTTTGCGCGCGTGTCCTAGCGATATGCTGTGACAAGAGGCTCGCAGGTATATATCAGAATATCTTGCGTCCATTTCTCCAAAGTCTTGACGTGCTTGGAGCACTTAGTAACTGCCTAGCTGATATGTTGCCGTGTCGTTCGAGCTTCTGTTTGTGCATCATCTTAATATCTTTAATTGCATTTTTGACGAGGGGTATTTTCAGATCTCGCTGGGTGTTTTGTCCCTCATATACCAAGGGGCATCGGTAATCAGCCGCAATGTCTTCGATTTGACTCTTTAGATTTTGTCGAGATTGCTCGAGCTTGCTTAGCCCCATAGCTGGGCACCGTGTAACCAGATAGGTTTGATTGCACTGTTGCATTGCATGAGCTTATATTCGATGCTAAGTTTAGAGTGCGCATTTAGGAGTTAGTGAAGTTGATTTTCCTTAAGATTTGTTTGAGACTTCTTGGCTTCGATATGACTTCTCCTGGTGAGTCGTCGATCCAGGCGGACCCCAGGGTTGTTTACCACTATCAGATTGAGAAAAAGGTATATTGTTAAGTTTTAATGTCGGGCAAGTTTTTTAATTCTGTGTAAAAGTTACCTGTGTGCATTTAGCATCGTTGACGTTTATTCTCAAGTCAGAGAACCAAGTTTCTACTCGTCTGAGATGAACACCTAGATTCATAGATGCAATATCCTGCTTTTTATGTGAGGCCATTATAGCGGTATCGTCGGCAAAAGTGGATGTTCATACATTTGGGCTGGTAAGGATATCTGCGATAAACAAAAGGAATAGGATAGGAACCAGGATACTTCCCTGGGGGTCACCAGCTGGCACTTCGTGGTCATCGGTGACGTGTTGCCTACATTTGACTCTGAATCTGCGGTATTCTAAGTAAGACTCAATAATTCGATGCGTCTTTGCCGATAAGTAGTGGCTAATTTTGTTACTCAAGCCAAAGTGCCAGACTTTGTCAAATGCTTGAGCAACATCCAGAAATACGGCGTAGCAATATTATCGCCGTTCAAATGATTTTAAAATTGCTTGAGTTAGACGGTTTACTTGTTCGATGGTGCTGTGGCCTTCCCGGAATCCGAACTGATGGTCTGGTATTATTTTATTTGATACCTGTATGAAGAAGGTATAAATTTGTCCTTTGCTGGCTTAAAATAATTTGAATCAGAAAAATTGCCACGCTTTAGGAAAGTACCTATGTCTCAAAATTGAGTTAGATAATTTTGCCTGGAACTTCACAGCAATATAGGGAAGTTCCAAGATAATTCTAGTCGTGATAATATCATATCCAGGTGCTTTACCTGGATTCACGGTTTCTTTAATAACATGCAGAACATCACTTGCGTTAGTACACAGTAAAATTACGGCAGAGGTCGCTACATCCTGAATTTGGGCGATATACCTAAGACAGATGGTTTCTTCTGATATCGCCCACTCTTTATTTGCGTCACGTATTGGAAATTGCTTTTCTGTGCGCATACTAGTATTTCTTAGTTGTTTCCATAATGAAAATTTAGTTGAAGCTGTCGGAGTTAAACTTGCAATGAAACTAATTTTCCTTTTAAATATTGTTTACACACATATTATAATTTTGTTTGTAAAATTAAAACAAAAATGACAAAGCAAAAGATATTCCTCAAAAGTTGACATTCCCACTTAATGCTTCTTTTTGGCAAAAAAAAGAATCGTATATTATATTATGTATTTCAACGATTCTGAAACACGAGAAAAATGCTCGGGCTTTGTAAGACTTGTACGATTAAAGTCCCAAGCACAATGAAGCTAACGTTTTGTTTCATGAAACAGCAGATATATATATATATATAGTATTCACATAAAACGAAATTTTTACAAGGAAAATTTGAGCAATGTAGAAGAAGCAGCTGTTATTTATTTTCAAATAAATTATTTTATTTATATTTATTTAAATAATCTCAAAAATTACAACATTTCCTCTAAAAATTCCTTGACCAAACTATTATCAGAACATTAATTTTCGTTTGCAGAAGTCTATTATTTTATTTATATTTATTTAAATAATCTCAAAAATTACAACAATTCTTCTAAAAATTCCTTGACCAAACTATTATCAGAACATTAATTTTCGTTTGCAAAAGTCTACACTGCTTTTATAAATAGCATACAAGTAAGGATTTTTTTAATATATAATCGCCATATTCTGATTGAAACGCGGATATATACTTGCAAACAAATACTAGCAATAAGCCCTATTACATTTTTAACAAAACTATAATCTAATATGGATTTTACACAACAGTCATTATTCGTAGTTCGCACTCTCATTCGTAATTCAACTTCAATTACATTGCGAATAACATAATTCACCATACAAAATTCTTATGAGGCGTTTACACTACATTCATTTTTCATTGTGAATAACCTTCTGTATTACGAAGAAAAACTGCCTTCTCTAATTCTTATTGGAAAATATCGAAGCTGCTGTCAAAATAAAAATGTAAAAATTATGCTCTGCTCAAATTTACTCTCTTTTTCTATTCATTTTATTGCAAAAAACCAAATGTATATATCTATGATACATTGCTAAATTTTCTACTTACTATTAGAGCTTATATATAGATCGAATAAAAAAGAAGAATTGTAATGTAAACAAACACATTTTTTTCTTTGGAATACCGAAGCAAAAGCCACTGTCAAACCGAATTAAGTACACGTAGTGTAAACAGGGTAATTCGCGTAAGTAATTCATAGAGCGAAATAGGTAATTTGAAATGTAGTGTGGATAAGGCTTTATGTAAGCCAATAAGATTTCGTATCTCAGTAGTACTAACAATCGTTTTGTCTGATAAGAAGAGCTGTCAAATTTGAGGCACTATCGATAGTTTTTTTGGAGTATGTGAATGTATGTTTTTTGGAGTATCGAAACCGAATTTTTTGCAAGACGTGTCAATTTTGTTTAAAGGGAGCAATCAATAGCTCTTGACTCAGAAGTAACATTTTTCGCAGCGTACAGCAAAAAGTGTCAATTTATCAAGACATTTATCTATTCTTTTATGTGGGTTCATATGGGATAAATAAATAAATTAAAAGATAGTTGAAAGACTTTTTAACCTATTTGTTAATGCAAAACTTTGCAAATATAAGATGCAATTATTTAATTTATTATTTAATCATAAGTCTGGGTGTTTTAACGTAATTTAAAGAAACTCAAAAGTATTGACGCAACTGAAAAAAATATATGTAACAATATGTAAACAATATTTGGGAATGAATTTTTCAGAATAAAAATAATGAATAAAATAAGAAAAATATCTAGAAACTTAATGCATAGAATTAAAAAACAACATTATTATTGCATTTCCTTCTATATTGCGGATTGTATATGTGCTTTTATGTGTTTCTGTTATTAAACGGAAGACAAAACACAAGTGAGCGATATTTACGTTTGTGGGAGAATGAAAATAACACAGTAACAGACCAGCTCTGGTCTGTTCTGGCAGCATATCGGTATATAAACTTAAGAAGAAAAAAACACTAGCAAATAAGGCTATCGGTCTACATGTGATCTACATTTAAGAAACTGTCAAATGATAAAGCATTCAATTACTCTTTGTGGAAAATAACAAAAACATCGATGTCACATTATGAAGTTGAAAAAATGGCCTGGTTTTGATCTCATAACGACAGAAGTACTTAAACAGTTAACTCCAAATTGCACTGTAGAATAACGCAGTTATTCAATGCCTGTCTAATATGTACCTTACCTTTGGAAAACAGCTTAAGTTTTGATGATTCAAAAGCCAGGGAAACCAGCAGCAGAAGTGACATCTTAAAGACCAATTTCTCTTTTACCCATAATGTCGAAATTGTTCGAAAAAATATTTTTGAGAAGAATTTTATGCTCTTTTTTCACTAGGCACTTTGACTTGTTTTTGTACGAAAGAGGAACGAAAACGTTTCGCACAGGCGATGCCACCTTAAATAAAGTGTGTCATTCCAAAATAATCGTTTTTTTATCGTTGGTTTGTCATCTCAAGGCAGATATTTTTAATCAATCGTCAAACATATTTGGTGAAGTAGATATTTTATGAAGTAAAAGTAAAAATAAGCGTGCTAAAAGAAAAAAAAACTTAATTTAATTTATACCTTTGTTTAAGAAAAAATTTATTTCAGTATTTTAATAGTCACCACGTTGTTCTTTGTTTGTAAACAATAATGAACTGTCAAACAAAAACCAAAACGAGAATGAAAACGACCACAAATTGTGTGAAAATTGTTTGAGACGTTTTGAAAAGTTTCGAGCGAAAACGAGAATAAATGGCCTAATGAAAATGCAGTAGTAAACCTATAATAGAGCGAAACAATCTAATCCCAACGCATCAGTTCGGATTTAGAAACTATTGACCATATATAGAATAAATAATATAATCGAACAGGTTCTTGAAGAAAGAAAAATATGTTCCGCTGTTTTCCTGAATGTATCACAGGCTTTTGATAAAGTATGGCATGCGGCCTTAATAAGAAAAAAATCCGGTATATTACCTAAAGTTTATGTAGACGTAATAAGATCATACTTAAAGGGCCAATTCTTTAGAGTTAAAGTAGAAGACTCTTATTCGAATTTGGTAGAAATAAAATATGGAGTTCCACAAGGAATTATCCTGGGTATAATATTATATATCTTTTACACACATGACACATCTCAAACCACAAATTCAAAGTCAACTTAAAAAATATAACAGGCTTACAAAGAAGATTAGAACGATTAAAACCGCCTGACTTCATACGGTAGTAATTCGTCAATATAATTTGCCGATAATTATATACCTATATAGAAATGTCTGTATACATGTCCATTTATTATTATTATTATTAGTTGAAAGAAATTGCTTGTTAGTTTGAATTGTTAACTAGTTGCAGTAATTAAACAAATCATTTAAAAAAAATGCTTATTAAATTCTGCTGAATTAAAATATCGTTTTTATTGAAACTGTAGAACATACTACAAAATCGTAGTAGCTGTCGGAAAAAATAAGGGATTTAATACGGCTTTTTTTACATACTTCCAATGCCTTCAGTATAGCTTGGGCTTCGGCTTCAAAAATGGATACAGTCTTAGGAAGAAGAACTGTGGATAGAATAGCTTCGTTGTTAGATACTACTAAATATAGTATAGTACCATATGTATGTGGGTGGTGTTTTTATTGTATATAGTTAGTGTGTCTAAAAATACATATATATGGGGGCTTAAAGGCCAAGAGGGTATGTTTGGCTTGGCTGCTTATATGAGCTTGTATTTACTTTAGCAGCGATTTTAAAAATATTGCATAACGCTGACGGATTTTTTAGGCTCGTCCTACTCTTTTTAAGTAGGCAAATTTCCTTTGAGAGGAATTTGTGCGTTAGCCGTGATTTCAGCTTGTATGTGTATACCGGAATTGTATCAAATCCTCCTTCAGCCAGCAAATTTTGCATAGGCGTTGCTCGGTAAGCGCGCAGACTTAATCTCACAGCAGAGTGTAGTGTGCTTTCAATTGGTAGTCTCACTGACTTTGGAGCTTAATCATAAAAAATTAAACCATAGTTGATTTTTGAATGGATGATGGACTACTCTTAACAAGGAGTTGGAGTGCATAAAATGTTTAGATGATGATAAATACTTGACAATATTTAACCTAGTATTAGGTCTTTTATTAAGATATGTACAATGATCCTTAAAACCTGATATTTGTGACCATTTGTCTATCTCGATTAGAGATTTTGTGAGCACTTGTTTGATATCATAGTTATTTTGCTTCTTAGGAATAATATACAGATCATCAGCATAAAGGCAATGAATGTTCTATTTTATTATTCTGCAAGAGGATACGACTTAGGTCTTTAAAGGCTATAATAAATAATTTCACCGATAACAGCATTTAACATTTTAGGACTAATTTCTTAAGCCAAACGATTTTGCAGAACTATATGAATACTTACACGATCAAAAGCTTTTATAAAATCAATTGACATAATTGATGTGTGGTTTCTTGTAGAACGATTTTTGCTAATAATATAATCTATAAATAATAATGCATCAATTTACCCAGTCCAGACTAGAATCCAAGTTATTTTAGAGAAAAAAGTTTGCGCCTCTTAAAATACCACATTAAACGACGAGATATAATTTTCTCTAAGATTTTGCTAATGTAGGGAAGGAGAGAAATGGGTCGATCAGGTTTCTTTGGTTTAACAGTTGGTATAATGCATGTCATTTTTAAATATTGGGGCATGGTTCCCGTGCCATATATTTTGTTGTAATGGTTAAGCATACGCTTTTTAAAGGAGATAGGTGTATTTTTTAGCATGTGGTATGATATTTGCCATACCATTATCTAAAAAGTTTATGAAAATCCCCTTAGATGTAAAGAAAACATAGTTTTATATACCGATATGCTGCAATTACGATGTAATCTATAAAAACGCCGACACATGTTACTATTTTTTGGTCTTCTCTTTCACAATCCATTGTCAGAATCCCGTCTTTTTTTAGGCGCTCACTTTCTTTCGACTTATTGTTCTGATACTTGTTAGTGGCTACGAAATCTGTATGTCGATTAGAAAGTGTGCGAATGTTATCGTTCGATATCATGGTTAAAGCTGCAAAAGCTTTTGGTTGGCCTATGTTTCAAATGACCTATGTTTCAAAATAGCGCCACATTAAGATACCTCCGGAATTAAAGTGCTGTCGCTCCCGAAGCCATATCAAATCCGATAATACTAAAATTAAGCATAAGCATTATGAGCGATCCATTATTAACTCTTGTGAAACTGGACCATATCATTTAACATTTTCAAATAGCCTTTGTACAAAGGTATCTCCCGATGTGAGTACCTACCGCTCTAGAAATAAAAAGCTTATTAAAAAGTAATTAGACGCTAAGGCATTAACTTCAAAACTTTACGAGATCTTTTTTAAATGTCTTTATATACAAAAATTGATTGGTTTTATGCACCATAAACTGTTTGATTTGTAAACATTAAGTATAAACCTAAAAATAAAACAAAAAATTCGCAGCAGAAAAAAGCAATAATACTACATGCAGTTTTTTTTATTAAAAACAATACACAACCAAATACACTTTGGCAATTAAAAGCGTTGGTGTGTAGTAGTAAAAAATGCGGCGCTCATATGTTACAACTAATATGAGCACCAAGTTGGTCGTTCTGTTCTACTCACTCGTGACATCTTTTTAATCAACTTATTATCTAATCTAGGTTTGCAAATAATTTTCGTGCTGTCAAGATGACAGGATGTAATTACGTAACTTGTTATAGAAAAGAAGAACAATAGAAAAAATTGGCCAAATTGGTTAACTTTTGTCGCACTGTATTTGTGCTTCGGGTAATAGCTAATAGACATTTTCTGAATTCCAGTTTTCTACTGTTATCTTTATTTATTGAGAAACGAAAGAGCACAAATCAAAGGCAAAAATTCTAAATTTTGAATTATTTGTAATAAAAATGTGCTAGAGGCTGTCGCAGTAGCAGCGTTTTGTAATGTCGCTTCGGTCTTAACACAACTTCAAATGGTATTTCTCGATTAATGTAAATAATTTTGATTTACATTTATGGCTGTACAACTTGGTCTAGTTGAACCCCCATATTTTTTTCTTCCCTTGCTTTCATGGCATGTAAATCTTTCTTTTTTGAGTCAACCCACAAAAAAGAGCAGATTTGTCGCGTTTAACACACTTATTTCGTATACAAAGTAACAAGTTTGCTTTGAATTTTTATTTGTTTTCCTTTTCAAAATTTTTTACACACATATTTTTATTTTTTTTTTGTTAAATTAAAACAGAAATATTTGCTTCAAAATGTCAAAGCAGAAGGAATTCTCAAAAGTTAAAAGTTGGCCCACTTTTTGTTTCCTTTTGCTTCTTTTTGGCAAAGAAAGTATCTTACCAAATTAAGTACTTCAATATTTTTGAAAAACGACTGAATCAATGAAAAATGCTGAGGCTTTGTTTGGGCTTTAAGACTAAATAAATTTCTATTAAAAAAAAATTTACAGAACTATTTAAAATGAAGTTGCAAGAGATCTCGAGCCGGTTTATCCCTGTGCAATGTGTTAAAGCAATAGGCCAAAATAAACGAACGTGCTTGACATACATATTTGTTTTAGTTATAAATGTAAGAAATTAATATTATCCGACTTCAATAAAATATTTGTTTCAGTATTCACAATCAGTTTTTTATTTAAAAAGCTGCACACCCAATCCTTCTTGAAAACGGCTTCAATTTACCCTTTGTAAATGCTGTTAATATTTTTGTTTATTCACCTAAAACGAAATTCTCGCTCCCATGAGAAATACATGAAGCAAAGCAAACGAAATTTCCCATTGGAAAATTCTGTTTAGCTACTTTCGTTTGGTGGTACTCAGCTGAAACGATGGTGGAAGAATTTGCAACTGTTACAGGGATGATTATAAGAGCACTGTAGTCTGTTTTCCCTATCTGCAAACGAAAATGTTATGACAATTGTTTGGTGAAGAAATCATGAAATTTACAAAAAAATAAATTAACAAATGTTGTGAAGTCGTTTTTGAGATTATTAAACTAAATATGATTTAAATCATTTTTTTGAAAATGAATATCGGCTGCTTCTTCCACACATCTCTACACTACGATTCTTTCGTGTAGAGATAAATGCAAAACTCCTTAGCGAAAGATTCGTTTTTAACCAAGTATTCACCTAAAATAAAATTTTCGCTTAGGGGTTTTGCATTTAGGGGAAGCAGACGTTATTCATTTTCGAAAAAAATGATTTTAAACATGTCCATTTATATACCATTAAAAACAACTTGTTAATTTATTTTTTTGTGAATTTCAAAAACTCCTTGACCAAACTATTATAAGAACATTAATTTTCGTTTGCAGATGGTGAAAATAGTCTACACTGCTCTTACAATCATCCCTGTAACAGTTGCAATTTCTGCCACCTTTTCGTTTCAGCTGAATACCTCCAGAATTTTCGTTTAGGTGTTTAGCCTTATCTCTACAAGGAAACATTTTAGCAATGTAGAAGAAGCTTATGGGTGCGAAAATTGCGTTTTAGGTGAATACTGGGCTTTAGCTAAGAACCACCAAAGGAAAATGGCCACGCAGTGCAGAAAGAATCAGCTGATATTTAGTTTTAGGTTCTATTTTATAATGTTATACAATATACTTTTGAATATCCTTGAAAATTATTTCACAACATTTACTATTTTATACTTTTCCATATGACAAATACTCATTGAATATAAATTTTCGTTTCAGGTGACCAAACAAAGTCTACACATCTTGGATAACATCCCTGTAACGGTTACAAATTGCGCCACCTTTTTGTTACAGCTGAACGATAATAGCTTAATGCGTTTTAGTTGCTTCATATTTTCGGCTTAGGTATATACTAGGCTTTAATGTACAAAAATACATACCTTAATCACTGTATATTTAACAATTTTATTAAAAGTCCAAACAAATATATGTTGAAAATGAATAAAAATGGTCACCGACCTGCAATGGGTTAATGGATTTCTATAATTTATTTATAGTTGGAAAGGTCTTGCCTAGAGGTTTCCTACGATACCTAATCATACACCCATTTATAGCAAAAATATAGCCTTTTATATCAATACTTTGGAGGTCCGTAAGAAGGGAAACATGGCGGTACGAAAATTTTGTTTTTTTTTTATTGCCTACAGGTCAATTTTTTTTGGTCGAGCCCCGCCCGAATAGCTTTTTAGTACCAATCTACGTTCTTCTTAGAAATATACGTGTTTGTGTTAACATTTGAAATAAAAGTTTAAGAAAAAACTTCGAAATGGTGTTTTTTTTTAACAAAACAATAACAATCATTGTGAAATCGTCACATACAAGTAGGGATATGTTTTAATAAATTATCGCCTTATTTTAATCAACACGCGGATATATACTAACAAACAAATACTTGCAATGATCCATATCACATTTCTAGCAAAAATATAATCAAAGACTTTATACAGGCCAACCTGATTTCGTCTCTTAGTAGTACCAACGGTCGTTTTGTCTGATAAGTAGAGCTGACTTAACATCGATAGCACTATCAATAGTGTCGGTAGTTTTTATTTTTTTATAGTACCAGTAGAAACGTAATCACTTGTAAATCTGTTGCGACACTGCGAATTAGAATAAAAAAATGTGATCGAAACCAAATTATTAATAACAAGGGTGAATTTTGTGTAAGGATCATTCAATAGCACTTGACTAAAAATAAAAAAACAATGAAGTATTAAGGCATAAATAGGGCTTGTAAACTGAATTGAATATTAAAAGTTTAAAGTTGACGTTTCCCTTTCAAAAGGCAGGGCCTGAAAATAAATTAAATTAAATCTGGCCTATGTTTTAGAAGCCCCACACGAAGATATCTGCCAATTTGATGAGCTGTCGCGCCAGAAGCTATAACAAAACCGTTAGTGCTTAATTTAAGCATAAGCTTTTTGGGCGACCCATTATTAACTCTGGTGAAACTGGAACATATCATTTTAGATTTTAAATAGCCTCTAAAGAAATGTACTTTCCGCTCTAGAAATAGATTAACATATTATGCGTGATGTATTGCAGATTTATTTATTTCCTCATTAACTTGATGGATGCGTGATGTATTGGTACTCGCTTATTAAACGAGTTATTGGTCGCTCAGGCGATAACTTCAAAAATTTACGGCAATTTGTTCAATTCATTAAAATATACAGGAGCCGATTTGCTTTATGCACCATACACTGTACATTTTTAATTTGAAAATGAAAAAAGAGACAAAAAATTCGCAGTAAAAAAAGCTTTAATTCTGCATGCAGTTTTTTTAAACGGTGCACAGCCAAATACGCTTTGGCATTTAAAAACGTTGGTGTGCGATGTCTCATAATACGGCCCTCACATGTTACAAACGATATGAATACCAAGTTCGTCGTTCTCCTCACTCGTTAGATCTTTTCAATCAACTTCTTAATCAATCTGGGTTTGCAAATAATTTTCTTGATGTCAAGATGACAGGATGTAATTACATTACTTGATATATAAGTAGACGAAGTGTTAGAGAAAGAAGAAGAACAATAGATTAATTAAAAGATAAAAGGCAACGTCAAAATAAAAACGATCTGCGATAGAGACAATGAAGTCGGCCAACATTCCCTCAAACGCATCATCCAAGTTGGCAAACTTGAATTGAAACAAAAATAATTTTGATTAACGTTCAACCGAAGAACAACTAGCCCACATACGTTACAACTGTTTTTGCAACTTGGTTAAGTTGTAACGTGTGAGCGCTACATGAGGAAGAGGGTGTTCATATTTTTGGAGCAGAAGCGTTTTTTAAAACCAACTTCAGTGCTCGGGCCTTTAAAATAGTTCTTGGTATTATCTAGGGAGAAGAAAATAGTTGTTTAAAGTTTTGTCAGTTCAGGCTGAAAAATGTATTGATAGCCACTTTTGATACTAGTTTTGAGAACTAATTTCGTTTTCCACAAACATTTTTAGTACTTGGCTTAACACTGAAATTAATCGTCTTGAATGATTCCCTTTGAGTCAACGCCAAATCAGATGCCTCTGATATTTTGAGTCAGGTTGCTTTGTATTTTCATTTGTTTTCCGTTTATATATTTTTTACACACATATTTTTATTTTGTTTGTAACATTCAAACAGAATTTTTTTCTTCAAAATGTTAAAACAGAAGAAATTCCTCAAAAGTTAAAAGTTTTAGTCTCGCTCTGCTTCTTTTTGGCAAAGAAAGAATCTTATGTGTGTACTTCTATATCAAATTATCTACTTCAATATTTTTGACATACGACTGAAAAATAGAAAAATGCCGTTTTGTTAACTTTACTGTTGAAGGCCCAAGCACACTTAAACGTAGGTTTTTTTTGTGAAACAGTAGAAAGAATATACGTTATAAAATACGTTAGTAGGATCACACTAACACAGTTTAATCGCCCAAAATTTATGTAAAAAATTATTTACTGAAGTATCAATGTGTTTAAACAAAAGATCGAAATTAACGCACGGCTAAGCATACACTCGTTTAAGTTTATAAATGTGAAATATTAATATTATGAAGATTATTAAAATCTTTTTTTTTTGATTATGAATAACGGCTGCTTCTTGTACATTACTCTACACTACAATTTTTCCGTGTAGAGATAAATGCAAAACTCCTAATCGAAGATTTCAATTTAGGATAATGTAAGGCTTTGAAGAATACTTCGTTGGTGTCGTTTCGCGCTCTGATTTTATTTTGTTTACATTTTCACAAACAATATTTCAAAAATATGTACCACAATCTTTAATAAGAATACATTTTTCAATTTATTAAACTTTTGCGATTGTGTTGTTTTTTATTGTTTTACAAATTACGGCGTTGCTAAATTAAATTGGCTGGTTACGTGAAATATCTTGTAGAATTTACTGTCTTCAAAAAATCAAATACAGTTTACGAAGACAATGAGATACGTGTAGTAGTAGAAAAGTGTAAATGTTTTGTTATTATCAAAACTGTCTCGTGTAAAGCTGCACGAACCTCGTGCATTGGTCGACATTTTGGGGTATCTTTTGTGCAAACCTTGTCCTCTTAAACTGTCTACAATTTGTAATCCAATGGGTTCAAGTGTGGAATGCCTGAGGGCCATTCTTCAGAGGAAATTAAAGCTTGCAAATTGTTTCGAAGCCTGCCCTGGGACGTTTTAGCCTTATGGGCCGGCGCAGAATCCTGCTGGAAAGTCCATGGCTGGTTTTGAAACAGGGAATTGTTAAGAGACTTCACAACAGCTTCCAAAATGGTTTCTTGGTAAACTTTGGCCGATGTTTTGACTCCTTGTTCGCAGAAATGCAGGTCAGTGACCCCATCGAAAGAGAGACCCCACCAAACCATGACTGAAGCTGGGTGATGACGCTCTTCCACCCTTGGGATCAGTTCAGATGCTTCCTTAGATGACCGCACATATACTCTATCATTTTGCTTGTTAAATTTTTCCTGAACGGTAAACATTTTTTCATCGGTGAAAAAAATTTTTCTGTGCAAGTTATCAGCGTGCTTCACCAAAAGACGTTTGAATTTTTCAATCCTATTTTTTTAAAGCTGCAGTCAATAAATATTAGTTACGTCGTTTGAAATCCCAAAGTCCCAAGTCTTTTTTTTAATGATTTTCTGTTTTCGGAGCGGATTTCTGTGAATTCTTGACTTAACGGCTTTGATGACATGCGGTGTTCGAACAGAGCGTGGGCGGCCCGACCGGTGGCGGTCTTTTACATCTCCAGTCTCCTCAAACAGTTTTATGCTTCGGTATACGAAATGCGGCTAATCCCTAGTGGCCGGAGCATTTTGAAAATATCGCTTTTTTCATTTCACACATGAAAAGCGCTATTACAGCAATACGGTTCTCATTATCTGACCACTCCATGATGAAAGTTGAAACAATTTTAAAATCCCGTTACAGACTAACGCTATTGAGGTTAGCTTTCAAAACCCATATGACATTTACGGGGTATGTTCAGTTCTACTATTGAAATGGGTGTGTTCAATGTTGTAACAGTATTTGTTCACGCCAACGCGCGCCAAGAGTTGCCCACCACGGATGGGGCAGCATTTAAATATTGGCTCGGCACGCGTTTGTGTGAACGTTGCAAGTGCAGAGCTTTGTCATCCCTTTTGCCGTTCGCCGTTTCTCTTTCTTTGAAGGAACGAGTGGGAACCGAACGGCAGAAGGGAGGCGTTGAGAATTTGTTTAGCTGGCTCTGCACTCACTCGTTTTTTACTCGCTGACACCAGCACACTCATCGCGGAATAAAATGTTAAAAATCTAAAAGTAGATCAGTGAATTTAATAAAGGATCGTTTTGTTTCGCATCAGTCTCGATAAAAAACTGTGTTTTATTGTGCGAAACCCACGTCGGAGCAGTAGAGCCAACTTTTTCTTCTGGCCCTCAACAAAAGGCATACCCTATTGACAACCATAGAGACACCAACAAGAAGCCGGTCGGTGTCTCTCAACAACAACCACACCACACAAACAACAACATCCACCGAGTCGTGTGCGCCGCTACCGCCAGACACCACCAACAGGACAGGTAGAGGTGTCTTGGAATCACACCGCATCCACACCAACAACAGTGAGACAGGTCAGGGAGGACTGACGAGCCGGGAACCCCGCAGCCCCCCCTCAACACAGGTACCGGTCTTAACATTGGTCCTATCGACCCTGGAAAAAGGAAACCAGCGACCCAAGCAAGTTCCCAGTGCGTCATCGGAGAAATAAAAAGGTACGTACGCACATGAATTATTGAGTGCAGCGGCGGTGAAGATAATATTTTGGCCCTAAATTGTGAAAGGGAAAGAAATATATTGGCCCTAAAGTGAAGAAAAGTGAAAAAAGGAAACGAGTAATTGCGAGTCTTGTCCGTCCGGCCGCTTAAAACTTCAAAAGAGAGAAAAAAACTTTAGCCCTAAAACTATGGCCATCTGGCACGGCCTCTAAAAATTTTCAATGTCAGGCATGTACAAATGCATGTACAAAAGCTGAAAGTAAAGAACAATACATAGGGTGCCGTTCGTCACGGTGCCGTTATTTCCCGCATATTTGTGTGGTGCTCTGATTTTTTGCAAACTTTTGTGTACTGTTTTTTTTTGTTTGTCTGTCTCCAAGCAGCGGCAGTCAATATACGTATTCAACGTACATGCCCTTTTCGTTCCGCAGTACACAGCGCTAGTGTTCTGCTTTATTTGTCTCTGCCCGCAAGAGCTGCGATTGAGAAGTTCTGCTTCGTTATTTTGTTTTGCCCTACCACATTCGCTGCGACGGTTTTATTTGTCTCTGCCCAACACTCTGCTCGACCACAGTCGCTGCAAAAGCAAAAGACGTTGGCTCGCGTCGAACATCTGCAAATCTGAATCAAATTTGTTTGCATATTTTTAACAAACTAATTTGTGTGTGACGTCACGACGAAGAGAGGGCAAATATAAGAGAGTGCATATATTGGCTCGCGGATAAATTCTCGATTGGTTTATGTTTTCCTCTCTTAGTGCGCAAGGGGATTGACAGTGAGAAGATTAAGAGAGTAAAGGCCACCGGTGTAACTGGCTCCTATACAATCCGTATAAAGGGATGTATGCATATGAAAGTCTCTCGGTCACAGTGGTTCGCGGCGAAAATTTTGTGAAATTTTTTTTTAAGCTTTGATGATTAATTTTTTTTGAAGTGAATTCGAACCTAGACCTAACAGTGAGCAGGAGAAGTGTCTTTCTTTGTAAGGCAACTGCACAGTGGCTCAGAGCATTATTTTTTGGGAAAATTTTTTGCACCTTACGAATTTAACGCGACCTTTATAATTATTTGTCTCATGCAAGTGAGTTATCACAACTCAAGCACTCTGTTCTCAAGGTCATGGTGAAGGCCGCACAGTGGGGCGGATCTTTTTTTTGCGGACTTGAATTGATTGGAAAATTTTAAACGACCGTAAGATTGTGTCTATTGGTCACAGTGACCAACTCCCTGTGGGCTCGGACGTGCCATTTTAGTTGCCCCTCGCACAGAGGGTCGAATCGTTTTATATTTGGAGAATAGAATTTGTTGAAATTTTCTCTTTGTCTCTGTAAGCATCGAGCTCGATTACCTAGGACAGTGGATCAAAGAAGTTGATATTTGGCTCTTGGAAAAATTAATTTTTTTTTTTTTTTTGGTCGTGCGTGTCAAATACATTTTGACTCTTTCGTATGCGGATGCTACGTCTCCACCATAGCTGCCACAGTGGGCTGAGACGATTTTAAGGCTAAAGAAGAAAAAGGAAAAAATTTTTTTTTATGAAATTTTTTTTAATCTGGAAGAGAACAGAACGGTAATTTGTGAGTTGCCGGTACGTTGGGTCTGAGTTATCGGTACAGCCGTGCACAGTGGGACAGGAGGAGTTAAAAGGTAATAATTATTTAGGATATTATTGCTGATAAATTCAGAGCTTGTCTCTTATCTCCGTACTGGTTTGGAGTTTCATTAATTGACTCTGCCCTACCTCTTCGAAATTTATTGTGTCCTTAAAGTTTTGATTTTTATTGGTCCACACCTGCCCATTTGAGGATAATGATGGGGAATTTGGAAAATTTCCTGGTCCAATGCGAGGAAGTTATCATGCAAGAGAGTCGTATGAAGGAAATTGATACTACAAAGTATAATGAGACGACTATAGAGGCAGAGAGGCAGGAGATTCATGAACTCTGGGCTGATTGGAAGGAACTATACAAGGCTTGTAGTTCTGACCAAGAATGCTTGAAGCAAAATAGGGCCACGATAAAGGATAAAAAGAATGAGGTACATGTAGCATATATGAGCTGCATGACGATGATCGGAGAATGGAAGGAGAAAACGAAGGCTAGTTCGGCTAGTGCGAGCTCAAAGGTTGGCTCTTCTGTTTCTGTCCCACCGTGTGATACAGAAATTTTTCACGGCGACTACGTGACTTGGCCCAGCTTTAGGGACTTATTCACGGCGATTTATGTGAATAACAGAAAGCTTAGCCCTGTCGAAAAATTATACCACCTGTTTCAAAAAACAAGTGGTGAGGCTAGGGAGATAAATAAGAATATCCCACTTACGGCAGAGGGTTTCGAGATTGCGTGGACGAATTTAAAGAATCAATACGAGAATAAGCGAATTCTTATAAATAGCCAGTTACGGGCATTATTTAATCTGCCTCAATGCACGAACGAGTCAGCGAGCGGGCTTAAAAGATTGCAACGAGATTTGACAAATTGTATCTCTGTTCTGAGACTACATAAAGTGGATATCCGATCGTGGGATCCTATATTTGTTTTTCAATGCTCGTCCAAGTTGCCCAAGCTCACGTTGTCTCTTTGGGAACAGTCCATCAGTGGAAAGACAGAACTTCCAGCATGGGAAGACTTGGACAAGTTCCTCACGGAACGATTCCATACGTTAGAGAGCGTGTCCGATATGATTGGCTCGAACGATACTGCCCCGCGTACAAGATATAATAATTTTGATAAGTCAAAGAATTTCAAAGTGCATCATACGAAAGTTGATGGCCCAAGATGCGATTTATGCAAAGCCTCGCACGCACTTCGGGCATGCCCGAAATTTATAAGTATGAATCATGAGAGCAGATTAGCGGTGGTTAATAGAGAAAAGCGGTGTTTGAATTGTTTGGCTCAGGGTCACAGAAAGGCAGAATGTCCGAGTAAGAATACATGCTCTGAATGTAGGAAGAAACATCATACGCTTTTGCATAGAAGGCAAAGGTCCGGCCAGAATAGTGCTACGACAGCAACCCCAAATTTGGCCCAAAATACGAACAATCTCAGTTTACAGTCCACTGAATTACCGTCAACGTCTTCAAACATCCAGACCCATCACACTACAGTGTCAAACAAGACAATGCTTGCCACAGCGTGGATCAATATAGTTAAGAATGGTCTTTCATATAAAATTAGAGCGCTGATTGACCCGTGTTCGGATGACACATTTATCTCAGCTCGTATACAGAAATTATTGAAATTGCCAACGAAGCCAGTCTCCGCCGATATCACTGGGCTAGGTGGTGAACATTTAACGAAATGTTCGAAAATAGCTTTCTTCACAATTAGATCGTTATTAAGGCCCGATTTTTCCATTGAGACCGATGCACTTGTGGTTCAAGATGTAACGGGCAACGTCCCCACACATTCGTTCGAGAATGTTATAGCGGACAGGCTTCCAAGGTTGGAATTTGCCGACCCTTGCTTTTATCAAAGTGGCCCCGTAGACATCCTTCTTGGAGGAAATGTTTACCCTCTTATTCTTCTAAAAGGGGTAGAGCATGGAATTCTAGGTTCGCTTGTGGCCCAGGAGACAGTCTTCGGATGGATTGTAACTGGCCCAACGAACAATGCATCCTCGCGACATATAGTCCGGGTATCTCACTGCACGAGAGTCTCGATTGATGAGCAATTGACTAAGTTTTGGGAGATAGAAGAGGTTCCGAGGAAGCCTACTATCTCAGATGAGGATAGAGTTTGTGAGCAAATCTATCAGACTACAACGGTGCGCACAACGGACGGAAGGTACATGGTAGAATTGCCTTTTCGTTCCGAAAGTCCGCCGAATTTGACATATAATTCAAACAGATACATAGCCCTCAGTCAGTTTTTAAGAAACGAAAAATCGCTGGCTCGAAAGCCAGAATATAAGGCGATGTATGACGCAGTCATTGAAGAATATTTAGCCCTGGGTCATATGGACAAAGTTGACCCTCCGACAAGTGGCTCGGATAGCTGTTTTTACTTGCCGCATCACGGTGTCTTTAAACCGGAAAGTACGACGACAAAGTTGAGGGTCGTATTCAACGCGTCGTGTCCGTCTTCAAACGGAAAAAGTCTAAACGACTCATTGTACATTGGCCCAGTTCTTCAGAAAGATATCATTTCATTGATATTAAACTGGCGCTTTTACAGATTCGTGTTCAATGCGGATATCACGAAAATGTATAGACAGATACTAGTTAGCCCAGAGCATACCCGCTATCAGAGAATCTTGTTCCGACCCTCACCTGATCACGAGGTGCAAGATTACCAGCTAAAAACGGTGACCTTCGGGGTCAACTGCGCTCCTTTTTTGGCTCTAAGGACTATACTGAAACTGGCAGAGGACGAAAATGAGCGATTTCCGATTGGCTCGACAATTTTAAGAGAAAATATGTATGTCGATGACGCATTAGTTGGGTCACATACAATAGAGGAGAGTCTCGAGGCAAAGGATCAACTAATTGCTATACTGGGTACTGCAGGTTTTCATCTCAGAAAATGGACAGCGAATAATAAAGAGATCCTTAAAAGTTTGCCCCGCGACCATCTTTTACACGAAGAGTTTTTGGATATTGACGACAAAAGTTCGGTCAAGACATTAGGGATAAGGTGGAATGCGGCAACCGATTCGTTCTACTTTGTCACGGAAAGGATTGCCCAGAGAGACGTATATACTAAAAGAGAAGTATTGTCAGTTATAGCCAGGCTATTTGACCCATTGGGCTGGCTCTCCCCCGTGATAATAACTGCCAAGATTTTGATGCAGAATATGTGGTTAGACGACACAGGATGGGACGACCCCATAAAGCCGTTGACCCTACTTAAGTGGAAATCGTTTACTTTGAAATATGAGGAGATCAATAAGATAACTATATCGAGGTGGGTACAGTATTCGCCCAATTGCACGATTGAATTCCACGGTTTCTGTGACTCTTCGGAATTGGCGTATGCGGCGGCTTTATATGTTAGGGTGGCAGTAGAGGGGACAGTTCATACAAAATTACTTGTTTCAAAGTCAAAGGTAGCACCGATAAAAAAGGTGTCCGTGCCAAGACTTGAGCTGTGCGGAGCGTTATTGCTGGCAAACTTAGTGGACGCAATTCTGCCCCAATTTAAAGTTCAACAAAGTGTGTTGTTTCCCTGGTCTGACTCTACCATAGTCTTAGCTTGGCTCAAAAAACCATCGCATAACTGGACGACCTTTGTTGCGAATAGGGTCGCCATAATACAGGAGAAAATAGGTGCCCATTGGAGACATGTCTGTACGGAGGAAAATCCGGCTGATCTGGCAACCCGGGGGCTGACCCCTTTAGAATTAAAGGAGACTGAGCTCTGGTGGAATGGACCATCGTGGCTTCAGCAGGAGCAGAAAACTTGGCCCTCAACACCGCATATTCCCGATACCACACTTGAGGCCAAGCCAGTGAGGGTTCATATTGCGAGATCAGCCCCAACAGAAGACCTGTTGGATCGTTTTTCTTGTCTCTCCCGAGCTATTCACGTTGTCGCATATATTTTCCGTTTCTTTTCCCGTACCCATCCAACTTTGAAGAAAACCGCTACGGCCCACGTACTCCGTTTGTCAGCAGCAGAGCTTATATTTGCACGTCAGAGACTTATGTCGGTATCCCAGCGCATAGACTTCCCAGACGAATACTCGCGCCTCGAGTCAAAACAGGGATTACCGTCGAACAGCCCCCTTCTCACATTGACCCCATTTATTGACCGAAATCATTTAATTCGGGCTAACGGCCGTCTCGGTTCGACTTTGGCCCTTTCGTACCACGAAAGACACCCAGTCATTCTTGCTTACCAAAGCACTTTCGCCCGATTATACGTCGATTTCATCCACAAATTGACCCTGCATGGAGGAACGCAGCTCACTCATGTGACTGTCCGGTTAGAATGCTGGGTTATCAGGGCAAAGAAGTTGGTCAAAACACGTATTAATAACTGCAGGGAGTGCGTAATATCCCGTAAGACCAGGCAGGGTCAAATAATGGCTTCTCTTCCTGTAGAAAGGACATCTCTGACGCGACCCTTTGCGAACACGGGGGTCGATTTTGCTGGCCCTTTCGATGTCAAGACTTTTCATGGACGTGGTTGTCGCCTCACGAAGGGTTACGTCTGCCTCTTCGTCTGCTTCGCGACGAAGGCTATTCATCTTGAACCTGTTAGTGACTTGTCTACCCCGGCCTTCCTGGCAGCTTTGTCGCGGTTTGTCTCACGCCGAGGTTGTCCCAACAGAATCTATTCGGATAATGGTCGGAATTTCGTAGGCGCTGCTCGGGAACTGAAGGCCAGTCTTGTCAAAACTGTCTCTGATCTCAAGCATGAAGCGGTCACTCGGTACGGGTTCCAGCAATTGGAATGGCACTTCATCCCAGCCGCCGCTCCCCACATGGGAGGTTTGTGAGAAGCGGGCGTGAAGAGCTGTAAAACGCATCTCCGAAAAATATCTGGACAGGTCCGACACACCTTTGAGGAATTTGCTACCATCCTTGCCTCGATCGAATCTTGTCTCAATTCCCGGCCTTTGACCCCTATTTCGGATGACCCGGACGATCTTGCTGCACTGACTCCCGGTCATTTTCTCATCGGTTCCTCGTTGCTAACTCCGGCCGAGCCGGAAGAAATACCCTCGAAAACGGCCCTACTGAACCGATGGCGAAAAATCAAAATCATTCAGCAAGAATTCTGTCGACGCTGGAAGACAGAATACTTGGCTGAACTCCATAAAAGGACGAAATGGAAGGTACCACAGGAGGACATGCAGCTTGACGACATGGTCGTGCTGCGTAATGAGGCTATCTGCCCCACCGATTGGCGACTAGGACGTGTGATCAAATTGTACCCAGGTCGCGACGATCGTGTCCGGGTGGTGGACCTCAAAACCCAGTCAGGAGTGATCACACGTCCTATCCATAAGTTAGTACTTCTTCCAAAAGCTCACTAAACTTACTCTCACAATTTGGCTCGGTCAGCATGTGTCTAAAGCATCGTCGCCACGCTATCCCTCAACACTGAATAACTAACTTTCTCTCTTTCTACCCCCAGCCATGGACTTCCAGGACGAGTACCGTTGCCCACTCTGCGACTCACGTCATGGCTTTCGGAAGTGTCGCCGTTTCTTGACACTGCCTCCCCATGAGAAACGAGCACTGATCACAGAGCAGGGAGCCTGCAAAAATTGCTTGGGGCTGTCACACCAAATGCCCAAATGTAATAGTCACTCGGGGTGCTATCGCTGCTGGAGACCTCACCACACCCTACTGCACTTCCCTGACTTCGAAAAAACGCCGTGGATCCAAATGACGGCATGGGCCGTCTTGCGGTGCAACAGTGAGCCCCAGATGCGTGCCCATGTTCGCGTGCGACTCGACCCTAATGCCGCGGTCAGCCGCTATCATCCGGCGGGCACGTTTCCCCTCAGTTGGGAAAAGTGCACGGCCCGTCTGACGGTCCGATTATGCTCTATGCGGAATGAAGTCAGGACGGTAACGGTCCGGCTGGAGCGTGCGGTGTCCCCAGCCGCAATAATGCCCTTTACGATGCTCAACCCGAACGCGGTTCGGGAACGTTACCCCAACGAGGATCTTGCCGACCATGGATTCCATATCCATGCAGCATCGTACTCGGCGCGGACGTAGCAGATGCGGTCTACCTGGGCCTGCCAAGAGAGGCAGAAGGTTTGCCATTTGCCCAGAATACAATATTTGGTCTGGCTTTCTTTGGACCCGTGGATGCAGATCTCACCAATGACCCCGAATAGTCAACACACCGCTGACCCTCCAATAACCCTCATGACACCATGTGTGCCTCTTAGTATGTAAGTTCTATTTTATAAGTTAATGAATTCCTAAAATATTTAAGTTGTCATTATTTCTTTTGTTTATTGCGCACTTGGCGCAAGGCGGGCGGCATGTTCACGCCAACGCGTGCCAAGAGTTGCCCACCACGGATGGGGCAGCATTTAAATATTGGCTCGGCACGCGTTTGTGTGAACGTTGCAAGTGCAGAGCTTTGTCATCCCTTTTGCCGTTCGCCGTTTCTCTTTCTTTGAAGGAACGAGTGGGAACCGAACGGCAGAAGGGAGGCGTTGAGAATTTGTTTAGCTGGCTCTGCACTCACTCGTTTTTTACTCGCTGACACCAGCACACTCATCGCGGAATAAAATGTTAAAAATCTAAAAGTAGATCAGTGAATTTTATAAAGGATCGTTTTGTTTCGCATCAGTCTCGATAAAAAACTGTGTTTTATTGTGCGAAACCCACGTCGGAGCAGTAGAGCCAACTTTTTCTTCTGGCCCTCAACAAAAGGCATACCCTATTGACAACCATAGAGACACCAACAAGAAGCCGGTCGGTGTCTCTCAACAACAACCACACCACACAAACAACAACATCCACCGAGTCGTGTGCGCCGCTACCGCCAGACACCACCAACAGGACAGGTAGAGGTGTCTTGGAATCACACCGCATCCACACCAACAACAGTGAGACAGGTCAGGGAGGACTGACGAGCCGGGAACCCCGCAGCCCCCCCTCAACACAGGTACCGGTCTTAACAGTATTTATGTCCCTACTAAGTAGCTATGTCATTTTTCTAAGAATGTGCGAAATATGATAATTAAACGTTAAACGGGGATTTAATTTAACCCCCAGATAACTGAATTCGACCAAGTGATTTCCCGGCCATCCATAACTAAGGTTGACCGTTGTGTATAACAAAGCTGTCTTTTTTTAGTAAAAAAGATAACCTGTAATTTATCCGCATTTATTTTAATTTTCCACTTTTTTGAATATTCAACGATTTTACTGAAGAAGATTGTAGCGACAATATAATGCCATCAGCCATTAATTCTGAGCAAAATATAGCAGTATCGTCGGCATAGAATGCATATTCGCAAATATCATTTTTAGGAAAATCTGAATTGTAAATTATATAAAGAATTGGTCCCAAAACTGAACCCTGAGGAACTCCAGCAGGTATATTATGAATGTGAGAGAAATCTCCCTTTATTCCTACACAGAATGACCACTCTGTCAAAAAAGATATTACAATTTTTATTAAATATTTCGGAAAGTTGAATTTAATTAATTTAAAAATTAAGCCATCATACCAGACAGTGTCAAAAGCCTTTTCAACATCTAATAAGACCAAAGCAGTAGATTTTTCAAGGAAAATTGTGTATTTATGTGGTTAGTGATTCTTTTGACTTGATGAGTCGTACTATAAGAAACACTAAATCCAAGCTGTTCATCTAGTAAAACATTCGTCGCATCTATGCATTCTATATGCCGTTTCTTCACAATCTTCTCCAAAAGTTTACTTAAATTATTAAGTAAGATAATATGACGGTAGCTATTTACTAAATCAAGGGGTTTTCAGAATGGGTATAATTTTGGCTTTTCGACATAATTTTGGGAAATATTGGAATTTCAGACAAGCATTCATTATAATTGTAAGATGCAACACACCTAAGTCAGAAAGATTCTTGAGCAGATTAGTAATATTTATATTATCTAATCCGGACGATTTCTTAGATTTCAAATGTTTCAGTAAAATTTTTATATTGTTTTCAGATATGTGGAAATCTTGGTATGGGGTTTCGAAGAAAGACGAGTCAAATTCAGTAACAACATCAGAAATTTCCTGTTCAGCAAATTCCGGCAGAAGACTGATACTTTAGATGAAATAATTCTGAAAATACTGACGCTTTGCACTCGTCCGTTACAAATGAATGATTTCCGTTATTAAGAACTGGTATACTGGGGACTTTTTTTTAGCATTTTTGATATATTACAGAAGGGCTTAGAGCGAATGACCAGACCTTTCAATCTGCTGTTGTCCCTTTAACACCAGAGTTCATAATTGACCAGTTTCTCGTACATTTTTAGTAAAATTTTATCATTTGGTTGCCTATGTCTGTTCCAGATACGCCTATAATAATTTCTCATTCTTATTGAATCAATAATACTTCCTGGCAATTTTATAAAATTATTACTATTAATCTTTTTGGGTGTACTAGTTTTCATTGCATTTATAATGGTATCGCTAAAGTCAGAGACTAATCGATCAATACTCTCAAAACTATTAATATTGTTCAAATCCAGCCGATTTAGCGACAATAAGCAAACGCCTATATTTTACCCAATTTGTCTTTGTAAAATCATATGGCAAGTCCTGAGTATCACAAATTGAGGTACGACACAAAAATAGTACCGGTAAATGGTCAGAACTTAATGTATTCACAACAGTGAGATGACTCATTAAAGCTGATATATTTGTAAGTACAATCAATTGTCAATGGTCTAGATCTTACCGCAAATGGTATATGTGTTGGACTGTTCGGATATTTTATTGAGAAAGGATATGAAAAGGTCAGGTCACTTAGTATGTTTCCCCAAGAATTTGCCCTGAAACATCCCCAATCTCGATGTCTTCAATTGAGATCACCACCTATGACGTAATTTTCCCTTAACTTTAATAATTTCCTGAGGTCGCTTTTGAAAATTGAACGAAGCTGATCTGTTGACCTAACACCGGGATAATATACACAAATAAGTTTCAGACTTTCCGTTGCAGAAATATTCAATTCAACGACAACATTTTCAATCACCTGCGTTCTAATGATTTGCACTTGCTTTAATTTTAATAATTTGTTTGAAACTAAAGCAACACCTCCTTCTCTGCGATTTTGACGATCAACGCGCATGCATTTGTACAATTGTTGTGAAAATTTAACAGTTGATTCGAGCCAAGTTTCTGAAATCATACAAATGTCTATTTTCTTATGGGTCAAAAAATTGAAAAATTCAATAATTATTCCTCGGATGCTGCGAGCATTCCATAACATGAAGTAAAGTCTGTTATCCATACTTATTTATAAACATTAGAATACAAATATTTAATTGTTAACTGAGCTATGACAGTGAACTGTTGCCCTTTGGATTTACAATCTCTTAACATTGATATCATCTCAATTGTTACTTGAGAGATTTCATTTTCAGTAAATAAATTACCATTGTTCTTAAGAACAGAACTGTAAGAACTGGAGGTCCGTAAACATTATTGCTGTTGCTGTTAATCTGCAGAATGTAAAAGTACACGTTGAGATGGTGTCTTCAACACGTGCTGTGTGTTTTCAAATTCTTTGTTACGATGACGTGGATGTTTGTTTGTAGACTTTGCTTTAATCTCCAAATAAGCTGCTCAGTTGGAACAAGAAACATCAGACATTTCATTTCATTTATGGCCTCCGGAGTCGACAGTCTTATGTTTGCCAGCGTACTTTGTGCGAACAGAACACCACTTTTCACCATGACCATACATTTCTGCATTGTATAATTTTTCTTTATTTTTCTTTGGTACTCACACCTTATTATCGTTCGAATGAGGCAGTTATGGCTTCTTTTAAGCTCACTTAATCTCACAGAACCACTATCAAAGTAGAATTTGTACATTGTGTCTTCGTAACCATCGTGAACTTTGGTGACAACTTTGACGTCGCGGCACACTAATTTACGAGAAAGTAATTCATTTTTAACTTCTGTAAAGGTTTTGTATTCTAAACCAAAAATCACTGCTTTGAATACACGGTCGGGGTAAAGAATTGCAAATTGGATTCCTTTAAAATAGCTTGGACACCACTACACGTGCCAGATGATTCGCAATATATTTTAACACCAATTGAAATTTTTCTCAGCTTGAATGAAGCAAAACCTTTATTAGCCAATAACGAATGGACAAATTCAATATTTTGTCCCAACACTTTTATTGGGGGACGTAAATCATCTGACAATGCTTGCAATGGTAAATAATAGTTTCTCGTTGGGGGACCGGGGTCCCCTGGCGGTTTTTTCATTTTTGTTGGGTTTCCAACAAACGTGTCTGAAGCACATTTAGGTATTTTTGCGTTGTTTTTTTTTAGTTATATAGAGAAAAAGAGCAAAACACGTCTGAACTAGAACAAAGCTGAAGTAGACTGAAGTTGTTATACATTTTCAAATTAATTATTTCAATCATATTCATTAAATACCCACGAGATGTCTACAACTTTTCTTATGTTTTGGTTTTCCAAATGTGTAAAATTCATTGACAAAACAATTATCAGAACAATTATCGTTGCAGATTACTAGAAGAAGTCTACACTGCTAGTGATAACCATTCTGTAACAGTTGCAAATTCCTCCACCTTTTCGGTTTAGCTGAATATACCAAACGAAAATTGCCTAGAGAAATTTACAAAGTGGGATCGAAAATTCCGTTTGGATAAATAGTAGCCTTAAAGCAGCACTGAACAGCCGTTATTACTTTTCAAATAAATTATTTTATTCATGTATTTTTAAATACTCTCGAAAATTACTATTGCTATTATATTTGTTTACAAATGTCAAATATGTACTCCTTGCCCAAATTTTTATAAACGTTAATTTTCGTTGCAGTTGGCAAATAAAAGTCCACACACGCAGAGAAAATATATGGTTACTACATATGTTCTCTACAATAAAAGCATGTTCGTCGCAACCATAGTATGTATTGTTTTTTGAATTTCATTTTGACAACAACAGATTGCGGCAATATTAATATTGTTGAAATGTAACAATAGTATTATTGCAAAATTTAGAAATGATAATATGGTTGTAGCAACCATATAAACATGGTTGATGCAACAAAAGTATTGTTGTTTAAAATTTAAATTTTAACAATAACATGATTACGGCAATCATACAGTATGGTTGAGACTTTGAACAAAACAAAACAGGTTTTATAGAGCAACATGTATGTGTGTGATTATGATTTTTTTGTTATACCAAAAAAACACACACACACGTTACTGTGCATGGTTGTTTTCCATTATAAAAAACAACAACAATTGGAAGGTAATTCGAGGGTTTTTTATTGTGTTTACTTTGTTCGGTGAAATATTCGACTACCGACTGGTTCTCGTTTATTTTAAATCTGCCTGCACTTAAGTATAAAGCAAATGATCGTGGATTAATCACATTTGTTACTTGGTGTCTACGGATGGTGAAGTAGCATTCCCCCCTGTTGGCAACTAAAAGTCTTTTTTTAAGAAGTGTTCAATAAAAACATGGCCTCTAATATGGCTATGAACTAATTGTAATGCAATTTAAAATAATTTGCTTGATAAAAATCTCTATTTTTGAATAACAACACCCAATCCTAATAAATAATTTTGGGGATCATAGTATGGTTGATTGAATCATACTATGGTTGTACGGATAATAGCATGGTTGCGTGTGAATCATACTATGGTTGTATAAGAAAAAATACTATGGTTGTGAGGATCATAGTATGGTTGAGTGTGAATCATACTGTGGTTGTGGGGATCACAGTATGGTTGCGAGTGTATCATACTATGGTTGTGAGGATCATACTATGGTTGTAAACGAAAAATACTATGGCTGTGAGGATCATAATATGGTTGTGGGGATAATAGTATGGTTGAGTGTGAATCATACTATTGTTGTGAAGATCATAATATTGTTGTGCCATAACCATATACCCAATAATAGTATGATCCTCTTCGAATATTGTCACCCCAACCATACTTTTTTTCTGCATGCAGTGCCAGAGATAAACATCACTGTAACTGGCGCAAATTGCGCCACTTATTTGTTTCAGCTGAGTACAACCAAACAAGAATTCCTAAACCGAATTTACCGAAGGTACTTTTATGTAATTGAGAGCTAAAATTTCGTTTTAGGTAAATACTAGGCATTAGTATTCAAAAATCCATACCTTAATCACTACATAATAAGTAAAATGTTGAATATTAATAAAAACGGTCACAGACCTGTAATGGGTTAGCGGACTTCTATGATTTATTTATCGTTATAATGGTGTTGCCTATACGTTTCCAACGTTACCATTCATACAGCCAGTTATAGCAAAAATATAGCCTTTTATCAATACTTTGGAGGTCCGTAACAAAGGAAATATGGCCAAACGATTTTTTTACTATAGGACCATTTTTTCTTCTTGCTTCGCCTGAAAAGCTGTTCGAGACAATTTACGTTTTCCTTAGAATTATACGTGTTTGTGTGTAGGACAAGAGGAAAAACATATATATTTGAAATAAAAATTAAAGAGAGAACTTCGTACTGACCTTAAATCGTTCCAAAATTTAGCTAACAAAAAACCACAGAAATCGTGGTTCTTTCAAAAATGATTCGTGCTAACGTTTTTTTGGTAGTATGTACCAGTAAAAATGTAATCACTTGTAACCGGGTTTCCAATAGGGACATAACAATTTTGTATCTTTATGTCAACGCACTTTTAATCACTTTTAATGATCTTTGTGCTTTAAGAGACACAATTTCATCCGCAAAAAATTACTGTGTGGTGGAGTTTTCATGCCGGAGGTGTGATTGGGCCGTATTTTTTGTCGATGAGGACGGGTTTTTCGGGTTTTACGTGAATATTGCCACGCTGCCTTAAACCACGGTGTGCCACCATACTAGGGCCGTAACAATGCGACGGCCAACGCCCCATTGGATTGATTCCGCCGGTACCAATTCGATGCATGACAGCTATGGGCCATAACTTCCCTATTGGTTAGGGGTCGAGGACTATCTAAACCTTTGCTGTTCTATGGGTAACAGCAATCAGTTGCAATGCAACTCCACACCTAGCCGAAGCTATACCCGCGATTTGGGCTTAAACATGTGACTGGTCACCCGCACCAAATTAGTCGACCAAAAACTCAAACATTGAACAATCTCCCTCACGGGTGATTCGATGGCCAAGGTCTGGTACTTTGCCATCCTCACGGGTGACATAACGGCTACCCGAGCAAACTCCCTCAATCTCCTAAACGCACGATCATCCTCCAGGAAGCAACTGAAATCGTACTGTCCAAGTCCGTTATGTCGTTGTTCAACGGACATACCAACAGGACATGCTTCCAGTCTTCAGGACTTTCCCCACAGCAACAGTGTGGAGTCTCAGATAGGGGTCCTCCGGTAAAGGAACTCATTAAGAGATCAATGTGCGGTCAGCAAGAACCCCAGACTTAAGCCGAAACTAAATTCTAGGTCCGCGTCACGTATGAATCTATACGTGGCCCGGCCTTTGTCGCTGTCCATCCACCGCTGCCTTCACCTTGAGACCACTCACTCCTCTAAGCATGACTTTACCTCCCGCATGTCGACCACAAGCGCCGAAAGACAATCTCCTTCCAGAAGTGGTAGCCCCTTCTTGGCCTTGAAAGTAATCACTGACACGACAAGATCTTGTGTCTTGAAGCAACAGACATAACCGTCTCGTACTATATAGGCGCGCCATATGTTGTGCAAGCAACAAATAGGCCAGCATATATTGTACGAGTGGCACGCCTGCTGATGCCCCAGTCACTCCTAAGAATCCGCCTAACTTTCGCAACAACAATAGAAAGGTTATCTTTCACATGAGTGAGATGAGCCACTCATCATTATTCCTAGATATTTGAACTCAGTTTGAACTAACGTCTCCAATGCATATAAGAGGTGGGCGAGCTCTTTACAATCTGCCTTTCAGCATCATCATCACAGTATTGTCCAGCGACTTCGACACTCGCACCCCATTCAGACACAACACACATGGCCCCCTCATCCTCATACGCGCACACCTTGTGCAACTGACCAAGCTGCCTCAACAAGGGATCCATCATTAGGATCCAAATAAATTGACCCAGATGGATCCCCTCGAAAAACCACGCTCAACGGTAGCCAAGCATCGACCGTGCTTCTACCATTCCTAAAGCCAAACTGAAAATCAGAAAGGGCTGCATAGCTGTTTTTCTGAAGTCGGTTCACCATTATCCTTTCCAGAACTTTTGCAAATGCTGGAAGGAGACTGATCGACCCGATAAGAGGGCTTACTCCTTACTCTATCGGGAGACTGCAGCAGAACAACAATGCGAGCACGCTTCCAAACCTCAGGAAAGCAACCCTCGCTAAAGCACCTCATACAAATTACCTCTAGGTACTCAGGTATTCCCTTGCTGATGCTTTTTCACATCTCTCCAGTCATAAGATCGATACCCGACGACTTTCTACAATTGACCCGACACACGCCCTCTTCGATCTCTGTTCTTTCTAAGAACGGAGGGTCGGGCAACTCCTCACGTGGAGGAAAGAGCTCTTCCGGATCCGCCCTCGGAAAGAACACTTCCAGCAACAGGTCAACACATTTTCTCTACGATGACAATGAAGTATTGCCAACTTGGAAGGAAGCGATGACAGACGCCTTATCTCTACCCCTACAGATGCGGGACACCACACCCCAGGGTTCCTCCCTATTGCGTTCAACGAAGCTCCATTATTCGCCCTTTTTCACACTTAGAAACAGGTCCTTATATGCTCAGATCGGTCAGATAGGCAGCCATACGCTCAGCCAGATCCTCCGTGTTAGTCCGTCTGGCCCTCTGGAATCGCTTCCGGAGGCGCCGGACATTCCTTCGCTTCAGACCTAGCATCCTAGTCCACCACCTGACCCCCTAGGTCGCGTCTTACGACAGCGACCAATAAGAGCATCACTGACAGAGCACATCCACTGGTCAATTCTGCTATTCTGGCCATCTACCGACATCGCTCAAAATTCGGCCAAGGACACGGTCGCTCTCATTTGATCGGCGAAGAGGTCCCAGTTCGCGCCATGGAGCCTCCATCTCTAAGGTAGTAACTCCGCGCTAGGCAGAGCAGGGTGAGGGATAACAATCTCAATAAGATTGTGTTCACTGTAGCCGAAGGCCGCCACCGCACCATTTGCAACAGTGATGTCAATGGCACTTGTACCCCTTGGCCCGTCAAAAGTGTACATATCGCTCGGCTCATTCGACACAATGACGCACTTTGCGATCAGCCATTCGTTAAGCATTACTGCTCGAATGTAGTGCAGATGCCCAGGTGCATGTCTAGGCATTTTACTGAACCACATACTAGAGCATGCATTTGCATCTTAGCCATGGATAAGCGGAATGTTATTCGCGAGGAATAACACCATGTCCATGTACCGTAAGTACGGTTCAAGACACTCACTGAACCGACAGTAAATATTTCCCAGCAAGATCCTTCCAAACGTACCCTGAACGGATACGCAGACCCCCACTAGGTCATACATACCACAGTGCATTCAATGACATCACAGTCAACAACTACAGCTAAGTTACCCCCAAAATCAGAAAATACCCTTATACCTCCCGGCAATCCCCTTACAATAGCATTCGCGAAATAAGACTCTTGCAAAAGAGCAAAAGGAGCCCCTAGATGCCGCATCGCCTGTCCCACCTCACACACTGCTACATACGCCCGCTGACAGTTCATCTGTAACACTCGGAGCTCCATTAATGCCTTGTGTTCACCCTCGCTAACGTACCGGAAGCACGTGACGTAGGCTCCGTTCGCGCAAAGGTGCTCCATGATCCTCGGAGTGCGCTCCAGGACAAGATTTGCCTGGCCACTCTCAGAGGCCTTCCAATGACTGCTTATCAGGCGAACACTCTTGTACGCATCCATTGGCATAAGCTTCTTCACGTTCAGCTCGTACAGCTCATCCACACAAACTTCGGGTCCACTCTTGGACCCAGCTTGTCCCTCAGCGAGACTTCCAGCCCAGCCTCCGTGAACTTGGGGTTCTCCAACACCCTCTGTCTCTCCACAACTACGGTTGCCAACCAGATATGGCGCCGCTTCTAATCACCCGTTCAGGCGCTAATTTTCGGCAATCAACCGCATGAGCAGCACCTAGAGGAGTGCTGCAGCACCTCTCCTGCAACCGCCAGCGCCACACCGTCCGTGAAGTCCAGCGCCACCAGGCCATCAGTGATAGTCTTAAGGCATCCACGCCAACACCGCTGCTCCAGCCTCTGCGCCTGTCTCAAGACACACGTGTCGAGCTACCGGCCGCAAAGTCGCCAGCAGTCGTTGGAGCCGCAGCACTCCCCTTAACACCACCTCAGTCGCTAGAGTCGACGATCATAACTTCATCCTCCTAATCCAATATTCCCGCTGCAGCGGCAGCAGCCGACGATGAAGCATCCTGACCCTGGGAGATCCAGACGTCGCATTCTTTATCACTCGTTCTCCATCTCACTGCTCGATGACAACTCCCATTCAGTATGCTGCACTCTCGACAATACCACCGGAGTCCGACGTCCGAAGCGGCACCCCCCTTCGCACGCCCCTTACGCTTACCAGATGGCGGTAAGCGTAAGACAGATGTCGTAGCAGCCAAATCCAATTCAAGAACCAAAAGAGAAAACCAGATAAATAGCAAAAGTCGGTCAAAACTTGCGATACGGCAACCTAGCAACCGGCAAACACAACCTCACTTTCACAAGACACCACTGTCTCTATCCACCTTCAATTCGCGCCAATGCCAGTGGATTCCCCGTGAGCGGAGTCTCAGTCTCTGACCTTGAATCGCCAAACGTAAAAACTGAGTTTAAAATGAACACACTTAGTAGGCTTCTTCACGACTTATTTATCACTTTTCTTCTAGAATTCAGAAACGCGCCCGTTAACTTAAGGTTATCGTTCGCGATCGCCGATATGTGGTTTCAACAAGATGGTGCCACTAGTCTCACAACACGCGTTACAATCGATTTACTGAAAAGCAAATTCGGTCAACGTGTTATCTGAAGAAATAATCCTCGTTCATACTATTTAACGCGATTGAATATCTTTGTATGTGGCCACATCAAGCCGACAACTTTTGACGACCTAAGAGACAACATCCAACACGAAATTGCCAACGTTCCAGTCAATTTGTGCGCATTAGTGGTGGACAATTGGGTCCAAAGCTACATACGCCCGCTACATACGCCCGCTGACAGTTCATCTGTAACACTCGGAGCTCCATTAATGCCTTGTGTTCACCCTCGCTAACGTACCGGAAGCACGTGACGTAGGCTCCGTTCGCGCAAAGGTGCTCCATGATCCTCGGAGTGCGCTCCAGGACAAGATTTGCCTGGCCACTCTCAGAGGCCTTCCAATGACTGCTTATCAGGCGAACACTCTTGTACGCATCCATTGGCATAAGCTTCTTCACGTTCAGCTCGTACAGCTCATCCACACAAACTTCGGGTCCACTCTTGGACCCAGCTTGTCCCTCAGCGAGACTTCCAGCCCAGCCTCCGTGAACTTGGGGTTCTCCAACACCCTCTGTCTCTCCACAACTACGGTTGCCAACCAGATATGGCGCCGCCTCTAATCACCCGTTCAGGCGCTAATTTTCGGCAATCAACCGCATGAGCAGCACCTAGAGGAGTGCTGCAGCACCTCTCCTGCAACCGCCAGCGCCACACCGTCCGTGAAGTCCAGCGCCACCAGGCCATCAGTGATAGTCTTAAGGCATCCACGCCAACACCGCTGCTCCAGCCTCTGCGCCTGTCTCAAGACACACGTGTCGAGCTACCGGCCGCAAAGTCGCCAGCAGTCGTTGGAGCCGCAGCACTCCCCTTAACACCACCTCAGTCGCTAGAGTCGACGATCATAACTTCATCCTCCTAATCCAATATTCCCGCTGCAGCGGCAGCAGCCGACGATGAAGCATCCTGACCCTGGGAGATCCAGACGTCGCATTCTTTATCACTCGTTCTCCATCTCACTGCTCGATGACAACTCCCATTCAGTATGCTGCACTCTCGACAATACCACCGGAGTCCGACGTCCGAAGCGGCACCCCCCTTCGCACGCCCCTTACGCTTACCAGATGGCGGTAAGCGTAAGACAGATGTCGTAGCAGCCAAATCCAATTCAAGAACCAAAAGAGAAAACCAGATAAATAGCAAAAGTCGGTCAAAACTTGCGATACGGCAACCTAGCAACCGGCAAACACAACCTCACTTTCACAAGACACCACTGTCTCTATCCACCTTCAATTCGCGCCAATGCCAGTGGATTCCCCGTGAGCGGAGTCTCAGTCTCTGACCTTGAATCGCCAAACGTAAAAACTGAGTTTAAAATGAACACACTTAGTAGGCTTCTTCACGACTTATTTATCACTTTTCTTCTAGAATTCAGAAACGCGCCCGTTAACTTAAGGTTATCGTTCGCGATCGCCGATATGTGGTTTCAACAAGATGGTGCCACTAGTCTCACAACACGCGTTACAATCGATTTACTGAAAAGCAAATTCGGTCAACGTGTTATCTGAAGAAATAATCCTCGTTCATACTATTTAACGCGATTGAATATCTTTGTATGTGGCCACATCAAGCCGACAACTTTTGACGACCTAAGAGACAACATCCAACACGAAATTGCCAACGTTCCAGTCAATTTGTGCGCATTAGTGGTGGACAATTGGGTCCAAAGAATAGATGGTCATATGACCAAAATCGAAAATGTTACATTTGCCTTACATCTAAAATGTTTTATTAATATATAAAATTTTTATGTCCTTAATGAAAAACCCTGTATATGCCTTGCGAAACTGCGAATAAGAATAAAAAAATGTGATTAAACCCGATTTTTTACAAGAAGAGTCAATTCTGTTTCTGTTTAACGAGCATTTAAAACATTTGACTCAGGAAATATAAAGAATCAAGTATTAAGGCATAAATATGGGTTGTATACTGAATTGAATATTAAAAGTTTTGAGTTGGCGTGTTCCTTGCAAGAGGTCGGACCTGAAAATAATTAAATCTGGTCTATGTTTTAGAAAAGTAGCACGCAAACATACCACCCGATTTGATGTGCTGGCGCTCCCGAAGCTACATCAAATCCGATAATACTCAAATTAAGCATAAACATTATGAGAGACCCATTGTTAACATTGGTGAAACTGGATATTATCATTCGAGTAGCCTTTGTACATACGTACTTCCCGATTTGAGGCCCTGCCGCTCAAGAAATAATTTATTAGGCGTGTTCAGTTGCTACTCGTTTATTGACGAAACCAAACTTGATGAAAATTTTTTTAAATTTCTTTGTATACGAGTACAAGAACTGATATGCTTTATGCACCACAAACCGCTTAATTTGTAAATTTCTAAGTTCTATATTTGAACCTGTAAGCTTTTTTTACAGGCGTATTTAAAAATTAAACACAATTTGCAATTATTTTTCAGTCAAATATGTTCGATTTATTGGGTTGTTACTATGCAACTAAAAAACAGAAATTACGAAGAATTCTTTCTAAGCATATATGAGAAGCGACAAAAACATTTGCATAATTTTCATTAGAAACTTATATGGCCATGTTCAAGTCAATTTTTGCTGGCATAATACATGTTGTGTTGTTGTAAAGTTTATGAACTACAATTGGGTAGCAAAACGTAATAGAATCAATATACATGTTTAGACGAAGAAGTTTTTGTTTCGTACTGCTGCTGGTACAGTGGTTTAAACGATCATCCTCCCCCGTTGGAAGATTGCGACATTCAAAAAAATTATCTTCGATGGGAGGTTCCGCCAATTTAGCTACAGCTCGTCGATTTATAGATTTTCATCTTTAAGTAGAACCATTGTGTCTTTGAGAGTTTGGTGCCTGGTGATCGCCACATTGTCGCTCCTGTGGCCTAGAGTTGAGGATGGCCGATATTCTGTACATCTCAGTCCGCAATTCGTTAAATGTTGAAGATAATATACCTGAAGTTTGGTAAAAGTTATATTTGGCAGTCGTGACTGCCGCCTCACAAATTCGCCGATAGATACATTATGAATTTCCGATTAATTCCCTCTTCCAAACAGTGCTCCTGTATTTCCTGGATTTGAACTTGATCGAAAAACAACGAGGTGGTTCTGCCAATTCATTTTAGGTTGGCCAAATGGTTCTGGGCTTACAGCGAATAGATATATGTACGTAAAGCGTTTATGCGACGACAAGAAAGATGCCGTTGACAAGTCGTGTACCTATTCCAAATGTGTCGCCTTCGTCGAAAAACGGATAAAAATGCATACATAGCATTTGATTGGTTGCCGATATCTTACCTCCGACTTATAGTAAAAAGGCCCCCAGAAGTCAATTCCGGTTGCGAAAAATGTTCGATTTGGCTGCACGTGCTCGCTTGCCAGTTGCCCATTATGAGCTCTGCAATCTTAGGTTTAAGTCGATAGCATTTTGTACATTTGCTAATAATTGCACTCGTTGCCTTTCTACTTCCCATCGGCTAGTATTGTTATCGAATATTAGCTAATAATTTGAAGTTGAATATTAGCTAATAATAATAATAATATAATACGAGTAGCGTAGTAAATGAATGATTTTTGTAAATGACATCCTACTCTTATTAATCCCTCTGAATCCATAAAGGGTGTAAGAACGTATAAATTACGGGATGGGGGTATTTTCCAGTGGCAAATTGGACAAATTTTATGTGACAAATCAGTATTTGAGTACCCATCTTTAACTCTTCTGGCTTTAACGCTCTGAAATATTTGTTACATTTCATAATGTTCAAAAATCGTTATATATACTTATATAAGCAGAAATTCGTTGAATCTTACAAAATTAATAAGCTTATATGCAATTTAATGACAAGTCGATAAACCACTCGATGACGCTCGATGATTATTCAAAAGATTGACTTCTTTGGCTAAAAGTCTGGCGATTTATATAAAAAAATTTATATATAAAAATATGAAAATTTGTGAACTTAAAAGAATGTTTTTTCTTTCTGCTTACATATATTCGGTCTTTTATCATTATTATGACTTAAACAGTTTTTATTCTGGTTCGAGACCTTTTTGTTGTATCTTTTAAAGAATCAGCGTAAAAATTGGTGAAATCTATTGGCTTGGTTGCCTGGCAGACTGTAAAGCTGTTTCTAAACCTGCCAAGGTTTTTCTTCGGCAGTCTTTGGAAACGATTACTTCGGCGACAAATCAAATGACTTATACGGGAGACTCATTTGTATTGCTGAGAGTTGCCCTTTGCGTATAGTCTTCGAACTATACGCAAAGGGCAATATTATTTCCACACGCAGAGAAAAGATATGGTTACTATATGTTCACGGCAACAATAGTATGTTCTCTGCAATAAATGTATGGTCGCAACCATAGTATTGTTCTTTCACTTTTTTTGACAATAGTATGATTGCGACAATACTAATATTGTTGAAATGTATCAATAGAATTGTTTCCAAGTTTAAAAATGAAAATATGGTTGTAGCAACAATATAAATATGGTTGGTGCGACAATAGTATTGTTTTTTGGGTTTTATGTTAACAATAATATGATTACGGCAATCATATCAGCAAAATCGTATTTATTATTTTAATTAAACAATGTTATTGTTACGAATCTTACGCAATAATAGTATATTTTATATGTAAATTAATTTTTTCAAAACAAACTATTTTGGATTAGCATGTATAACTAATATATTTTTAATAAATAAATGTTTTCTATACGCAGAGAAAAAATGTGGTTACTATATGGTCACGGCAATAATAATATGTTCGTATGCTATAAAAGTATGTTCTTCGCAACCATAGTATTGTTTTTGATTTTAATTTTGACAATCGTATGATTGCCGCAACATTAATATTGTTGAAATGTAAGAACACTTTTATTGCCAAATTTAAAAATAAAAAAATGGTTATAGCCACAATATAAATATGATTGGTTCGACAAAAGTAATGTTTTTTGGGTTTTATGTTAACAATATGATTACGGCAATCTACTGCATAATTGTAATTTTCCTAATTTGAATATGCTTTTTAGAACATTGTTACGGATCCAACGCAATAAAATTACTTTTTATATGAAAATTATAATTTTTCAAACTGCTTTGGCTTTGTTTAACTGAAATATATTTAATAAAAATGCTTACGTTTTTTAAACTGATTTTCTACTGTTAAATAAATTACTCCTATTATTTTTAATTTAATGTATTACATATTATTAATAATCTCAAATCTATTGTTGACAACTTAACCCAATTCTAATAAATAATTTTGAGGATCATAGTATAATTGTGTGTGATCATACTATGGTTGTAGGAATCATAACATGATTGCGTGTGAATCATACTATGGCCGTGAGAATCATACTATGGTTGTATGTAAAAAATACTATGGTTGTGAGGATTATAATATGTTTGTGGATATCATAGTATGGTTGAGTGTGAATCATACTATGTTTGTGAGGATCATAGTATGGTTGTAAGTGAATCATATTGTTGTGAGGATCATAGTATGGTTGTGAGAGTCATAGTTTGGTTATATTTGAATCATAATATTGTTGTGAGGATCATAATACTGTTGTACCACAACAGTATTATGATCACAATATATACGCCAAGGCACTAGAAAAAGGCTTCCGTTCGATACAAGTGAAAACAATGATAGATATTTTAAATAAATTGTGGGAAGAATGCAGTTTAAACCATCAGAAGCTTGAATTCATGGGAGTAAAAGATGACCCCTATTTCATTGATCGGACTAGCTACGAAAAATTTAGTGGCAGAGGCAAGGAAATTGATGGAAGAGTCAATAAACAACACTGAAGATCCAGATGCTCAAAAATCCACAGCAGATCTGTCTGCAAAAACTTATCCGGTGAATCGCTTTCTGTACAGGAAATTGCAGAAAGTCAAAAACTTACACATGCTTTAAAAACCAATGAAGTAATGGAGAAAATGATAGAGCAACAAAAGCAAAACGAACTATTCCAGCAATTTATGGAGTTCATGAACATGATGAATGAAAAAAAGACTGAGAAAAAATTCACAATCCCGGATCCTGCAGTGAACCAATCGCAAAACATTGACGAGAAAACAAGTGCTTGGCTTTGTCAATACAGAAGGGAAATCACAAAACTCAGGGACAACTTAGTAGAGACACAAACTACTAACAGCATATACATACCTCTTAGAAACTCAAAAAACATCATGGCAAGGGCAGATGGAGTCAATAAAGCAGCTATACATCAAGCTCAGCACAGAATTACTTATAAAGGAAGATATTCTTGAAGAATTAGAAGAACTCGAATTAGAATACGAGTCGGCATACTCTATCTTGACAAACAAAATAAGTAATCTCACGGAAACTAAAGAGTCGGTGGAACTGGAAAAAATAAAAATTCCAGTCTTCGATGGAAATGTACAGGAATGGTCTTCTTTTCACGACCTTTTCAAAAAATTTGTGCACGACAATACCAAAAAACCGGGCGTTGAGAAGCTTCTACGTCTAAAAACATTGTGAAAAGGAGAAGCAATTAAACTAATTCAACATCTACCTACGACAGAAAGCAACTACTAAGGAGCGTGGAATATTATCAATCTAAGGTACAACATCAAACGAATTTTATTTACGACTCTTATGGATAAAATTCTAGACCAGCCGCACAAATGTAGCTCCTCCATCGCAAACATAAAAAGTCTACTTGACACCTCAAAAGAATGTGTTCAAGCATTGAATGCAATGGGCCTCAACACAGAGGCGGCAGATCCAACTATACAGGGCACTTGAATCAGCCCAGATCAAAAGAACGGTCGTGTTTCCAAAACATCAACAAAAATCAGCATTATACTTGGCGAATCAACCATATTGCTTCTATTGCCATGGTAATGACGCCAGAAATGCGGGAAAACACATCATACAATTCTTCATTTCACCCTAAACAAAGAAAAATCGACATCTATGACAACGAACTCAACACCACATGTTTTACTGGCCACAGCTCAAGTACGGGTTAAATCATTGCAAGGGGAGTTCATAATCCTTCGTGCTTTGAATGACCAAGGCTCACAAAGTACATCAATAAGCGAGGAAGCCGCCCAAATATTACGTCTGCCAAGAGCCAAAGCAAACACGAGGCTTAATGGGCTAGGAGACACAGTGGTAGGCGTTGCCAAATCTAAAGTTAAATTGGAAATTCGTCCACGATTTATAAGTAAGTACACGTTAGAAACAGAACCATTAATTTTACCATCATTAGCAGCAGCTCATCCAGATGCATCATTCAAATATGATATTCAAAGGTGGCGTAACTTCAACTTAGCAGATCCTTGTTTAAATAAATCTGATAGGATTGATCTAGTTATCGGGGCCGATCTATTTGTGAAAATACTCGATGAGGATGAAGAAATAATCGGTCAAAATACCAAGCTGGGGTGGATACTATCTGGAGTATTGACCTAACAACAGGCGTCTGGCAGCCGTTACCACGAATATCGAACGGTTCTGGGAAATTGAAGAAATTGAAGCAAATTCCAGTTCAACAGCCAGGAGAGGAAAAGAGAATGTCGAAGTGTCGACAAAACAACAACCACCCAAAAATGTAAAACCGAAGCTAGTATTAAGGGACTCCTTTATTCCTGACATTTCCTTAATAGAGGACAAACTACTGACGAATCATTATTAACTGATTTGTCAAATGATCTCGATATCCAACCAACCTCCAATGTGTCTACAATGCCGGATTTACAACCGTTATATGGCGTTTCCGAATACCAGCTCATTCCAAATGAGTCGATAATAGCAGATTCACAACCCACACATGGCAGCTCATTTAGTCGTATGAAACAGAATTCCATACAAAACACATTGCAATCGTCCGATTTAACAGTTTTTTCCATGGTCACCAAAACAGAAACAATAACAAACTCTGGCGAGGAACATTTAGCTACAATGAAAAACAATTTAACAGATTCGTGTATGAAAGATTTTCTGGAAATCAAAGAACCACCATCCATATCCAAAGATGAAAAAGAGATAAAAATGTTATAGCTGAGTAAAACCTACTCGAGGCTTAAATTTCTCGAAGAATCCATTATTCAAAAGTCCATAAAAGCTGAAGAACTGTCTTTAGCATCAACGTCTTCGCCGTCATCTAGTGAAGTACAAGAAAGTTGTGAGCAGTCTTCCTCGAAGCCAGTTGCAGGGTTCAATTTATCGCAAATTAAACTTGGTCTTCCGTTGCCGTTAACATTTTCGTCTAACCAAATCCAGGATAATGATAAATCTACAAGATCAGATGCTGTCAATTTGTCCAAACCAAAATTATATTTTCTGGGCAAATCCCATGTCTCATCTCGCTTCAGTATTGACATCAGCCAATCGGAATGGGACATTATAAGTGCCACGGAAAATCAACAACAGCAGCAGCGACAACAGCAATCACATCAATATCGACAGACACCTGTACAGTCTCACATTAAGAACGACTCTGATGATGATCGCGATTTTGGCGAAATATGGAACTATTATCAATATACTCCGAAAGCAGAAGTACATGTTTGGAAGGTTCCAGAGGAAGATGCTTTTAGAACTCCGGCCAACAATCGTTACATGCATGTAGACTTCGACTTGAATCAAACCCAGCAAGTTATAGAAAATATACACTTCTATCCAAATGAAGATGACCCCACTTTTGGAAATATCTTATTCAACATGACAAGGAATTCAGAGAGCCGCCTGGAAATGTATTAGTTGCAACAACGAGAGAATTTCAACAGCCTAACTACCTGCATATCATTACAATCCGATTTTCATCTATCCGCAAAATGAAACGGGTATTGTCATACATTCTGCGACTTGTTATCAAACTCAAAGGCGAAAGGAATCTACCAAATTATTTAACGACAGAAGATCTTCAAAAGGCGGAAATAGTGATTATAAAAGTTTACCAGATACCTGAAATGATGAGTGAATGTATTCAGTTAAGCAACAACCGCACAGTTCATCACCACAGCAAGATAGCATATCTACATCCGGACTAGACAGATCGCAGCAAATGTTCAAGAATGAACATAGCATTTCTCTCTACCTACTTATCTTCCATTAATGTGAGGATTTTCCGCATGAGCGTCCTATTTCAGGACACTATCATATTTTGTTCTTATCTATGACGCATATGTTATTACTTTATTTTTATTGGTGTATCGCTTATGTCCATGGTATTCCTAAACTAATAGTCCTTTTCTCTAATACACATGCTGCCTGTCATACACATGCTGTACCGCCAATGATTGGTAATCATCCATATCTTAAGATATTGATCCCTTGTAGTGGAAATTTAGAATTGTAAGTAGTATATAAGTTAATGAAATTGTATGAATAAATTCATTATCAAAACTGATCTTGAACGACTCAGTCATTTTCGCCTTCTGCAACACTTCCTAACAAATAGTCTTCTAGTATTGCTATCCCAAACATACTTTTTTTCTACGTGTATTGTTAAATAAGTCAACCCTATTATAAAGAGTTTAATGTATTTTTACATAATTTACTTAAAAAAAATCTCTATTGTTAGGAATCATAGTGTGGTTGTGTGTGAGTCATTCTATGGTTGTGAGGATCATACTATGGTTGCATCTTAAACATACTATGGTTATGAGGATCATAACATGGTTGTGGAGATCATAGTATGGTTGAGTGTGAATAATAATATGGTTGTGGGGATCATAGTATGGTTGTGTGTGAATAATTCTATTGTTGCGAGGACCATACTATTGTTGTGGGGATCATAGTATGGTTGTGTGTGAAGCATACTATTGTTGTGATGATCCTAATATTGTTGTGCCATAACCATATACCCAACAATTGTACGATGCTCTTCCAATATTGTCACCCCAACCATACTTTTTTCTGCGTGCATCAATTCCGTTTCGCATGGGTGTTCGTTGAAAACCACAAATGCAAAAAGCACAAACAAAGTGCGACCGTTGCATGAAAGCAAATTACGACATTGTGGTGGAAGAATTGGAAGTCCACACTTCAATTTTATGCAAAGTAAAATAAGAGCAAACTATTGTCACAATCATAAAGGGACAAATGTTTAGAACGGAAAATTGGTTTGGGATAAAATTTGAAAAATGGCTAGATTGGAAAATCAATTGCCCAAGCTAAACTGACGCGTTGTTGGCACATTTAATTCTTAATAGACTGTGGAAGCGACATCTTAGAAGTCCGTGCGATGATGGAGAAAATTTAAATCAATTTTTTTTATAAAGAGAAAAAGTGATAAACACCACTAATAAAATTCATAACTAATAAAATACATAACATAACTTATAAAATACATAAAAACAAAAAAATACATAAAAAGAAAAATAACAAAGGAAAAAAATATTTTGATGTTTGGGAGTAAACCATAGAGCGCGCCTTAATATTCTGTGGCTGGATGTGTATCACTGCTGAGCTACCTTTTAGAAAAACATATAAACGTTAATAGAATAAAAGTAAAAAGTGAATTACTTACTATTTCTTGTGTTGATAGTGAGTATGGTCTGTACCAGGCAACAAGCAGTGGAACGCGTCAACGGAGGCCAGAAATACTTTTATTGCCTCATCGAAAGGAAGGAATGAAGAAACCAGCATTTTTAACTTAAAAAAGACAAAAGGCTCTAGTATATCCACGGGATAACAGGTAACCTCTGTAAAAGTAATACCACAATTCCAGCCAGAAATAGAAAGATCGGTACAAACCCTATCCACAGCGTTATGGGCAAATGCGCGTGAATAATTCGAAATATCTAAAAGGAAAATAAAATGGCGAATGGTTTTAGTTAAGTTTATTTATTTTAAATATAGTTAGGTTAAGAAAAAAATGTAATTGTAGTATTGTAAACAAAAAGGGAAAGACAAAATGAAACGAATAACCAAAAAGGTAAATTTAGGAAATACAAGGAAAAAAGGTGATTTGGAAATATATTGCAAGATGAAAGATTTTCCTAGATACTAAACTTTAAAGGTTTGAAAATTAATTGTTATATTCAACAGGTTTAAAGGAGCTCCATCATTTGCGTGTTTGTTTCCCTGAAGTAAAGGTAGTGTTATGGAAATTTAAGTCAAGTGGATACAGCACTCAAGCGTCGTCAAATGAGAAGCCGTTTCATCCGTGTACTAATTTGTTTAATATTGGCTTTAAGTTTTTGTTTTTGGTTCTCTTGTGTGTTTTTTTAAGTTAAACTTAATGTTCTTTTTTTTCTTGTTATTAAGTATTTATTCTGTGAGTTTTTTATTTGTAGTATAAGTATAAAGATTAGATTTTTTTGGTAAATTGATGTTATTTTGGATTATATTAATTGTCCAAAAGGATTTAAAAAAGGAAATAATTACAGGATAAGTATTAATAAATGTGCTTAAAAATTTGTAAAATTCTAGTATTATTAAGTTAGTGTTAGAATAAATGAATTATGTGATTAGAATTTAAAGATTATGCAGATGCAATGATAATTTATTCACGAAGGGGTAGTGAAATGAAAAGGTAAGTGGGAAGGCGTGGCGGGTTATAGGCGGGTATATAGGAGAATGAAGGGAAAACTTCGCGATCATGGTGGGGCTGGCGACTGGGGAAAAACATAGCCCCAATTCTGATGTGTCGGCTGTGATGAAAAATAGTTAGTGTTATTTGTGTAGTTTATTTTCATTTTAATTGTTCGGCTCTTTAGGGCTGGAGTAAAGGGAGGTATTCACACGCCAACGAGAGCAATCCGATTGTGAGCTAGTCGAACTCTGTTTACTCCAGTGCCATCCAAAATGCCCATAGCAATATGGCGTTTTTAACGCCAAAAATATTCTAAAATATACCCCACCTAAATATGATCAGAAGACCAATAATAGAAATAATAGAAGAACGCAATACTGAAGACTTTCAGAGGAAATTTTCGAGAACTTTTGGTAACCATTCCATACAATTGAAGGAAGCAAATGTGCCTAAAGTCTTGGAAAAAATCGTCTGAAAGTCGCCCGAATTAGCGCAAGACATTAGGTAAACTGATTGCGTTCACATTTGTGACCTAAGTGCATCTGAATGTATCACTTATATTTGTTTTAAGTTAAAAAAATTCTGTGATAGCAATGTAGTTTTCGAGTAGATAACCTCTCAATACACAAGCTTGAGTTTAGCTGTATCGCGTAGAAAAGCACATACGGTATTGTCTGTATGGACAATACCGTAATTGCAGGTCAAACGTACGTAGAAATTATTCAGGACCTGTTGGATAGAAAACAAAACTTTAATGAATCAATTGATGCATATTTTCATACTATGGGTACGTTACGATCACGTTTGAGCCATCCTATCACCGAATACGACATGATAAGCTTATTGAAGAGGAATATCCAGGAAAATACAGCCAGAATTATATATGCTATGCCGATTTCTTCCGTGGAGCAACTTTGCATCGAATGTAATGAAGCCGAAAGAAATTTCAGTAAGCGAGGCCAAAGAATGATACGACCCATGATTCCACCAATGCAAGTTAATGAAATCGAGTACGAAGATCCTATGTTCAATATTAAGACCAAGATGGAAAAGTTAAAGAGTAAGCAGCCATAGTTCGAAACCCGAAATAGCCGAAGTTACCGCTCGTCTGCAGGAATAGCCAATCTGAGGGTCATGTATTCATTGACAGTCCTTCGACTGGATGGAGAAGATTTTGCTACCGATGCGGAAGGCCGAACGTTATAAAGCCTAAATGTCCCATATGTCAGGAAACCCGGAAACGGTGGGTGGGAATGACAGGGGGCCCACGTCCATCAGAAAACCCTACAACAAAAAAAAATTATATGAGCGAAAGAAATATGAAATAAGAAAGAAATTTAGAAAATTCCAATTATAAGCACTACAAGCCCCAAATGCGACATTATTTACCATTACAATGAAGTCCGCCAAAACCATTATGAAAGTTTAGGTCTAAGATTTTTAACACCGAACTGGAAACAAAGGCGGTTTCAAAACGCATTCTTAAAGTGTGACAACGATTTGCAGACAAAAAGAAAAATCACAAAGTATTAGTGTAAGCCGTCAACAATATAACCAAAAATGTAGATTCTCGAGTTTTTCTGGACGTTTTGATGGAAGGAATACATGTTAATGGATTGTTAGATTCAGGAGCCTCGGTTTGTATCTTAGGAAAAGGTTGTAGGGAGTTAAGTCAAGATTTAGAACCGAATATTCAATAATGGGTAAAATAAAATCATCCATAAAGTACCAAGATCAAGAACGTGAAATGTGCTTGTATCTGTGTCCTGATTTGGAACAAGTTTTATATTTAGGAATAGACTTTTGAAAGAAGTTTGGACTTGCTCCGGACATCGTGGTTTTAGCTGAATTAGATAGGGAAATGATACAAAAGGAAATGGTTAAAGATAGGTCAGATTATCGAATGAAGCCGCACAAGTTGAGTCATCAACAAAAACAATTGTTATCTCCGATCCTAGAGCATAGCTCCAGTATTTCATCCTCCGTAACTGCCGCAGGGGTTTCGGCTGGAAGAAGAGGGGTGTCCTGTATATCTTGGCCCCTTTGGGGGCACAGCACTGCTACTATTTGGTTAATAGCACCGGTCACGTGATTTTGGCTGTCATTTTTTCCTTTTAGGCGGGACATCACTATACGGTATGCACTGCCCCATGGGTTGCAATCGGCTTATTTACACATCGCCTTGAAATAATCAGATTTGCATTGGTTAATCGCCTTCTGTAGATCCTTTCGCGCCTGATGGTATGCCTCTCTCCGTGTTTGAAAGTCAGAAGTTGATCTCCCTCTCTGATACCGTCGCCTAGTCTTCAGACATTTTTTCCTCAGTGCTGCAAGTGTACTATTTCACCAGTGGTTTCGGTTCTTCCTTGGCCGAATCTCCTTCTTGGCATTGATGCATCACTCGCTGCCTTTAACGCTTCTGCTATCCCCTCAGCCATCTCTGCTGCAGGGCTTTCGCGAACGAGTTGGTTGGATAGTACTTTTACGAGAGTTTTCTCGTCGATCTTGTCCTTTGACCATCCGTCTCGGTCTTTGTGCCGGCCTCTCGATATTAAGGGAGAACATTATCGCCTGGTGCTCACTGTATGTGTAGTGTTCGCTTACCTGGCACTGCAAGTCTTTGGCTATAATCGGAGCTCACGAAGGTAAGGTCGACGATTGAGCCATAGCCGGTTTTTCTGAAGGTATGGACGCTTTCCTCGTTTGCGAGCATAACGTCTGGGTTGCGCTGGGCTGCGTCTCTTGTAATGTCTCCAACCAACCTCCTGAAATCAGACAGTGGTAGATTCAGTGATATGTAGCAGCTGTAAATATAGATGCCCCCTATTTTATCTGACTGTTGTGTGTGTTTGTTGTACCTAGCTGCTCTGCTGCTGTTTTTGGGGTTGTTGACTATTGAGTGTGTGTTCGCTAGCAAGTACCTGGCAGCACTGATGCTGTTCTTCTAGTTGTTGGTTGGTACGTGGCTGTTGGATTGTGTGTGGATGTTAGCTTGTGTGTTGCTGTGGACTGGTGTGAAATTGTTCAGATGACTGTTGACTTTCTTGGTGCCTTGTTGGTGTATAACTGCAATGGCATTGTTCTCCCCGGGTAGGCAGCCTGTTAAAGACGTGAAGTAGTCCAACTGCCACTTCCTCATACCCAAAAACCATAAGTTTTGCATGAATTATCTGCTTTGTGGAGACAGTGGTGCGGAAGAAAATACGCTGTGATATTTTTAGGTACAGGTGTAATTAGCAATGTACATGAAAGCAATGTACTGACGTTTAACTTCAGGGTTCTTACCACATTTTTTCTCGAAACTTATAAAGCGACGAAAAGCAACAGCGTACGAATCTCCAAACTCGCGAGTGTTTAGTTTTTTCGACAAGCTTACCGAGTAGCCTCCAGTTTGAAGACGAACCGTATTGAGTCGAAAATCATGTTTACAGAATGCGTCATCTGATGATAGTTGTAAACTGTTTTGGATGTTTTGTACTATTTCCCAAAACTCTTGCCTATACCGCCACCAGAAATCACCCATCCCAACCGAGTTTTCTGTAATATTGGTGACTTGTTTCCAAAACGAATTTGGCAAACACTCATAAGTTCGAAAAATATGACAGCGCCAATTAAAATGTCTATTTGGCCACGTTTATAAAAAATCGGTATCAACCAGGGTTACATTACCAAGAGTTTTTAACTGACTTGCGTCCACGTTTGTATTTGTCTGGTAATAACTTATGGTGGTATAATAATGGCGTTAAATGTTGCAGAATAATAACCTTGGCAGGACTGATCGAAACATCGGTTGATTTTTCGTATAAAGATTGTCATATTCTATTATTGATATCGAAATATGACACCGTTTTACATTGATGTGTAGTTGACTTGCTAAACGAGTTGCGATTTAATTTATTTGCAATTCGAAATACAAAATTTTGCGACATGGTACAAGAAAACCAAGCTTGTTTTGAACAAAAACCAAGGCCTTGACTAGCACCACGGGACTACCTGTTAAATATTCCAGGAAAAAGTCTAACGGTATGAATCACACGATCTTGGCTAATCGACCGGCCCAAAACGTGAAATTATCTACTCACCGAAGTGTTCTCTCAATAAATGCGAAGATTGCGATTGATGCGAAGAGATCACGAGCTTCAATTTCAGACATCAAATAGTCGGTTATCACGGCGCGATAACGGTCGCCATTGACGGTTACGTTCTCACCGGCATCGTTTTAGAAGAAATATGGACCGATGATTCCACAAACCACACCAAACCGTTGTTTTTTCTGGATGAAGTGGCAGCCCTTGAACCGCTTCTGCTCTTTGTCCCAAATGCGGCAATTTTGTTTGTTTACATACCCATTAAGCCAGAAATGGGCCTCATCACTGAACAAAATTTAGCTCGAAAACGTCGGATCTGTTCAGTTCTAACTGCAGGCAACCTTGCCACTTGTTCCTTTATTGTGCGTTGGGAAATTTCTACTACCAGCTTAATACGACTTTGTGCGAATGTAGCGCAAAGGGTAGTAGGGATTATCCCAACGAGTAGTTGCCGCTGTCTCACAGCATCTTATCGGTCGTTGCTTCTTATAAGTAAAAGTTTTGTTCGTTAAACAACCGCCACGATGTTGCGCATGCAACAACCCTTATTCAAGGTAACATAAATAAACGCAATTTACATTGCAACAAAATTATAATAATTCTCTTTTTCTTTTACCGCTCAAAACCCCCCTTGGCATATACGGCCAAACATTTGATCCTTTGGACCGGATTAATTCGAGTAAGAGAATAATTTTATTTCCTTCTTCAAGGAAACAAAAAATAACATCATCCATCATCGCTCTTATACTAATGTATATATCCTCGCTGGAATATAAATTCAAAATTAACAAGTTGAGTACTCTGTGTTCATTTTTTCTCTAAAAAGTGCTATCGCGAGTGCTAAATTCGTTACCATTAACACTGCAAACAAAGTGCTAGTAGCCAAAATACCATCGGTCGGTTAAACGATTTAAATATTTATTTGCTTTCTTTGAATTTATGGTGCTGCGGAATAAGTAACAAGTAATAGTGAAATCTGTCGTTGGGTTTTTTATAACAAAATCCACAATTTTTTCGCTCTATCGGTGGTTGAAAAAATAATAATAAAGAGCTAAACAGTCACATATTTGAATATAAATAACAACAACAACATACATTCCACAGAGCTCGTCAAAATATTCTCCAACGACAGCAACTATAAGAAGGTAAATACACTTGTCTTATTTCCAGCATTCGCGTTTCATATTTTCACATACATACATGCATGTAAACTTACATACCGCGTACATTTATTAACTCTTTCAAGCCCGGTGTTCCAAATTATTTAAATTTCTTACAAATTTTCGTCAAAATTTGTGCTGTGCGTTACGGGTTAGTTTATTGGAATTTCGTGGAAATATTGTGTACCCTACGGTCGGTCAATTGAATTATTAATTATTTTGGTGACCAATTAAAAGTACCCGGTTGATCAAGCAATTTATTTGTGCGTTCGGAGACTGATTAAAGTGTTGTGAATTTAGATGTATGCACCCTACGGTCGGTCTAAAGGACTTTAATCAGTTTTGAGTGCCGAGTTTTGTGTTTGTTCGAATTGTGAATATTTGGTTGGTCCACCATATAATTATTTCACGTATTTTTCGATTTTGTATCGGTTTTGATTTATCTTTTCGATATAAGTTCCGAGTATTTTCCGATACTTTTTGCGAACATTTCGCTTTGGAATTCTTATTTTTTAAACATTTTGTGAACTTAATTGAAAAATTAGTTTAATTTTTCGATATTTGGACATTTTCGTGTACTAAGCCTTACGTTCCGAGTATTTTTCGATACTTTTTGCGAACATTTGACTTTTGAATTTTCGTTTTTTAAACATTTTTTGCATTGAAAATTTAATTTAATTTTTTGATACTTGTACATTTTCGTGTACTAACCTTACGTTTCGAGTATTTTTCGATACTTTTGCAACCATTTGTCTTTCGATTGTTCGTTTCGCAAATTTAAGTAATCTTGCTTAAAAGATTGATATTTTTTAATTTGGTTATTTTATAAAATTATTTTTCGGCTTGAGGTCTTTTATTTAAACTCGTTGTTCTATGTGTTGTTTAATTTTTATTTATCCCAATATTTCGATTGACTTCGTCAATCATCTTCAGGGGTTGTCACTGACAAAATATACAAAACATGATTACATTTAATAAACAAAACATTAACACAATATTTGAAAAATAATTACATTAACAAAACAATGTCGTCCGTCTGATTATCGCTGTCAACTGATATTAGTGTTACTCTTCAGCTTGCGTCTGTGCTTATGCACCACATTTCTATATATGTGTGCGACCCCATCTGTGTCCGTTTTGTAATTAATTCTCTTCTCATTAGGTACGTCATTAATGTTATGCATTTCGAGAGTGTATCTTCTTCTATAATTTCTCTCTTGCGCTACAATTTTTACGTCGGTAAAGTCAGGCTTATGTCCAGTCAATGTACAGTGGGCCGCAAGTGCGGTCTTTTGTTCTATGGGCCTATTTACGGCTTTTAGGTCAGATTTGTGGGACGAAATTCTTGTCTTAAGTTTGGTTTTAGTAGTGCCGCCATATACCTTTTGGCATATGTCGGTATACAACGTCTGATTTATCTTCGTTATTTATTCGAGATTTTGTCCTGCTAAATAAACTGTTTACTGTACTGTGTGTCTTTAGTGCAAGTTGATATTTGTCTTTGTTATAAATGTTGGAATGGCTAAGCCTTTCTGAAAAACCCGGTACATATGTTGTTGGTTTGTATATTTTTGTTACAGGTTCTGCGATGACAGCTGAGGAGTTGCATTTTGATTTCCATTTGTTTAGTAGGTCTGTGATAGTATTGTGTGAGAAGTCATTTTGCCTTAAAATGGTTCTAATTTTTACTAAATTGTGTTTGTGAAACTCTATCTCGCTAATATCTAAAATTCTATTGATGAAGTTAGTCGCTGTATTAATAATTACTCGCCTAGGATGCTTTGAACTAAAGTTAATAAGTATGCCAGAAGCTGTAGGTTTTTGGTACCAATCTAATTTTAGTAACTGACCTTGTCGACGAACTATTGAATCTAAATATGGTAATTTTCCGTCCTGTTCCATCTCCATTGTAAACTGTATTTGTCTGATAAATGAGTTGAGTACGTCCAGAGTGTTCTTAATTTCTTTTTTCTTAAAAATTCCAAAGAGATCGTCCACATATTTCGTTAATAATTTGGGTTTGTATGTCATCTTGTCTAGTGAGGTTTCTAGAAGCTCTTCCATAACTATGTCGGCTATTACTGGGGATGCTGGAGAACCCATTGGCATCCCTTTTCGCTGCTCGTATATCTTTTCATCATATTTAAAATACCTAGTCTCCTTAATGCAAAATGTCACCAATTCTAAAAAAAGTTCCTTTGTAATATTTGTAAATTCCCTTATAGTGTCCCATTTCTGTTCAATTGTTTTGATTGCGAAATTTACTGGAATGCTTGGAAATAAAGAGATAACGTCAAAAGAAACTGAAACCCCATCATCATTAATACATATTTCGTCAATTTTACTTTTGAAATACTAGGAATCCCTTACGTTATATTTCGATTCCTTCGTCAAGTTCTTTAAAATCCCAACTAAATATTTACAGAGCCCATATCCAGGGGAGTTTATTGAAGAGCATATGGGCCTTAGAGGAGTACCATCTTTGTGTATCTTTGGGAGTCCGTAAATTCTGGGGGCATTCGTTGTCTTATTTGTCAAGTGCTTTTTGCTGTTCATGTCTATTATTCCCAAGTTGTATAATTTGTCCACTAATCTGTTGTTTTTGTTTTGTAAGGTGGACGTTGGATCCCTTTTTAGTCTCTTATAGGTGCACATGTCTCTAAGTAGTACCGACATTTTCTCCTTGTAGTCATTTTTAAATAAGGCAACTGTTTTCCCTCCTTTATCCGCACTCAGTATCAATATGTCATCGTTTTCCTTCAGATATTTTCTTGTCTGTCCCACTGTGTCAATTATTTGTTTATCTCTCCTACTGAGTTTATTTTTGTGCAAGTGGTCGTCTATTAATGATGTGAGCTTAGTTCTTGCAATCTCCTGTTGTTCTCTATCTTCAAGCGTCTGTATGCATTCCTCTCCCTCCGCTATAACTTTAAATAGTGGGAACGTTGTCACATTGTTGGGTAATGCATATTTGGGTCATAGCGATAGTAACCACTGTATGTGTGACTCTGTGATATTCACATAGGATCTCCGTGCGACTCTTCGCTGCGATTAGAGACTACTGCTCTAGTATTGCCGAACATTTGTGGCAACTTGCCATCATTTTCTATTACGCCTGAGCTTTCTTCGCAACTACCAACCTTACAGCTAGCAGATGCAAGCCTTTTCGATTGCCGACCGGTAGATTTACTTCTTGGGGCAGACCTTTATCCTCAAATATTTATAGGAGGAGTTAGACATTTGTTAGGATCGTTGCTAGCTCAAAAAGCAGTCTTTGGATGGACCACTACTGGTCCCGTCCTGTCATCTAATGTCCATGTTTTTAACACTGGGGTCGACTTTTCCGAAGACTGTGTAAACAAAAATCTGCTCAGATTTTGGGAACTCGAAGAACCTTCCAGAGGCAGCAACATGTCTCCTTCGGACAAATTTTGCGAGGAGCACTACAAGCGAACAACTCACAGGGATTGATTTCACAGTCCCCTTTAACATAAAATCGTTTACAGGTAGGGCGTGTAAAGTATCAAAAGGCTATGTTTGCGTGTTTGTTTCCTTTTCTACAAAAGCCCCATACACCACGAGGCCACGTCTGACTTGTCGACACCCACTTTTCTGGCTGCGTTTAATCAACTTGTCGGTCGCCGTGGTTATCCGACTACGGTCCTTTCAGACAATTGTTCAAACTTTAATAAATAGGTTTCGCAAGGTTCAGGCCCTCACCCAACACTTTTGTACTCGATGGAAGGACGAATACCTTCTAAGTCTCCATAAATGATATAAGTGGAAGAGTCAACAGCGGGATTTGAAAGAAAACGATTTAGTTGTAATAAGGCATGAACAAATGCCCTCCACCTCGTGGAAATTAGGTCGCGTCGTGCATACTCATTCGGGAATTGATGGCCATGTTCGGGTCGACCTATATCGAAATTGGTTACTTTAACCAATCAATAGCCCTATTTGTCCTTATATTTGTTGTTTTACTTGGTACTTGCGTGTTCCTCGTTGCTCGCACCTTATGTTTTATCATTTACAGCAAAGTCGTGGAACATTTACCTTTTGCAAACGGCCTGCCTGATTACGAGGAGCTCATGGACATTCAAGATGAGGATGGGTTGCTCGAAGACAGTGGTAATGATGAGGGTGTTCCCGCTCCTCCTGAAAACAAGACGCAAATACCACCTATCAAATAAGACGCTGGTGTGCCTTTGGATCACGATGTCGGCGTTGTCGTAGCTGCTGAACAGAATCTTGAGCGTGTCCCACTTGTCCCGGACTGTATTCAAGCAGCTTTAGTTCCTAAGGATGCTGGGTCCGGGAACGCCGCGGGTTTGAGTGAATCGCGACCTCCTTTTAAACCTTCCTCAAATCGGGTATGTTTCCTGTGTACGCGTCGCCATTCAATACGGTTTTGTAAGCGCTTTCAGCGCATGTCCGTGGAGAAACGGTTGCGAGAAGTAGTACGACATCGACTGTAATTGCCTTGGGGGGTCCCATCGGACTAGTGATTGTCCCAGCAAGTTCCGGTGCCATCAATGTTCGGATCGTCACCAGACTTTAGCGCGAAAGAAAATTGTCCGTCCGCACAAATCTCGTTAGGATTCCGCCTATTCGGGCTCTCACCGTTCAGGTTCCGCGTGTTCCACTCGATTAGTACGGGCAACCGCTTTGCCCCCCTTTGTGATAGCGCAAACTCCGCTGGTCGTCTGTCAAAACCCGAGTCTGGCACCCAGCTTTATCGTCAACGTCCGTCTGGGTCAGGCTCTTATACCGGTGAGAGCGCTACTGGATCCGTGTAGTACGGTGAGCCGCGTCTGCGAGGTTATGCTTAGGGAATGTCGGGTCCCTGTCACGAGAGTCGGCAACGACGGCTTTTGTAGGTTGGAGCTCGTGTCCACCTATAACTCCGGATCACCGTCTGTGCCTAGGTTTGGAGTCTGGGCCGTTTTATAACTCCGTCTGAATCGGCCCCATCAAGTCTTGCGGATAATTTTGAAGGATTTCATCTGGCTGACCCCAATTTTTATCGCGCGGGCCCAATTAGTATGGTTCTTGGACCTGAGGTGTACCCCCTTGTCGTGAGGGGTAAAATTCACTCGAGCCTGGGTCTACCGTTGGCTCAACATACCACCTTTGGATGGGTCATTTCTGGCTCCACCCCATGTTAATCAATATTATTTCCTAAAATCTAGTTGTTTATCGCTTAACTAGACTCGCAGTGCCTTTCCTTCCGAAAGGTACTGCGTAGGGCCCTCTTGGTCCATTCCCGTAGAGCCATTTGCTACATGGTACTACTCTTGGCCCACTTCCGTAGTTAGTAAAACATGTGTAGTGTCTTTCCTTCCGGAAGGTACTACGTAGGGTCCTCTTGACCCATTTCCGTAGTGCCACTTGCCGCTTGGTACTATTTAGGGTCCCCTTGGCCCGTTTAGTTAGTAAGTTTAAATTACAACACCCCATGCTGTTGCAAGGTGGCCGGCAATGTTCAGTTCTAACTGCAGGCAACCCTGCCACTTGTTCCTTTAGTGTGCGTTGGGAAATTTCTACTACCAGCTTAATACGACTTTGTGCGAATGTAGCGCAAAGGGTAGTAGGGATTATCCCAACGAGTAGTTGCCGCTGTCTCGCAGCATCTTATCGGTCGTTGCTTCTTATAAGTAAAAGTTTTGATCGAGCGCACACAACAACTCTTATTCAAGGTAACATAAATAAACGCAATTTACATTGCAACAATATTATAATTATTCTCTTTTTCTTTTACCGCTCAAAACCCCCCTTGGCATATACGGCCAAACAGGATCTGCTTGGAACTTTTCAAGGGCCCATAGAGCGAAGCGGTGTCGCTTGGGAACGTCGGGCGACTTCAGTTTCTGCACAAGCTGTATTTTGTACGCTTTCAATTTAAGATCTCGTCGTAAAATGCGCCAAGTCGTTCCATACGTCAGTCTGAGTTGCTGCGAACGGCGCCGAATCGACTCTCCACGGTCTTGGTATACACTCTCAGCTACGCCCGCTACATTTTCTTTTTTTGCACGTGCTGGACGTGTTCTATTCGGTGGAATATTATCCAATAATGAATGCTGGGTCTCAAGATGGTTGTTGCGAATAGTACGCTCAGTAGGCCGACAATGTTGACCATAAGTTGAACGAATTGCATGAAACACATTCCTCACAGAACGTGATTTTTCGTAATGAAGTAAATACAGAAAGTTGGACCCCATATTTGCTTTCTTGTGTTTTCAGCGCCTCCCTAGTATAACCGTGACGCTATGGGAACAAAGCGTGAAAAATAAGTCTGCCTTGTCGCCTTGGAATGATTTGGATTTTTTCCTCACGGAAAGGATTCAAACACTGGCTTGCCTGCGAGACCTTAAGGATCCAGATTCTTCAAGAAAGGCGGGTGAAAAAAAATGTAAAGACGCATTTCACTAATGCTGGTATGACTGCACCTTCAAGCACTAATTTCCACAAGGGATGTGCACTTTGTCCCAAACAGAATCATCTTCTACGCCAGTGTCCTCGCTTCAACAAACTTTCGATTTCTGACAGATTTTCTGTTGTTAAGAATCATCATTGTTGCATCAATTGCCTCGGTCGAGGTCACGAAGCCAAAGATTGCAAAAGCAAGTTTAATTGCTCAATCTGCAACAAATGCCATCACAATCTGTTACACCGTGAGCTCTCAAATGGAGAAGGTTCAACGACAGTAACCCATTCTCAGGAGCTGCCAGCGAGGGCAGAAACGGCTAACCACTCTGCCTTTTCCCCACCTGCTGATATAGTTCAGCCATCAACGTCTACAGGCGTTTATTCAACTACGTCTTTTAATAGACAGGTTTTTCATGTTTCACAGAATCGCACTGTGCATTTAGGAACCGCCATCGTTACTATTATCCACCTGTGTACAACGTATCCATTGCGTGCGCTTATAGACCCTGCGTCGGAAGGCTCCTTTATATCCCGTCGCCTTCAAAGTCTCTTAAAACTCCCAACTGAGTCCACGAATGCCCGAATTTCAGGGGTAAATCAATCTTCTTCAGCAACGTCACGGAAACTCTGTGATATTCACATAGGATCTCCGTGCGACTCGTCGCTGCGATTAGAGACTACTGCTCTAGAATTGCCGAACATTTGTGGCAACTTGCCATCATTTTCAATTACGCCTGAGCTCTCTTCGCAACTACCAACCTTACAGCTAGCAGATGCAAGTCTTTTCGATTGCCGACCGGTAGATTTACTTCTTGGGGCAGAACTTTATCCTCAAATATTGATAAGAGGAGTTAGACATTTGTTAGGATCGTTGCTAGCTCAAAAAACAGTCTTTGGATGGATCCATGTTTTTAACACTGGGGTCGACTTTTCCGAAGACTGTGTAAACAAAAATCTGCTCAGATTTTGGGAACTCGAAGGAGCACTACAAGCGAACTACTCACAGGGATTGATTTCACAGTCCCCTTTAACATAAAATCGTTTACAGGTAGGGCGTGTAAAGTATCAAAAGGCTATGTTTGCGTGTTTGTTTCCTTTTCTACAAAAGCCCCATACACCACGAGGCCACGTCTGACTTGTCGACACCCACTTTTCTGGCTGCGTTTAATCAACTTGTCGGTCGCCGTGATTATCCGACTATGGTCCTTTCAGACAATTGTTCAAACTTTAATAAATAGGTTTCGCAAGGTTCAGGCCCTACCCAACACTTTTGTACTCGTTGGAAGGACGAATACCTTCTAAGTCTCCATAAAAGATATAAGTGGATTTGAAAGAAAACGATTTAGTTGTAATAAGGCATGAACAAATGCCCTCCACCTCGTGGAAATTAGGTCGCGTCGTGCATATTCATCCGGGAATTGATGGCCATGTTCGGGTCGACCTATATCGAAATTGGTTACTTTAACCAATCAATAGCACTATTTGTCCTTATATTTGTTGTTTTACTTGGTACTTGCGTGTTCCTCGTTGCTCGCACCTTATGTTTTATCATTTACAGCAAAGTCGTGGAACATTTACCTTTTGCAAACGGCCTGCCTGATTACGAGGAGCTCATGGGCCTATCAAATAAGACGCTGGTGTGCCTTTGGATCACGATGTCGGCGTTGTCGTAGTTGCTAAACAGAATCTTGAGCGTGTCCCACTTGTCCCGGACTATATTCAAGCAGCTTTAGTTCATAAGGATGCTGGGTGCGGGAACGCCGCGGGTTTGAGTGAATCGCGACCTCCTTTTAAACCTTCCTCAAATCGGGTATGTTTCCTGTGTACGCGTCGCCATTCAATACGGTTTAGTAAGCGATTTCAGCTCATGTCCGTGGAGAAACGGTTGCACCCGGGTCTGGCACCCAGCTTTATCGTCAACGTCCGTCTTGGTCAGGATCCGTGTAGTACGGTGAGCCGCGTCTGCGAGGTTATGCTTAGGGAATGTCGGGTCCCTGTCACGAGAGTCGGCAACGACGGCTTTTGTAGGTTGGAGCTCGTGTCCACCTATAAATCTGTCAACCGGATCACCGTCTCTGCCTAGGTTTGGAGTCTGGACCGTTTTATAACTCCGTCTGAATCGGCCCCATCAAGTCTTGCGGATAATTTTGAAAGATTTCAGCTGGCCGACCCCAATTTTTATCGCGCGGGTCCAATTAGTATGGTTCTTGGACCTGAGGTGTACCCCCTTGTCGTGAGGGGTAAAATTCACTCGAGCCCGGGTCTACCGTTGGCTCAACACACCACCTTTGGATGGGTCATTTCTGGCTCCACCCCATGTTAATAAATATTATTTCCTAAAATCTAGTTGTTTATCGCTTAACTAGACTCGCAGTGCCTTTCCTTCCGAAAGGTACTGCGTAGGGCCCTCTTGGTCCATTCCCGTAGTGTTATTTGCTACATGGTACTACTCTTGGCCCACTTCCGTAGTTAGTAAAACATGTGTAGTGCCTTTCCTTCCGAAAGGTACTACGTAGGGTCCTCTTGAACCATTTCCGTAGTGCCACTTGCCGCATGGTACTATGAAGGGTCCCCTTGGCCCGTTTAGTTAGTAAGTTTAAATTACAACACCCCATGCTGTTGCAAGGTGGCCGGCAATGTTCAGTTCTAACTGCAGGCAACCCCGCCACTTGTTCCTTTATTGTGCGTTGGGAAATTTCTACTACCAGCTTAATACGACTTTGTGCGAATGTAGCGCAAAGGGTAGTAGGGATTATCCCAACGAGTAGTTGCCGCTGTCTCGCAGCATCTTATCGGTCGTTGCTTGTTATAAGTAAAAGTTTTGTTCGTTAAACTACCGCCATGATCGAGCGCACACAACAACCCTTATTCAAGGTAACATAAATAAACGCAATTTACATTGCAACAAAATTATAATTATTCTCTTTTTCTTTTACCGCTCAAAACCCCCTTAGCATATACGGCCAAATAGGATCTGCTTGGAACTTTTCAAGGGCCCATAGAGCGAAGCGGTGTCGCTTGGGAACGTCGGGCGACTTCAGTTTCTGCACAAGCTGTATTTTGTACGCTTTCAATTTAAGATCTCGTCGTAAAATGCGCCAAGTCGTTCCATACGTCAGTCTGAGTTGCTGCGAACGGCGCCGAATCGACTCTCCACGGTCTTGGTGTACACTCTCAGCTACGCCCGCTACATTTTCTTTTTTTGCACGTGCTGGACGTGTTCTATTCGGTGGAATATTATCCAATAATGAATGCTGGGTCTCAAGATGGTTGTTGCGAATAGTACGCTCAGTAGGCCGACAATGTTGACCATAAGTTGAACTTTCTTGTGTTTTCAGCACCTCCCTAGTATAACCTGACGCTATGGGAACAAAGCGTGAAAAATAAGTCTGCCTTGTCGCCTTGGAGTGATTTGGATTTTTTCCTCACGGAAAGGATTCAATCACTGCCTTGACCTTAAGGATCCAGATTCTTCAAGAAAGGCGGGTGAAAAAAATGTAAAGACGCATTTCACTAATGCTGGTATGACTGCACCTTCAAGCACTAATTTCCACAAGGGATGTCCCAAACAGAATCATCTTCTACGCCAGTGTCCTCGCTTTTCGATTTCTGACAGATTTTCTGCTGTTAAGCGTCATCATTGCTGCATCAATTGCCTCGGTCGAGGTCACGAAGCCAAAGATTGCAAAAGCAAGTTTAATTGCTCAATCTGCAACAAACGCCATCACAATCTGTTACACCGTGAGCTCTCAAATGGAGAAGGTTCAACGACAGTAACCCATTCTCAGGAGCTGCCAGCGAGGGCAGAAACGGCTAACCCCTCTGCCTTTTCCCCACCTACTGATATAGTTCAGCCATCAACGTCTACAGGCGCTCATTCAGCTACGTCTTTAAATAGACAGGTTTTTCATGTTTTACAGAATCATACTTACAGCTAGCAGATGCAAGTCTTTTCGATTGCCGACCGGTAGATTTACTTCTTGGGGCAGAACTTTATCCTCAAATATTGATAAGAGGAGTTAGACATTTGTTAGGATCGTTGCTAGCTCAAAAAACAGTCTTTGGATGGATCCATGTTTCTAACACTGGGGTCGACTTTTCCGAAGACTGTGTAAACAACAATCTGCTCAGATTTTGGGAACACGAAGAACCTTCCAGAGGCAGCAACACGTCCCCTTCGGACAAATTTTGCGAGGAGCACTACAAGCGAACTACTCACAGGGATTGATTTCACAGTCCCCTTTAACATAAAATCGTTTACAGGTAGGGCGTGTAAAGTATCAAAAGGTTATGTTTGCGTGTTTGTTTCCTTTTCTACAAAAGCCCCATACACCACGAGGCCACGTCTGACTTGTCGACACCCACTTTTCTGGCTGCGTTTAATCAACTTGTCGGTCGCCGTGGTTATCCGACTACGGTCCTTTCAGACAATTTTTCAAACTTTAATAATTAGGTTTTGCAAGGTTAAGGCCCGCACCCAACACTTTTGTACTCGATGGAAGGACGAATACCTTCTAAGTCTCCATAAAAGATATAAGTGGAAGAGTCAACAGCGGGATTCGAAAGAAAACGATTTAGTTGTAATAAGGCATGAACAAATGCCCTCCACCTCGTGGAAATTAGGTCGCGTCGTGCATATTCATCCGGAAATTGATGGTCATGTTCGGGTCGTAGATGTACGTACGGAAAATGGTATTTTGCGCCGACCTATATCGAAATTGGTTACTTTAACCAATTAATAGCACTATTTGTCCTTATATTTGTTGTTTTACTTGGTACTTGCGTGTTCCTCGTTGCTCGCACCTTATGTTTTATCATTTACAGCAAAGTCGTGGAACATTTACCTTTTGCAAACGGCCTGCCTGATTACGAGGAGCTCATGGACATTCACGATGATGATGGGTTGCTCGAAGACAGTGGTGATGATGAGGGTGTCCCCGCTCCTCCTGAAAACAAGACGCAAATACCACCTATCAAATAAGACGCTGGTGTGCCTTTGGATCACGATGTCGGCGTTGTCGTAGTTGCTGAACAGAATCTTAAGCGTGTCCCACTTGTCTCGGACTGTATTCAAGCAGCTTTAGTTCCTAAGGATGCTGGGTCCGGGAACGCCGCGGGTTTGAGTGAATCGCGACCTCCTCCGCCTATTCGGGCTCTCACCGTTCAGGTTCCGCATGTTCCATTCGATTAGTACGGGCAACCGCTTTGCCCCCCTTTGTGATAGCGCAAACTCCGCTGGTCGTCCGTCAAAACACGAGTCTGGCACCCAGCTATATCGTCAACGTCCGTCTGGGTCAGGCTCTTATACCGATGAGAGCGCTTCTGGATCCGTGTAGTATGGTGAGCCGCGTCTGCGAGGTTATGGTTAGGGAATGTCGGGTTCCTGTCAGGAGAGTCGGCAACGACGGCTTTTGTAGGTTGGAGCTCGTGTCCACCTATAACTCTGCCAACCGGATCACCGTCTCTGCCTAGGTTTGGAGTCTGGACCGTTTTATAACTCCGTCTGAATCGGCCCCATCAAGTCTTGCGGATAATTTTGAAGGATTCCAGCTGGCTGAACCCAATTTTTATCGCGCGGGTCCAATTAGTATGGTTCTTGGACCTGAGGTGTACCCCCATGTCGTGAGGGGTAAAATTTACTCGAGCCCGGGTCTACCGTTGGCTCAACATACCACCTTTGGATGGGTCATTTCTGGCTCCATCCCATGTTAATAAATATTATTTCCTAAAATCTAGTTGTTTATCGCTTTACTAGACTCGCAGTGCCTTTCCTGCCGAAAGGTACAACGTAGGGCCCTCTTGGTCCATTCCCGTAGTGCCATTTGCTACATGGTATTACTCTTGGCCCACATCCGTAGTTAGTAAAACATGTGTAGTGCTATTCCTTCCGGAAGGTACTACGTAGGGTCCTCTTGACCCATTTCCGTAGTGCCACTTGCCGCATGGTACTATGTAGGGTCCCCTTGGCCGTTTAGTTAATAAGTTTAAATTGCAACACCCCATGCTGTTGCAAGGTGGCCGGCAATGTTCAGTTCTAACTGCAGGCAAACCCGCCACTTGTTCCTTTATTGTGCGTTGGGAAATTTCTACTACCAGCTTAATACGACTTTGTGCGAATGTAGCGCAAAGGGTAGTAGGGATTATCCCAACGAGTAGTTGCCGCTGTCTCGCAGCATCTTATCGGTCGTTGCTTCTTATAAGTAAAAGTTTTGTTCGTTAAACTACCGCCATGATCGAGCGCACACAACAACCCTTATTCAAGGTATCATAAATAAACGCAATTTACATTGCAACAAAATTATAATTATTCTCTTTTTCTTTTACCGCTCAAAACCCCCCTTAGCATATATGGCCAAACAGGATCTGCTTGGAACTTTTCAAGGGCCCATAGAGCGAAGCGATGTCGCTTGGGAACGTCGGGCGACTTCAGTTTCTACACAAGCTGTATTTTGTACGCTTTCAATTTAAGATCTCGTCGTAAAATGCGCCAAGTCGTTCCATACGTCAGTCCGAGTTGCTGCGAACGGCGCCGAATCGACTCTCCACGGTCTTGATGTACACTCTCAGCTACACGTGAAAAATAAGTCTGCCTTGTCGCCTTGGAGTGATTTGGATTTTTTCCTCACGGAAAGGATTCAAACACTGGCTTGCCTGCGAGACCTTAAGGATCCAGATTCTTCAATAAAGGCGGGTGAAAAAAATGAAAAGACGCATTTCACTAATGCTGGTATGACTGCACCTTCAAGCACTAATTTCCACAAGGGATGTGCACTTTGTCCCAAACAGAATTATCTTCTACGCCAGTGTCCTCGCTTCAACAAACTTTCGATTTCTGACAGATTTCTGCTGTTAAGCGTCATCATTGTTGCATCAATTGCCTCGGTCGAGGTCACGAAGCCAAAGATTGCAAAAGCAAGTTTAATTGCTCAATCTGCAACAAACGCCATCACAATCTGTTACACCGTGAGCTCTCAAATGGAGAAGGTTCTACGACAGTAACCCATTCTCAGGAGCTGCCAGCGAGGGCAGAAACGGCTAACCGCTCTGCCTTTTCCCCACCTACTGATATAGTTCAGCCATCAACGTCTACAGGCGTTCATTCAGCTACGTATTTTAATAGACAGGTATTTCATGTTTCACAGAATCGCACTGTGCTTTTAGGAACCGCCATCGTTACTATTATCCACCTATGTTCAACGTATCCATTGCGTGCGCTTATAGACCCTGCGTCGGAAGGCTCCTTTATATCCCGTCGCCTTCAAAGTCTCCTAAAACTCCCAACTGAGTCCACGAATGCCCGAATTTCAGGGGTTAATCAATCTTCTTCAGCAACGTCACGGAGACTCTGTGATATTCACATAGGATCTCCGTGCGACTCGTCGCTGCGATTAGAGACTACTGCTCTAGAATTGCCGAACATTTGTGGCAACTTGCCATCATTTTCAATTACGCCTGAGCTCTCTTCGCAACTACCAACCTTACAGCTAGCAGATGCAAGTCTTTTCGATTGCCGACCGGTAGATTTACTTCTCGGGGCAGAACTTTATCCTCAAATATTGATAAGAGGAGTTAGACATTTGTTAGGATCGTTGCTAGCTCAAAAAACAGTCTTTGGATGGATCCATGTTTTTAACACTGGGGTCGACTTTTCCGAAGACTGTGTAAACAAAAATCTGCTCAGATTTTGGGAACTCGAAGAACCTTCCAGAGGCAGCAACATGTCTCCTTCGGACAAATTTTGCGAGGAGCACTACAAGCGAACTACTCACAGGGATTGATTTCACAGTCCCCTTTAACATAAAATCGTTTACAGGTAGGGCCTGTAAAGTATCAAAAGGCTATGTTTGCGTGTTTGTTTCCTTTTCTACAAAAGCCCCATACACCACGAGGCCACGTCTGACTTGTCGACACCCACTTTTCTGGCTGCGTTTAATCAACTGGTGTGCCTTTGGATCACGATGTCGGCGTTGTCGTAGTTGCTGAACAGAATCTTAAGCGTGTCCCACTTGTCTCGGACTGTATTCAAGCAGCTTTAGTTCCTAAGGATGCTGGGTCCGGGAACGCCGCGGGTTTGAGTGAATCGCGACCTCCTCCGCCTATTCGGGCTCTCACCGTTCAGGTTCCGCATGTTCCATTCGATTAGTACGGGCAACCGCTTTGCCCCCCTTTGTGATAGCGCAAACTCCGCTGGTCGTCCGTCAAAACCCGAGTCTGGCACCCAGCTATATCGTCAACGTCCGTCTGGGTCAGGCTCTTATACCGATGAGAGCGCTTCTGGATCCGTGTAGTATGGTGAGCCGCGTCTGCGAGGTTATGGTTAGGGAATGTCGGGTTCCTGTCAGGAGAGTCGGCAACGACGGCTTTTGTAGGTTGGAGCTCGTGTCCACCTATAACTCTGCCAACCGGATCACCGTCTCTGCCTAGGTTTGGAGTCTGGACCGTTTTATAACTCCGTCTGAATCGGCCCCATCAAGTCTTGTGGATAATTTTGAAGGATTCCAGCTGGCTGAACCCAATTTTTATCGCGCGGGTCCAATTAGTATGGTTCTTGGACCTGAGGTGTACCCCCATGTCGTGAGGGGTAAAATTTACTCGAGCCCGGGTCTACCGTTGGCTTAACATACCACCTTTGGATGGGTCATTTCTGGCTCCATCCCATGTTAATAAATATTATTTCCTAAAATCTAGTTGTTTATCGCTTTACTAGACTCGCAGTGCCTTTCCTGCCGAAAGGTACAACGTAGGGCCCTCTTGGTCCATTCCCGTAGTGCCATTTGCTACATGGTACTACTCTTGGCCCACATCCGTAGTTAGTAAAACATGTGTAGTGCTATTCCTTCCGGAAGGTACTACGTAGGGTCCTCTTGACCCATTTCCGTAGTGCCACTTGCCGCATGGTACTATGTAGGGTCCCCTTGGCCGTTTAGTTAATAAGTTTAAATTGCAACACCCCATGCTGTTGCAAGGTGGCCGGCAATGTTCAGTTCTAACTGCAGGCAAACCCGCCACTTGTTCCTTTATTGTGCGTTGGGAAATTTCTACTACCAGCTTAATACGACTTTGTGCGAATGTAGCGCAAAGGGTAGTAGGGATTATCCCAACGAGTAGTTGCCGCTGTCTCGCAGCATCTTATCGGTCGTTGCTTCTTATAAGTAAAAGTTTTGTTCGTTAAACTACCGCCACGATCGAGCGCACACAACAACCCTTATTCAAGGTATCATAAATAAACGCAATTTACATTGCAACAAAATTATAATTATTCTCTTTTTCTTTTACCGCTCAAAACCCCCCTTAGCATATATGGCCAAACAGGATCTGCTTGGAACTTTTCAAGGGCCCATAGAGCGAAGCGATGTCGCTTGGGAACGTCGGGCGACTTCAGTTTCTACACAAGCTGTATTTTGTACGCTTTCAATTTAAGATCTCGTCGTAAAATGCGCCAAGTCGTTCCATACGTCAGTCCGAGTTGCTGCGAACGGCGCCGAATCGACTCTCCACGGTCTTGATGTACACTCTCAGCTACGCGTGAAAAATAAGTCTGCCTTGTCGCCTTGGAGTGATTTGGATTTTTTCCTCACGGAAAGGATTCAAACACTGGCTTGCCTGCGAGACCTTAAGGATCCAGATTCTTCAATAAAGGCGGGTGAAAAAAATGAAAAGACGCATTTCACTAATGCTGGTATGACTGCACCTTCAAGCACTAATTTCCACAAGGGATGTGCACTTTGTCCCAAACAGAATTATCTTCTACGCCAGTGTCCTCGATTCAACAAACTTTCGATTTCTGACAGATTTCTGCTGTTAAGCGTCATCATTGTTGCATCAATTGCCTCGGTCGAGGTCACGAAGCCAAAGATTGCAAAAGCAAGTTTAATTGCTCAATCTGCAACAAACGCCATCACAATCTGTTACACCGTGAGCTCTCAAATGGAGAAGGTTCTACGACAGTAACCCATTCTCAGGAGCTGCCAGCGAGGGCAGAAACGGCTAACCGCTCTGCCTTTTCCCCACCTACTGATATAGTTCAGCCATCAACGTCTACAGGCGTTCATTCAGCTACGTATTTTAATAGACAGGTATTTCATGTTTCACAGAATCGCACTGTGCTTTTAGGAACCGCCATCGTTACTATTATCCACCTATGTTCAACGTATCCATTGCGTGCGCTTATAGACCCTGCGTCGGAAGGCTCCTTTATATCCCGTCGCCTTCAAAGTCTCCTAAAACTCCCAACTGAGTCCACGAATGCCCGAATTTCAGGGGTTAATCAATCTTCTTCAGCAACGTCACGGAGACTCTGTGATATTCACATATGATCTCCGTGCGACTCGTCGCTGCGATTAGAAACTACTGCTCTAGAATTGCCGAACATTTGTGGCAACTTGCCATCATTTTCAATTACGCCTGAGCTCTCTTCGCAACTACCAACCTTACAGCTAGCAGATGCAAGTCTTTTCGATTGCCGACCGGTAGATTTACTTCTCGGGGCAGAACTTTATCCTCAAATATTGATAAGAGGAGTTAGACATTTGTTAGGATCGTTGCTAGCTCAAAAAACAGTCTTTGGATGGATCCATGTTTTTAACACTGGGGTCGACTTTTCCGAAGACTGTGTAAACAAAAATCTGCTCAGATTTTGGGAACTCGAAGAACCTTCCAGAGGCAGCAACATGTCTCCTTCGGACAAATTTTGCGAGGAGCACTACAAGCGAACTACTCACAGGGATTGATTTCACAGTCCCCTTTAACATAAAATCGTTTACAGGTAGGGCCTGTATAGTATCAAAAGGCTATGTTTGCGTGTTTGTTTCCTTTTCTACAAAAGCCCCATACACCACGAGGCCACGTCTGACTTGTCGACACCCACTTTTCTGGCTGCGTTTAATCAACTTGTCGGTCGCCGTGATTATCCGACTATGGTCCTTTCAGACAATTGTTCAAACTTTAATAAATAGGTTTCGCAAGGCTCAGGCCCTCACCCAACACTTTTGTACTCGATGGAAGGACGAATACCTTCTAAGTCTCCATAAAAGATATAAGTAGAAGAGTCAACAGCGGGATTTGAAAGAAAACGATTTAGTTGTAATAAGGCATGAACAAATGCCCTCCACCTCGTGGAAATTAGGTCGCGTCGTGCATATTCATCCGGGAATTGATGGTCATGTTCAGGTCGTAGATGTACGTACGGGAAATGGCATTTTGCGCCGACCTATATCGAAATTGGTTACTTTAACCAATCAATAGCACTATTTTTCCTTATATTTGTTGTTTTACTTGGTACTTGCGTGTTCCTCGTTGCTCGCACCTTATGTTTTATCATTTACAGCAAAGTCGTGGAACATTTACCTTTTGCAAACGGCCTGCCTGATTACGAGGAGCTCATGGGCATTCACGATGAGGATGGGTTGCTCGAAGGCAGTGGTGATGATGAGGGTGTCCCCGCTCCTCCTGAAAACAAGACGCAAATACCACCTATCAAATAAGACGCTGGTGTGCCTTTGGATCACGATGTCGGCGTTGTCGTAGTTGCTAAACAGAATCTTGAGCGTGTCCCACTTGTCCCGGACTGTATTCAAGCAGCTTTAGTTCCTAAGGATGCTGGGTCCGGGAACGCCGCGGGTTTGAGTGAATCGCGACCTCCTTTTAAACCTTCCTCAAATCGGGTATGTTTCCTGTGTACGCGTCGCCATTCAATACGGCTTTGTAAGCGCTTTCAGCGCATGTCCGTGGAGAAACGGTTGCGAGAAGTAGTACGACATCGACTGTAATTGCCTTGGGGAGTCCCATCGGACTAGTGATTGTCCCAGCCAGTTCCGGTGCCGTCAATGTTCGGCTCGTCACCACAATTTAGCGGGAAAGAAAATTGTCCGTCCGCACAAATCTCGTTAGGATTCCGCCTATTCGGGCTCTCACCGTTCAGGTTCCGCGTGTTCCACTCGATTAGTACGGGCAACCGCTTTGCCCCCCTTTGTGATAGCGCAAACTCCGCTGGTCGTCCGTCAAAACCCGAGTCTGGCACCCAGCTATATCGTCAACGTCCGTCTGGGTCAGGCTCTTATACCGATGAGAGCGCTTCTGGATCCGTGTAGTATGGTGAGCCGCGTCTGCGAGGTTATGGTTAGGGAATGTCGGGTTCCTGTCAGGAGAGTCGGCAACGACGGCTTTTGTAGGTTGGAGCTCGTGTCCACCTATAAATCTGCCAACCGGATCAACGTTTCTGCCTAGGTTTGGAGTCTGGACCGTTTTATAACTCCGTCTGAATCGGCCTCATCAAGTCTTGCGGATAATTTTGAAGGATTTCAGCTGGCTGACCCCAATTTTTATCGCGCGGGTCCAATTAGTATGGTTCTTGGACCTGAGGTGTACCCCCATGTCGTGAGGGGTAAAATTTACTCGAGCCCGGGACTACCGTTGGCTCAACATACCACCTTTGGATGGGTCATTTCTGGCTCCATCCCATGTTAATAAATATTATTTCCTAAAATCTAGTTGTTTATCGCTTAACTAGACTCGCAGTGCCTTTCCTTCCGAAAGGTACTGCGTAGGGCCCTCTTCTACGCCCGTAGTGCCATTTGCTACATGGTACTACGTAGGGTCCTCTTGGCCCACTTCCGTAGTTAGTAAAACATGTGTAGTGCCTTTCCTTCCGGAAGGTACTACGTAGGGTCCTCTTGACCCATTTCCGTAGTGCCACTTGCCGCATGGTACTATGTAGGGTCCTCGTTTAGTTAGTAAGTTTAAATTTCAACACCCCATGCTGTTGCAAGGTGGCTGGCAATGTTCAGTTCTAACTGCAGGCAACCCCGCCACTTGTTCCTTTATTGTGCGTTGGGAAATTTCTACTACCAGCTTAATACGACTTTGTGCGAATGTAGCGCAAAGGGTAGTAGGGATTATCCCAACGAGTAGTTGCCGCTGTCTCGCAGCATCTTATCGGTCGTTGCTTCTTATAAGTAAAAGTTTTGTTCGTTAAACTACTGCCACGATCGAGCGCACAGAACAACCCTTATTCAAGGTAACATAAATAAACGCAATTTACATTGCAACAAAATTATAATTATTCTCTTTTTCTTTTACCGCTCAAAACCCCCCTTAGCATATACGGCCAAACAGGATCTGCTTGGAACTTTTCAAGGGCCCATAGGGCGAAGCGATGTCGCTTGGGAACATCGGGCGACTTCAGTTTCTGCACAAGCTGTATTTTGTACGCTTTCAATTTAAGATCTCGTCGTAAAATGCGTTCCATACGTCAGTCCGAGTTGCTGCGAACGGCGCCGAATCGACTCTCCACGGTCTTGGTGTACACTCTCAGCTACGCCCGCTACACTTTCTTTTTTGCACGTGCTGGACGTGTTCTATTCGGTGGAATATTATCCAATAATGAATGCTGGGTCTCAAGATGGTTGTTGCGAATAGTACGCTCAGAAGGCCGACAATGTTGACCATAAGTTGAACGAAGTGCACGAAACACATTCCTCACAGATTGTGAATTTTCGTAATGAAGTAAATACAGAAAGTTGGACCCCATATTGGCTTTCTTGTGTTTTCAGCGCCTCCCTAGAATAACCGTGACGCTATGCGAACAAAGCGTGAAAAATAAGTCTGCCTTGTCGCCTTGGAGTGATTTGGATTTTTTCCTCACGGAAAGGATTCAAACACTGGCTTGCCTGCGAGACCTTAAGGGTCCAGATTCTTCAAGAAAGGCGGGTGAAAAAAAATGTAAAGACGCATTTCACTAATGCTGGTATAACTGCACCTTCAGCACTAATTTCCACAAGGGATGTGCACTTTGTCCCAAACAGAGACATCTTCTACGCCAGTGTCCTCGCTTCAACAAACTTTCGATTTCTGACAGATTTTCTGCTGTTAAGCGTCATTATTGTTGCATCAATTGCCTCGGTCGAGGTCACGAAGCCAAAGATTGCAAAAGCAAGTTTAATTGCTCAATCTGCAACAAACGCCATCACAATCTGTTACACCGTGAGCTCTCAAATGGAGAAGGTTCAACGACAGTAACCCATTCTCAGGAGCTGCCAGCGAGGGCAGAAACGGCTAACCGCTCTGCCTTTTCCCCACCTACTGATATAGTTCAGCCACCAACGTCTACAGGCGTTCATTCAGCTACGTCTTTTAATAGACAGGTTTTTCATTTTTCACAGAATCGCACTGTGCTTTTAGGAACCGCCATCGTTACTATTATCCACCTGTGTACAACGTATCCATTGCGTGCGCTTATAGACCCTGCGTCGGAAGGCTCCTTTATATCCCGTCGCCTTCAAAGTCTCCTAAAACTCCCAACTGAGTCCACGAATGCCCGAATTTCAGGGGTTAATCAATCTTCTTTAGCAACGTCACGGAGACTCTGTGATATTCACATAGGATCTCCGTGCGACTCGTCGCTGCGATTAGAGACTACTGCTCTAGAATTGCCGAACATTTGTGGCAACTTGCTCTCTTCGCAACTACCAACCTTACAGCTAGCAAGTCTTTTCGATTGCCGACCAGTAGATTTACTTCTTGGGGCAGACCTTTATCCTCAAATATTGATAAGAGGAGTTAGACATTTGTTAGGATCTGTTGAAACAGTGCTACAATTTGTAGCAGCACTGTTTCTATCGAGAATGTGCGATTGCTTGTGTGCATAAACGAAATGAATAATAAAGTCAAGTACATTGACACCGTTGTGTATACAAGCCTTTTTTTCATATTTTCGCACATTCTCCCTTTTCCTTTTGTTTTGTTATTGTTGATGTCGCTTTGTGGCGAGCCTATGCGTGTGTTCTAAAACGGCTCATAGGCTCACACAAAGCGAAGATTAGTTTAATTGTAAACTTGAATTCGAATCGTGCGAAAGTTCCCCCCCGTGACAAAGTGAAGAAAAATCGTTTTAAAACAAACACTACATAAAATATTGTGAACATATAACATAAAACATTGAATATAATTTAAACATTACAAACAACTTTTGTGAACTTTAAACATTTTTACAAACAATTATTGTACAAAGAAACATTTTGAAACTATACATTGAATTTAAAACAAAATAAAACACATTGTACATACATACTTACATTAAAGTGAACATAATAAAACACATTGAATTAAAACATACAAAAAAAGCACACTTTAAAACAACAAAAAAAAGTAACTAAACAAAGAAACAATAAGAAAAGAAAAATAGTGACAACAAAAACAAAAGCCCTTGCTCAAACAGGATCGTTGCTAGCTCAAAAAACAGTCTTTGGATGGATCCATGTTTTTAACACTGGGGTCGACTTTTCTGAAGACTGTGTAAACAAAAATCTGCTCAGATTTTGGGAACTCGAAGAACCTTCCAGAGGCAGCAACATGTCCCCTTCGGACAAATTTTGCGAGGAGCACTACAAGCGAACTACTCACAGGGATTGATTTCACAGTCCCCTGCAACATAAAATCGTTTACAGGTAGGGCGTGTAAAGTATCAAAAGGTTATGTTTGCGTGTTTGTTTCCTTTTCTACAAAAGCCCCATACACCACGAGGCGACGTCTGACTTGTCGACACCCACTTTTCTGGCTGCGTTTAATCAACTTGTCGGTCGCCGTTGTTATCCGACTACGGTCCTTTCAGACAATTGTTCAAACTTTAATAAATAGGTTTCGCAAGGTTCAGGCCCTCACCCAACACTTTTGTACTCGATGGAAGGACGAATACCTTCTAAGTCTCCATAAAAGATATAAGTGGAAGAGTCAACAGCGGGATTTGAAAGAAAACGATTTAGTTGTAATAAGGCATGAACAAATGCCCTCCACCTCGTGGAAATTAGGTCGCGTCGTGCATATTCATCCGGGAATTGATAGTCATGTCCGCGTCGTAGATATACGTACGGAAAATGGCGTTTTGCGCCGACCTATATCGAAATTGGTTACTTTAACCAATCAATAGCACTATTTTTCCTTATATTTGTTGTTTTACTTGGTACTTGCGTGTTCCTCGTTGCTCGCACCTTATGTTTTATCATTTACAGCAAAGTCGTGGAACATTTACCTTTTGCAAACGGCCTACCTGATTACGAGGAGCTCATGGACATTCACGATGAGGATGGGTTGCTCGAAGGCAGTGGTGATGATGAGGGTGTCCCCGCTCCTCCTGAAAACAAGACGCAAATATCACCTATCAAATAAGACGCTGGTGTGCCTTTGGATCACGATGTCGGCGTTGTCGTAGTTGCTAAACAGAATCTTGAGCGTGTCCCACTTGTCCCGGACTGTATTCAAGCAGCTTTAGTTCCTCAGGATGCTGAGTCCGGGAACGCCGCGGGTTTGAGTGAATCGCGACCTCCTTTTAAACCTTCCTCAAATCGGGTATGTTTCCTGTGTACGCGTCGCCATTCAATACGGCTTTGTAAGCGCTATCAGCGCATGTCCGTGGAGAAACGGTTGCGAGAAGTAGTACGACATCGACTGTAATTGCCTTGGGGAGTCCCATCGGACTAGTGATTGTCCCAGCCAGTTCCGGTGCCGTCAATGTTCGGCTCGTCACCACAATTTAGCGGGAAAGAAAATTGTCCGTCCGCACAAATCTCGTTAGGATTCCGCCTATTCGGGCTCTCACCGTTCAGGTTCCGCGTGTTCCACTCGATTAGTACGGGCAACCGCTTTGCCCCCCTTTGTGATAGCGCAAACTCCGCTGGTCGTCCGTCACAACCCGAGTCTGGCACCCAGCTATATCGTCAACGTCCGTCTGGGTCAGGCTCTTATACCGATGAGGCGCTTCTGGACCCGTGTAGTATGGTGAGCCGTGTCTGCGAGGTTATGGTTAGGGAATGTCGGGTTCCTGGAGAGTCGGCAACGACGGCTTTTGTAGGTTGGAGCTCGTGTCCACCTATAAATCTGCCAACCGGATCACCGTCTCTGCCTAGGTTTGGAGTCTGGACCGTTTTATAACTCCGTCTGAATCGGCCTCATCAAGTCTTGCGGATAATTTTGAAGGATTTCAGCTGGCTGACCCCAATTTTTATCGCGCGGGTCCAATTAGTATGGTTCTTGGACCTGAGGTGTACCCCCATGTCGTGAGGGGTAAAATTTACTCGAGCCCGGGTCTACCGTTGGCTCAACATACCACCTTTGGATGGGTCATTTCTGGCTCCATCCCATGTTAATAAATATTATTTCCTAAAATCTAGTTGTTTATCGCTTAACTAGACTCGCAGTGCCTTTCCTGCCGAAAGGTACTGCGTAGGGCCCTCTTGGTCCATTCCCGTAGTGCCATTTGCTACATGGTACTACTCTTGGCCCACATCCGTAGTTAGTAAAACATGTGTAGTGCCTTTCCTTCCGCAAGGTACTACGTAGGGTCCTCTTGACCATTTCCGTAGTGCCACTCGCCGCATGGTACTATGTAGGGTCCCCTTGGTCCGTTTAGTTAATAAGTTTAAATTGCAACACCCCATGCTGTTGCAAGGTGGCCGGCAATGTTCAGTTCTAACTGCAGGCAACCCCGCCACTTGTTCCTTTATTGTGCGTTGGGAAATTTCTACTACCAGCTTAATACGACTTTGTGCGAATGTAGCGCAAAGGGTAGTAGGGATTATCCCAACGAGTAGTTGTCGCTGTCTCGCAGCATCTTATCTGTCGTTGCTTCTTATAAGTAAAAGTTTTGTTCGTTAAACTACCGCCACGATCGAGCGCACACAACAACCCTTATTCAAGGTAACATAAATAAACGCAATTTACATTGCAACAAAATTATAATTATTCTCTTTTTCTTTTACCGCTCAAAACCCCCCTTAGCATATACTGCCAAACAGGATCTGCTTGGAACTTTTCAAGGGCCCATAGGGCGAAGCGATGTCGCTTGGGAACGTCGGGCGACTTCAGTTTCTGCACAAGCTGTATTTTGTACGCTTTTAATTTAAGATCTCGTCGTAAAATGCGCCAAGTCTTTCCATACGTCAGTCCGAGTTGCTGCGAACGGCGCCGAATCGACTCTCCACGGTCTTGGTGTACACTCTCAGCTACGCCCGCTAGATTTTCTTTTTTGCACGTGCTGGACGTGTTCTATTCGGTGGAATATTATCCAATAATGAATGCTGGGTCTCAAGATGGTTGTTGCGAATAGTACGCTCAGAAGGCCGACAATGTTGACCATAAGTTGAACGAAGTGCACGAAACACATTCCTCACAGATTGTGAATTTTCGTAATGAAGTAAATACAGAAAGTTGGACCCCATATTGGCTTTCTTGTGTTTTTTTCCGTGACGCTATGGGAACAAAGCGTGAAAAATAAGTCTGCCTTGTCGCCTTGGAGTGATTTGGATTTTTTCCTCACGGAAAGGATTCAAACACTGGCTTGCCTGCGAGACCTTAAGGGTCCAGATTCTTCAAGAAAGGCGGGTGAAAAAAATGTAAAGACGCATTTCACTAATGCTGGTATAACTGCACCTTCAGCACTAATTTCCACAAGGGATGTGCACTTTGTCCCAAACAGAGACATCTTCTACGCCAGTGTCCTCGCTTCAACAAACTTTCGATTTCTGACAGATTTTCTGCTGTTAAGCGTCATTATTGTTGCATCAATTGCCTCGGTCGAGGTCACGAAGCCAAAGATTGCAAAAGCACGTTTAATTGCTCAATCTGCAACAAACGCCATCACAATCTGTTACACCGTGAGCTCTCAAATGGAGAAGGTTCAACGACAGTAACCTATTCTCAGGAGCTGCCAGCGAGGGCAGAAACGGCTAACCGCTCTGCCTTTTCCCCACCTACTGATATAGTTCAGCCATCAACGTCTACAGGCGTTCATTCAGATACGTATTTTAATAGACAGGTTTTTCATTTTTCACAGAATCGCACTGTGCTTTTAGGAACCGCCATCGTTACTATTATCCACCTGTGTACAACGTATCCATTGCGTGCGCTTATAGACCCTGCGTCGAAGGGCTCCTTTATATCCCGTCACCTTCAAAGTCTCCTAAAACTCCCAACTGAGTCCACGAATGCCCGAATTTCAGGGGTTAATCAATCTTCTTCAGCAACGTCACGGAGACTCTGTGATATTCACATAGGATCTCCGTGGGACTCGTCGCTGCGATTAGAGACTACTGCTCTAGAATTGCCGAACATTTGTGGCAACTTGCTCTCTTCGCAACTACCAACCTTACAGCTAGCAAGTCTTTTCGATTGCCGACCAGTAGATTTACTTCTTGGGGCAGACCTTTATCCTCAAATATTGATAAGAGGAGTTAGACATTTGTTAGGATCTGTTGAAACAGTGCTACAATTTGTAGCAGCACTGTTTCTATCGAGAATGTGCGATTGCTTGTGTGCATAAACGAAATGAATAATAAAGTCAAGTACATTGACACCGTTGTGTATACAAGCCCTTTTTTCATATTTTCGCACATTCTCCCTTTTCCTTTTGTTTTGTTATTGTTGATGTCGCTTTGTGGCGAGCCTATGCGTGTGTTCTAAAACGGCTCATAGGCTCACACAAAGCGAAGATTAGTTTAATTGTAAACTTGAATTCGAATCGTGCGAAAGTTCCCCCCCATGACAAAGTGAAGAAAAATCGTTTTAAAACAAACACAACATAAAATATTGTGAACATATAACATTGAATATAATTTAAACATTACAAACAACTTTTGTGAACTTTAAACATTTTTACAAACAATTATTGTACAAAGAAACATTCTGAAACTATACATTGAATTTAAAACAAAATAAAACACATTGTACATACTTACATTAAAGTGAACATAATAAAACACATTGAATTTAAACATACAAAAAAAGCACACTTTAAAAGAACAAAAAAAAAGTAACTAAACAAAGAAACAATAAGAAAAGAATACCAGTGACAACAAAAACAAAAGCCCTTGCTCAAACAGGATCGTTGCTAGCTCAAAAAACAGTCTTTGGATGGATCCATGTTTTTAACACTGGGGTCGACTTTTCTGAAGACTGTGTAAACAAAAATCGGCTCAGATTTTGGGAACTCGAAGAACCTTCCAGAGGCAGCAACATGTCCCCTTCGGACAAATTTTGCGAGGAGCACTACAAGCGAACTACTCACAGGGATTGATTTCACAATCCCCTGCAACATAAAATCGTTTACAGGTAGGGCGTGTAAAGTATCAAAAGGTTATGTTTGCGTGTTTGTTTCCTTTTCTACAAAAGCCCCATACACCACGAGGCCACGTCTGACTTGTCGACACCCACTTTTCTGGCTGCGTTTAATCAACTTGTCGGTCGCCGTTGTTATCCGACTACTGTCCTTTCAGACAATTGTTCAACTTTAATAAATAGGTTTCGCAAGGTTCAGGCCCTCACCCAACACTTTTGTACTCGATGGAAGGACGAATACCTTCTAAGTCTCCATAAAAGATGTAAGTGGAAGAGTCAACAGCGGGATTTGAAAGAAAACGATTTAGTTGTAATAAGGCATGAACAAATGACCTCCACCTCGTGAAAATTAGGTCGCGTCATGCATATTCATCCGGGAATTGATAGTCATGTCCGGGTCGTAGATATACGTACGGAAAATGGCGTTTTGCGCCGACCTATATCGAAATTGGTTACTTTAACCAATCAATAGCACTATTTTTCCTTATATTTGTTGTTTTACTTGGTACTTGCGTGTTCCTCGTTGCTCGCACCTTATGTTTTATCATTTACAGCAAAGTCGTGGAACATTTACCTTTTGCAAACGGCCTACCTGATTACGAGGAGCTCGTGGACATTCACGATGAGGATGGGTTGCTCGAAGGCAGTGGTGATGATGAATGTGTCCCCGCTCCTCCTGAAAACAAGACGCAAATATCACCTATCAAATAAGACGCTGGTGTGCCTTTGGATCACGATGTCGGCGTTGTCGTAGTTGCTAAACAGAATCTTGAACGTGTCCCACTTGTCCCGGACTGTATTCAAGCAGCTTTAGTTCCTAAGGATGCTGGGGCCGGGAACGCCGCGGGTTTGAGTGAATCGCGACCTCCTTTTAAACCTTCCTCAAATCGGGTATGTTTCCTGTGTACGCGTCGCCATTCAATACGGTTTTGTAAGCGCTTTCAGCGCATGTCCGTGGAGAAACGGTTGCGAGAAGTAGTACGACATCGACTGTAATTGCCTTGGGGAGTCCCATCGGACTAGTGATTGTCCCAGCCAGTTCCGGTGCCGTCAATGTTCGGCTCGTCACAATTTAGCGGGAAAGAAAATTGTCCGTCCGCACAAATCTCGTTAGGATTCCGCCTATTCGGGCTCTCACCGTTCAGGTTCCGCGTGTTCCACTCGATTAGTACGGGCAACCGCTTTGCCCCCCTTTGTGATAGCGCAAACTCCGCTGGTCGTCCGTCACAACCCGAGTCTGGCACCCAGCTATATCGTCAACGTCCGTCTGGGTCAGGCTCTTATACCGATGAGGCGCTTCTGGACCCGTGTAGTATGGTGAGCCGCGTCTGCGAGGTTATGGTTAGGGAATGTCGGGTTCCTGTCAGGAGAGTCGGCAACGACGGCTTTTGTAGGTTGGAGCTCGTGTCCACCTATAAATCTGCCAACCGGATCACCGTCTCTGGCTAGGTTTGGAGTCTGGACCGTTTTATAACTCCGTCTGAATCGGCCCCATCAAGTCTTGCGGATAATTTTGAAGGATTTCAGCTGGCTGACCCCAATTTTTATCGCGCGGGTCCAATTAGTATGGTTCTTGGACCTGAGGTGTACCCCCATGTCGTGAGGGGTAAAATTTACTCGAGCCCGGGTCTACCGTTGGCTCAACATACCACCTTTGGATGGGTCATTTCTGGCTCCATCCCATGTTAATAAATATTATCGTGAAAAAGTGAAGTAAAATCGTTTTAAAACAAACACAACATAAAATATTGTGAACATATAACATAAAACATTGAATATAATTTAAACATTACAAACAATTATTGCACAAAGAAACATTTTGAAACTGTACATTGAATTTAAAACAAAATAAAACACATTGTACATACATACTTACATTAAAGTGAACATAATAAAACACATTGAATTTAAACACACAAAAAAGCACACTTTAACTAAACAAAAAAAAGTAACTAAACAAAGAAACAATAAGAAAAGAAAACCAGTGACAACAAAAACAAAAGCTGTTAATAAATATTATTTCCTAAAATCTAGTTGTTTATCGGTACTGCGTACTGCGTAGGGCCCTCTTTGTCCATTCCCGTAGTGCCATTTGCTACATGGTACTACTCTTGGCCCACATCAGTAGTTAGTAAAACATGTGTAGTGCCTTTCCTTCCGGAAGGTACTACGTAGGGTCCTCTTGACCCATTTCCGTAGTGTCACTTGCCGCATGGTACTATGTAGGGTCCCCTTGGTCCGTTTAGTTAATAAGTTTAAATTGCAACACCCCATGCTGTTGCAAGGTGGCCGGCAATGTTCAGTTCTAACTGCAGGCAACCCCGCCACTTGTTCCTTTATTGTGCGTTGGGAAATTTCTACTACCAGCTTAATACGACTTTGTGCGAATGTAGCGCAAAGGGTAGTAGGGATTATCCCAACGAGTAGTTGTCGCTGTCTCGCAGCATCTTATCTGTCGTTGCTTCTTATAAGTAAAAGTTTTGTTCGTTAAACTACCGCCACGATCGAGCGCACACAACAACCCTTATTCAAGGTAACATAAATAAACGCAATTTACATTGCAACAAAATTATAATTATTCTCTTTTTCTTTTACCGCTCAAAACCCCCCTTAGCATATACGGCCAAACAGGATCTGCTTGGAACTTTTCAAGGGCCCATAGGGCGAATCGATGTCGCTTGGGAACGTCGGGCGACTTCAGTTTCTGCACAAGCTGTATTTTGTACGCTTTTAATTTAAGATCTCGTCGTAAAATGCGCCAAGTCTTTCCATACGTCAGTCCGAGTTGCTGCGAACGGCGCCGAATCGACTCTCCACGGTCTTGGTGTACACTCTCAGCTACGCCCGCTACATTTTCTTTTTTGCACGTGCTGGACGTGTTCTATTCGGTGGAATATTATCCAATAATGAATGCTGGGTCTCAAGATGGTTGTTGCGAATAGTACGCTCAGAAGGCCGACAATGTTGACCATAAGTTGAACGAAGTGCACGAAACACATTCCTCACAGATTGTGAATTTTCGTAATGAAGTAAATACAGAAAGTTGGACCCCATATTGGCTTTCTTGTGTTTTCAGCGCCTCCCTAGTATAACCGTGACGCTATGGGAACAAAGCGTGAAAAATAAGTCTGCCTTGTCGTCTTGGAGTGATTTGGATTTTTTCCTCACGGAAAGGATTCAAACACTGGCTTGCCTGCGAGACCTTAAGGATCCAGATTCTTCAAAAAAGGCGGGTGAAGAAAATGTAAAGACGCATTTCACTAATGCTGGTATGACTGCACCTTCAAGCACTAATTTCCACAAGGGATGTGCACTTTGTCCCAAACAGAGACATCTTCTACGCCAGTGTCCTCGCTTCAACAAACTTTCGATTTCTGACAGATTTTCTACTGTTAAGCGTCATCATTGTTGCATCAATTGCCTCGGTCGAGGTCACGAAGCCAACGATTGCAAAAGCAAGTTTAATTGCTCAAGCTGCAACAAACGCCATTACAATCTGTTACACCGTGAGCTCTCAAATGGAGAAGGTTCAACGACAGTAACCCATTCTCAGGAGCTGCCAGCGAGGGCAGAAACGGCTAACCGCTCTGCCTTTTCCCCACCTACTGATATAGTTCAGCCATCAAAGTCTACAGGCGTTCATTCAGCTACGTATTTTAATAGACAGGTTTTTCATGTTTCACAGAATCGCACTGTGCTTTTAGGAACCGCCATCGTTACTATTATCCACCTGTGTACAACGTATCCATTGCGTGCGCTTATAGACCCTGCGTCGGAAGGCTCCTTTATATCCCGTCGCCTTCAAAGTCTCCTAAAACTCCCAACTGAGTCCACGAATGCCCGAATTGCAGGGGTTAATCAATCTTCTTCAGCAACGTCACGGAGACTCTGTGATATTCACATAGGATCTCCGTGGGACTCGTCGCTGCGATTAGAGACTACTGCTCTAGAATTGCCGAACATTTGTGGCAACTTGCTCTCTTCGCAACTACCAACCTTACAGCTAGCAAGTCTTTTCGATTGCCGACCAGTAGATTTACTTCTTGGGGCAGACCTTTATCCTCAAATATTGATAAGAGGAGTTAGACATTTGTTAGGATCTGTTGAAACAGTGCTACAATTTGTAGCAGCACTGTTTCTATCTAGAATGTGCGATTGCTTGTGTGCATAAACGAAATGAATAATAAAGTCAAGTACATTGACACCGTTGTGTATACAAGCCCTTTTTCATATTTTCGCACATTCTCCCTTTTCCTTTTGTTTTGTTATTGTTGATGTCGTTTGTGGCGAGCCTATGCGTGTGTTCTAAAGCTCACACAAAGCGAAGATTAGTTTAATTGTAAACTTGAATTCGAATCGTGAAAAAGTGAAGTAAAATCGTTTTAAAACAAACACAACATAAAATATTGTGAACATATAACATAAAACATTGAATATAATTTAAACATTACAAACAATTATTGCACAAAGAAACATTTTGAAACTATACATTGAATTTAAAACAAAATAAAACACATTGTACATACATACTTACATTAAAGTGAACATAATAAAACACATTGAATTTAAACACACAAAAAAAGCACACTTTAACTAAACAAAAAAAAAGTAACTAAACAAAGAAACAATAAGAAAAGAAAACCAGTGACAACAAAAACAAAAGCTGTTAATAAATATTATTTCCTAAAATCTAGTTGTTTATCGCTTAACTAGACTCGAAGTGCCTTTCCTGCCGAAAGGTACTGCGTAGGGCCCTCTTGGTCCATTCCCGTAGTGCCATTTGCTACATGGTACTACTCTTGGCCCTCATCCGTAGTTAGTAAAACATGTGTAGTGCCTTTCCTTCCGGAAGGGTCCTCTTGACCCATTTCCGTAGTGCCACTTGCCGCATGGTACTATGTAGGGTCCCCTTGGTCCGTTTAGTTAATAAGTTTAAATTGCAACACCCCATGCTGTTGCAAGGTGACCGGCAATGTTCAGTTCTAACTGCAGGCAACCCCGCCACTTGTTCCTTTATTGTGCGTTGGGAAATTTCTACTACCAGCTCAATACGACTTTGTGCGAATGTAGCGCAAAGGGTAGTAGGGATTATCCCAACGAGTAGTTGCTGCTGTCTCGCAGCATCTTATCGGTCGTTGCTTCTTATAAGTAAAAGTTTTGTTCGTTAAACTACCGCCACGATCGAGCGCACACAACCTTATTCAAGGTAACATAAATAAACGCAATTTACATTGCAACAAAATTATAAGTATTCTCTTTTTCTTTTACCGCCCAAAACCCCCCTTAGCATATACGGCCAAACAGGATCTGCTTGGAACTTTTCAAGGGCCCATAGGGCGAATCGATGTCGCTTGGGAACGTCGGGCGACTTTAGTTTCTGCACAAGCTGTATTTTGTACGCTTTTAATTTAAGATCTCGTCGTAAAATGCGCCAAGTCTTTCCATACGTCAGTCCGAGTTGCTGCGAACGGCGCCGAATCGACTCTCCACGGTCTTGGTGTACACTCTCAGCTACGCCCGCTACATTTTCTTTTTTGCACGTGCTGGACGTGTTCTATTCGGTGGAATATTATCCAATAATGAATGCTGGGTCTCAAGATGGTTGTTGCGAATAGTACGCTCAGTAGGCCGACAATGTTGACCATAAGTTGAACGAATTGCATGAAACACATTCCTCACGGAACGTGAATTTTCGAAATGAAGTAAATACAGAAAGTTGGACCCCATATTTGCTTTCTTGTGTTTTCAGCGCCTCCCTAGAATAACCGTGACGCTATGGAAACAAAGCGTGAAAAATAAGTCTGCCTTGGAGTGATTTGGATTTTTTCCTCACGGAAAGGATTCAAACACTGGCTTGCCTGCGAGACCTTAAGGGTCCAGATTCTTCAAGAAAGGCGGGTGAAAAAAATGTAAAGACGCATTTCACTAATGCTGGTATGACTGCACCTTCAAGCACTAATTTCCACAAGGGATGTGCACTTTGTCCCAAACAGAATCATCTTCTACGCCAGTGTGAAGACAGATTTTCTGCTGTTAAGCTGCCAGCGAGGGCAGAAACGGCTAACCGCTCTGCCTTTTCCCCACCTACTGATATAGTTCAGCCATCAACGTCTACAGGCGTTCATTCAGCGACGTCTTTTAATAGACAGGTTTTTCATGTTTCACAGAATCGCACTGTGCTTTAGGAACCGCCATCGTTAATATTATTCACCTGTGTACAACGTATCCAGTGCGTGCGCTTATAGACCCTGCGTCGGAAGGCTCCTTTTTATCCCGTCGCCTTCAAAGTCTCCTAAAACTCCCAACTGAGTCCACGAATGCCCGAATTTCAGGGGTTAATCAATCTTCTTCAGCAACGTCACGGAGACTCTGTGATATTCACATAGGATCTCCGTGCGACTCGTCGCTGCGATTAGAGACTACTGCTCTAGAATTGCCGAACATTTGTGGCAACTTGCCATCATTTTCAATTACGCCTGAGCTCTCTTCGCAACTACCAACCTTACAGCTAGCAGATGCAAGTATTTTCGATTGCCGACCGGTAGATTTACTTCTTGGGGCAGACCTTTATCCTCAAATATTGATAGGAGGAGTTAGACAGAACAGTCTTTGGATGGATCATTACTGGTCCCGTCCAGTCATCTAATGTCCATGTTTTTAACACTGGGGTCGACTTTTCCGAAGACTGTGTAAACAAAAATCTGCTCAGATTTTGGGAACTCGAAGAACCTTCCACAGGCAGCAACATGTCCCCTTCGGACAAATTTTGCGAGGAGCACTACAAGCGAACTACTCACAGGGATTGATTTCACAGTCCCCATTAACATAAAATCGTTTACAGGTAGGGCGTGTAAAGTATCAAAAGGTTATGTTTGCGTGTTTGTTTCCTTTTCTACAAAAGCCCCATACACCACGAGGCCACGTCTGACTTGTAGACACCCACTTTTCTGGCTGCGTTTAATCAACTTGTCGGTCGCCGTGGTTATCCGACAACGGTCCTTTCAGACAATTGTTCAAACTTTCATAAATAGGTTTTGCAAGGTTCAGGCCCTCACCCAACACTTTTGTACTCGATAGAAGGACGAATATCTTCTAAGTCTCCATTAAAGATATAAGTGGAAGAGTCAACAGCGGGATTTGAAAGAAAACGATTTAGTTGTAATAAGAAATTAGGTCGCGTCGTGCATATTCATCCGGGAATTGATGGTCATGTTCGGGTCGTAGATGTACGTACGGAAAATGGTATTTTGCGCCGACCTATATCGAAATTGGTTACTTTAACCAATCAATAGCACTATTTGTCCTTATATTTGTTGTTTTACTTGGTACTTGCATGTTCCTCGTTGCTCACACCTTATGTTTTATCATTTACAGCAAAGTCGTGCAACATTTACCTTTTGCAAACGGCCTGCCTGACTACGAGGAGCTCATGGACATTCACGATGAGGATGGGTTGCTTGAAGGCAGTGGTGATGATGAGGGTGTCCCCGCTCCTCCTGAAAACAAGACGCAAATACCACCTATCAATGGATCACGATGTCGGCGTTGTCGTAGTTGCTGAACAGAATCATGAGCGTGTCCCACTTGTCCCGGACTGTATTCAAGCAGCTTTAGTTCCTAAGGATGCTGGGTCCGGGAACGCCGCGGGTTTGAGTGAATCGCGACCTCCTTTTAAACCTTCCTCAAATCGGGTATGTTTCCTGTGTACGCGTCGCCATTCAATACGGTTTTGTAAGCGCTTTCAGCGCATGTCCGTGGAGAAACGGTTGCGAGAAGTAGTACGACATCGACTGTAATTGCCTTGGGGAGTCCCATCGGACTAGTGATTGTCCGTCCGCACAAATCTCGTTAGGATTCCGCCTATTCGGGCTCTCACCGTTCAGGTTCCGCGTGTTCCACTCGATTAGTACGGGCAACCGCTTTGCCCCCCTTTGTGATAGCGCAAACTCCGCTGGTCGTCCGTCAAAACCCGAGTCTGGCACCCAGCTTGATCGTCAATGATAGCCTGACACGACTTACACGTGATCTGTCGAAAAAAGGCTATTGAAAATAGTATCTCTACTTGGATCACCCATTATATGTGCGTTAGGCTTGTAACTAAGCTGCCGAAGACTATAAGCTAAACTATTGTCATAACCCTTTAGCCTGAAAATCGCCTTAACGTGGGTCTGAAAATTAAGTAGTTTGTTATCAAATCGATTCTTTAATAATGAGGTGGCCTTATCCAACAGTATCAAAAGCAGCTCCTACTAAACATGCATGAAAATGCTGGATCTTTTCCATCTTGCTTAGATTCATATCGATGGCTACTACAGTTGTAAACATGGCGAAAAAATCTGGCCATTCGGTATAAGAACCACTAAACTGCGGTATTTTAGCTAAATAAGCCTTGTTATTAATACTCATGGAACCATCCATCGAAAATTGACGGATAGTCGAAGAGAGAAGTACATTACGAGAACTGCAGTTGACACTCAATTTGCATTTGATTTTTGCCTTAGCTTCAAAGTACGCCGAGGTGAAACCAAAACGATCAACGTCGCTTTACCCTTTTTCTATGAAACGGAAACAGTCTGCTCGAATTATGTTTTAAAAATGATTTCGTGCAGGTGGCCTTCGCGGCTGGCTCGAATTCCAGCCAAGAGACCAATTTTCTAACACTTTTTGCAGCATTTGGGGCCGTATGTCAGCAATAACGCGCCGAATATTCTTTTCCAAGGCGTCAATCCTGTAGAACTTATCTGCGCAGACAAATGACTGCGCATAAAATAGTCCAGCGGTGTTAAGTCGCACGATCTTAGAGGCCCCGCCCCTGGCACACGACGTGAGAAAATGCGATCAACAAAAGTTTTCTGCAATAAATTGATTGCTTCAAAAGTCGTACACATCAACATCCCTTAATTCAGGAACGAAAAAGCCATTTATCATGGCTCTATAGAGTTCCCCATCTATAGTATGGCCGGCTTCATTTTTGAAGAAATATGGACCAATGATTTCCTCTGCCCATAGAGCACACCAAACAGTGACATTTAAGAATGTAACGGCTTCTCAATAATGGCTTGTGGATTTTGATTACTTCAAATGCGACAATTTTGGTTATTAACGTAACCATGCAACCAAAAGTGAACTTCAGCGCTGAACAAAATGATGGCCAGTTTTGGTCGCATTCACCACGATTTGCAAACGTTGTTCCGGAGTAAGTCAATTTACTATGAAATGGCAAACAAAACTTAGCATACATCAAGTGACAGCTCTTTTTGACAACTCCGAAAAAAAGTTTGGCCAGATTGAAATAATTTACGTCTAAAAAAATATAATTTACATAGTCAAGTCGAACTAAAAGATCGGCCGCATCCAATTTACCTAACTCTTCTGTAGAAAGGCTGTTGTTGAAATCTTCCAACTTTTACTAGATTGATGTAACCCTCTTTAAAATTCACTATGAAATGGCAAACCAAACTTAGCATACATCAAGTGACAGCTGTCAAACAAACCAACTCCGAAAAAAATTTGGCCAGATTGAATACACGTCTAAAAAAATATTCTTTACGTAGTCAAGTCGAACTAAAAGATCGGCCGCATCCTATTTACCTAACTCTTCTGTAGAGAGGCTGTTGTTGAAATCTATCAACTGTTGCTAGATTGATGTAACTCTCTTTACATATTGCATGCCATTAGGATCCTCCGTTTCTAGTCCCACAAAAGATTCATTTTGGTCAGAAAACCAGCCATGAAGTTTTTGTGCCTTTTGTTTCGTACTGCTGCTAGCACAGTGGTTTTAACGAGAATTGTAGAAAAAAGTTATGCAAAAATACTATAAGCGAGTAATAACCAAGCTCTCTTTAACTCGATAAAGGTTATTCCTGAAAAACTTTCTTCCCAAACATTAAAATAATTAAAAACAAACGGGGTTTAAAGCAAATTGTCTATTGTTTTCTATTAACTAAATCTTTTTTCATATTCTTGTACAGGGTGGAGCGCGATAATTTGCTTATTTGAGAATGAAATAAAAAAAATTATGAACCTTACAAAAATTTATTTTATATTTTAATTATAATGAACAGTAAGGGATTTTAAATTGCATTGGTTTAAATAGTGTATCTGGCAAATGTCGACCTTCGCTATCCACACACTGCTACACACTCTTTTTGAAGTTTTCATTAACTTTAACAAGCATGTCGACTGGTATTCTGCCAATTTCAGCCTCAATATTATTAATAAGGTCTTCCAAGGTGTTGGGACGATTGGTATACACCTTCGACTTCAGGTTACCCTAAAGGAACCATGGGGCTAAGTCTGGTGAGTCAGTTCACATCACCCCTCAAAGAGATAAGCCGTCCAGGAAGCATTTGCCTTAAGAAATTCATGGTAACCCTTTGCTGTGTGTGCAGTAGCACCATCCTGTTGAAACCATGTATCCTCTAATTGCATTGCCTCAAAAGGCGACTAAAAAATCCAGTATCATAGTCAAGTACCGTTCGGAGCAAAGAGTTTCAGATATTGCAGTACTGCTGCCCTAATTCTCTCTCTCGATGTTTTGTGGTAATCCTTCTCTCAGGTCCTCTTTGTACACATGACACATTCCCTGCTGTTCTGAATGAAGTAGCCTAATTTACAATCGATTGATGTCCAGGAATACGTTCGCGTGGGGGAACAGTGAAACGTAAACGACAAGCAAGCTGCACTCCAATGATCGAGTGCACATTTGAAAAATACGCTTCCACACAATATGACCTCTCCTTACGTGTATAAGTACAATTCATGATGACAACTGAAATGCAGGCGAATACAAATCTCCCGTCAGCCACTTGTGGCCACGCACACTCTCTTCGCGCCTGCGGTTCAAAAAAGCAAATTACCGCGCTCCACCCTGTACAATGGTGTGAAGTTATAGCGATAGCGACCTCCTAAGCGAGTTAACATCAAAACATGGTCATGCTCGTAGCATAGCCCATTGTTCGAGGCCTGTAAGTAACCCTAAAGAAATTTCACCATATCAGTACATGTTTTCGAGTAGCCACAATAAGCATGTTTTCGTATAGTCCCACACAAAGGTCGCTCCTGAGTTGGACTATGTCGCCTTAGAAGTCACAAATAAAATCCGATTGTGCTCAAATCTATTTTAATGCGTTATTTGGGACTTTCCACCTATCGTATTGAATTTAAATCATTTGGTCCATCTTTTAACATGATGTGCAGGGTATATCATAGTCCTCCCGGCTGACTAATGATTTTTTTTCTTCTATACTTATGAAATGAATTTTATTTTTATTTATTAAACTTCTTAGTGGGCTGTTTTTCTTCTAAAAGATGGATTTTGAATAATACACAAGTCTAACAAATTATCCGATACTATCGATAGTGTTGCCTAAAAATATCGAATAAGCACGCTGCACTCCAATGATCGAGTGCACATTTGAAAAATACGCTTCCACACAATATGACCTCTCCTTACGTGTATAAGTACAATGCATGCTGATAACTGAAAGGCAGGCGAATACAAATCTCCCGTCAGCCACTTGTAGCCACGCACACTCTCTTCGAGCCTGCAGTTCAAAAAAGCAAATTACCGCGCTCCACCCTGCACAATGGTGTGAAGTTATAGCGATAGGGGCCTCCTAAGCGAGTTAACATTTGAAAAAAGTCTTTCCAGATCAATTCGTATTTCCTATGGTGTCCCACAGGGCAGCCACCTTGGACCTATTCTCTTTTTACTATTCATTAACGACTTGCCCGACTCTATTATCAACTCTAATTTACTAATGTTTGCAGACGACGTTAAATTATTTTCCTCTTATGCTAGCTTTGCGGACAGTCACATACTGCAGGGTGATTTGGACAGATTTAGTACATACTTGGTGTGAATTTATTTTATGGAATTAAACCTTAAAAAGTGTAAGCATATGTGCTTTTCTAGACGTAGTTTGTTGGCTACTAAATTTAATTTATGTGGCTCTGAATTGGCATCGGTTGATTCATTTATTGATCTCGGTTTTATGATGGATAGAAAGTTGAATTTTTATAACCATATCATTACTATGGTAAATAAAGCGTATGGTGTCTTTTATTTTGTGAAACGCTGGGAAAAAGAGTTTACTGATTCATATACTACGAAACAGCTTTATATTTCCCTAGTAAGGCCAATTTTAGAATATGGATCAGTGGTTTGGGATCCTCAATATGATTACTATGTTAACAAAATTGAGTCCGTGCAGAAAAAATTTTTAATATTCTGCTTAAGAGGCCTTCACTGGAATACTGGTTATGAACTTCCTTCTTATAATGGCAGGTTAAATCTTATTAAATTGCCCTCATTGAAGAGTAGGCGAACTATGATGAATACGATGATGGTATATAAAATTATATGTGGGTTGTGGCTTCTGAATACTTAATATCAAAAATTTCTATTAACGTCCCATTTAGACCTACTAGATACTATCAGTTCTTACACTTGGATTTTCAAAGGCACATTTATGCATGTTGTGACCCATTTCGTAGAATGTGTGCTGATTTTAATTCGTTATATCATTTAATTGATTTCTCCTTAGGTTTTGATTTATTAAAAACTGTAATATTTTTTTATTTAAACTCATTACACCAAGGCTCATTGTCTTCATAACAATTTAGGCTGCTATAAACAAATTTAGTAATTGTTATTATTCGTAAATACTTATGTATATTTATATTATTTTTATTAGATTTTAATATTGTAATAAAGAAAGGTGGTGGTTATATTTTGATTTTGTATTGCATGCTTCTAGTCCTCATACTTTGATTGGATTGTATTATTGTTTTAAATTAAGGTGGTGGTTATATTATAAAGTATTAATTTGGTGTTTATATTTTCTAGTGATTATTATTAATATTTTTTTTGTACCGATTGGCTGTTGATAAATATCTGTAGCTAATTTACATGGATGACGTTTCTTGTCATCTCCATTATCGATCGGTCCATAATGTGTACGTTGTCCCTACGTCATGGGGACGTGACCTCCTCGGTCGGCAGGGGCGGGTGTGAGTGGCGTGGAAACGTTCGTCTAAAAAAAAAAAAAAAAAAAAACGGTCATGCTCGTATCATAGCCTATTGGACGAGGCCTGTAAGTAACCCTAAAGAAATTTCCCATTGAATTTTATTTTTATTAATTAAACTTCTTTGTGGGCTGTTTTTCTTCTAAAAGATGGATTTTGAATAATACTCAAGTCTAACAAATTATCCGATACCATCGATAGTGTTGTCTAAAAATATCGAATAAGGCTTCTATCAATAGTTTGACAGCTCTACTGACAAGTTCCTTTGTAGTTTTGAGCGAGTAAAAAAGATTATCGCAATATTTTTTTCTTTTTTTTTTAAGTCTGGCTGGAAATTGCAATCTTATTCTAATAACTTTTGCTTAAATAAATTCATGCAAAACACTTAAGCAACTTGCAATTTCTAACTTGGAATTTATACAATTCCAAGTTAAAGCTTACTTTAAAAAGCTTAAAGGAATTTGTTTTTCTGTTCTAAACAAATGCCTATATAAATACTTCTATTTCTATTTTTTGCACAAACACTTTAAGGTAACAAAAATTCATCTTCAGATTCTTTGTATTTTTAAAAACGCCAATTTTGGCGTTTTTGCTCAAAAATTTAGTCAATCGCCATGGAATCAAATTTTACTTATAAAATCGTCAAATTGATGATACCTCTTCAAAATCGGCAGCCCTGCCGTTGCCAACGACATTCCGAAAACGCCGCCGCCGCCAATCCAATAATGTATCCGCCGCCGCCTTCTGTTTGACTCGGCTTCACGCACTTTTCGTCTAGTTACTTTGTAGTTAACTTGTGCGTTAGGGCGAGTTTCTTAGAAATAAAATGCTTAAAAATTTAAGTTTTACCTATTTTCTTGTAAGGCATGCAAGTTCGAACATGTTACATCAGTTTCAGTTTTTTATATTCACAGAGAAACATCTACACACGGCAATGTCGAACGCTGCATTTGATACCAATTGTTGTGGAGCAAACTGGACGTGGAGAGCGTGCTTACGACATATTTTCGCGTTTACTTAAGGAACGTATAATATGTTTGATGGGCCCCATACATGATGATGTGAGTTCTTTAGTAGTGGCTCAACTATTATTTCTGCAGTCGGAAAATTCAAATAAGCCAATACATCTATACATCAACTCTCCGGGAGGAGTCGTCACAGCAGGCCTAGCAATCTATGATACAATGCAATATGTCAAACCACCCATAGCGACATGGTGTGTTGGACAAGCATCTTCAATGGGTTCTTTGCTGCTGGCAGCTGGTGCTCCTGGAATGCGCTATTCGCTCCCAAACTCAAGAATCATGATTCACCAACCATCTGGTGGAGCTCAGGTAATCCTTATCAGTGTAATTGTATTTCTACGCGTCCGTTTAACAAAAAATATTCAAAAAAGGGTAACATTGAAAACATGGTTCTAAAATAAAAGGATGGAAATAAAAATTGCTTAAGCTAAGGTATCTCAGAAATTTACGTGAGAAGTCCTAGGATTATTTTCGTGCTAATTGGTCAGTTTGCTGAAGATTAAATATTAATGCCTAACTTAAGGTCAGGCATAGAGACCATTCTTGCTCGGGAACAAATTAAGTTGAGTCGAAGGTTTAATATTATTTATTTCCATCGATAAAGACTTGGAAACTGATACAGTTTAAAATTGGACACGTCTGTTTGTAGTGGGCGGGTAAAAAAATATACGCTGTTTTTATATGGCTCGTGTATTTCGGGAAATATAATGAATGGATCCAGGGCCTCGGGCTTTGGAAACGATTTTCTTGTTGTGGTTGTTGTAAAAACAATATATTTTATTTTGAAGTCTTGTTCGTCTATAGAGGATCTCCTTCGATACCCAGGTGAAGAAAACGCGCCTTTTGAACTGGATGCGTCCACAGAGACCTGGGGGTCAACTGAGAGGGCTTGGCCGGCCAATTGAAGAGGTGCAGCACGTCATGTGGTTCCTGATGGCAGGCGGAACAAACGTTCTGGACGTTAGCATCAATTCGAGCCCAATAAGAATTGAGACGGCTGCACCTTTCAGATCTCAGCTGAGCCAGAACCACGCGCGTCTTCCGAGGTAGTACCTTCTCTTCAGGTAAAATCTCCTGGGGATGCTCCCATAGCACTACATTCACACTGTAGCTGGATACTGCTTCTGCGACTTCATCAGCGTAAATGTTGTTCAGACCAGGCTGATAGTTTCGATGATCTAAAGGTTCTTTATTTTACCGCTGCACCTCTCGCTAGATCATGAAGATCGTATCTGTACTACATGGGCAGAGGCATTCTGTTCAAGAGATGTTTACTAGGATGACTGCTGCGAAAACACCCTAGCAGGTATTGCTTAGACATGTAGATAGTCCTAAAAAGACAAGAAGAAACACTGTTGATGTTCTGGGGCAAGTCTGAATTTTCTTACACTGCGTCGTACTCACGTTCGCCGACCATAGAGGTGCTGCTTAGTTTGCAACTGACCGACCTATCGCTTTGTAAGAGGTCAACAAGGTTTGTTTATCGGCTCCCCAAGTACTGCCGGCACGTGACTTGAGGACCTTGTTCCTTTTTCGCAGAAAGCTGTAGCATGTGCAGAGGATCGAAAAAGGTCCCAAGGATTTTGGGGTAGATGGTAGTCGGTCTAGTTATGGAGAATTATGGGAAGGTGGTCCGATCCTAGTGAGATGACGGGTTGCCAGGTGACGTCGTTGATCAGGCGTAGCGATGCCATAGTAATGTCTGGCAAGCTATGGCAATCGCTCATAATCCGCGTGAGGGTGTCCTCATTCACTGTGCAGAACGTAGAGCTATCAATTTGCTCTGCCAAAGCTATGCGCCTCTGGTCGTTGTCTAGGAGAGAATGCCACAGTTCGTGGTGAGCATTAAAGTCTCCTAGGATCAAGCGGTTATTGCCTTGTAGCAGATTGCTAATGTCAGGCAAATAACGCGGGGTTCAGCTACGAACCAGCGGGATGTATACGTTGTACAGCTCTATCTCGGCAGTTCCAGACTTGACTGCTACCACCATACATTTAATGTGTGAGTCTCTAGAGTCAAGCTCAGGCGAAATAGGTTTGTACTGCACAGAATGGTGTAACAGGAAAGCAAGTCGCCCACCTCTACTTATGGTGCAATCCTTACGTAGCACAACTGTACAAGCTGCAGGTGGCATTCAGCCGACTCAAATTCTATTACCTTACTTGCGTAGGCCATTGCAATTAAATTCCAAAATTAATGTAATGTCAGTAGTGGCGACAGCAATCTGTGGTGTAAGATGCTGTATACTCGTATGTTGATGCTGTTGGGAGGACGACTTCAGGGGAGTCTCGTAGTTGGATGATGATGACGACGAAAATGTTGACGGCGATGATGACATCAAATCTAGATACCAAAATCCGGAGTGGTTTACACCTTAACAGCTCCTGAAGTGCACCCACTCCATGCAACGATTACACCTTACAGACGTAGCACGATGGTGTATATGGTTCTGACAAACCGAGCAGATCCAAGGTCCAGGGTTTTGTTCGATTCCGGTTTGGACCAGAATGTTCGAAGCAGGCATTCCGGGTAGTGCTGATTCCACGACGAAAAAATGGACGAATAAAAAACACCTTTTGTCTACGGCCCCTGGCCGTAGAGTGTTTGTTTCGGGCCAATCCGGTTCTTAGAACTGGCAGTCGCGGGATTATTTTTGCTTGAAACCCTCTTGTGTGACTGGCCTTTAGCCGAGCTTAAAGGCTTTCCGCTACGTAACAGACGTAATCTAGGGACTCTAGTCTTCAAAGCGTTCTGCTATTGATCACTGTTACCGGAGTTTGGGTACAGTTCTGCAATTCGAGAGAAAACATTTTTTTTTCAAAAAAAATTTAAATTTTCTTTTCTGTCAAAAGTTGGCGGTTTCTCGCATTTTTTAAGTAGAATTGACCTACATTTATTTCGCATGCTTGTAATTCTTGTATAATTTTGTATTATCTGTTCTTGTATTTGTGGCGCTATTTGAGGTCTTGAGGACCCACTAGGATTTAAAGACGACGGTATATTTTTTAGTGTTTCTTGACACCTTTAATAGGTTTTTTTATAAACAAAATCGTTGTTCTCATAATATCGAAGCACAACTGCTGTCTAGCTCATAGTTAGTAAATATTACAAACATGTATGTAGTAAAATTTTATTTCAGCTAGAAATTTGAAACGAAACTTATTTTTTTTTTGGTGAACGTTCCCAACGCCTTGCACACCCGCCCCTCCGACCGACGGGGCAATGTCCCCATGACGTAGGAACAACGTACACATTTTGGACCGATTCATAATGGAGAGATGACAAGAAACGTCATATGTGACGCGCCAAATAGAAAGGGACCTAAGGTTAAAACCCAGTTTTGTTCAGGAGAGCCATTTTAAAGATTAGGTCCCTTTTTATTTGGGCTTAGAATCGTCGACTTCACTTTCATAAAACGCGCATATCTCTGGTAGGGAACAATTTTGGGGCATGGGATCGGTCTCATTCGATGCTCAGATGTTGTCCACATAAAAAAAAAGTGAAAAGTTTTGTTCAGGAGAGCCATTTTAAAGATTAGGTCCCTTTCTATTTGCGCTTAGAATCGTCGACTTCACTTTCATAAAACGCGCATATCTCTGGGAGGGAACACTTTTGGCGCACATCAAAAAAAGAAAAAAAAATTAAAATTGATTTTTTTTTATCGTTAGGTCCCTTTCTCTATGCGCTGTCACATATATGTTAATGAGCTACAGATAATTATCAACATCCAACCGGTAAAAAATTATAATAATCACTTAAAATATACACAAACTTAAATACAAGCGCCACCTTTACTTAGTAAAATATAAGAAACCAAAACCGATTAAAAATGAGAAAATCTATATATATTGGGACATAAATACTGTTACATACATTTTATGCTGTAAAATAAATAGTACTGAATGTTTTTGGACCAAATATTTGTTAATATATTTATTAATGTATATTGTATCCAAAAAGAATCTACTTATTCGAAATGTCCGCCTTCTGCCTTTACACACGCCTTAAGTCGCACTGGCCAATCGTCAATAAGTGCACGAACCTCGTCCATTGGAAAATTGGCCACAGCTCGAACCAAAGCATTCTTAAGAGATCCAATGTTGGGGTATCTTTTGTGACAAACCTTGTCCTCTAAAACCGTCCACAATTTGTAATCCAATGGGTTCAAATCTGGACTGCCATTCTTCAGAGGAAATGAACGCTGGCAAATTTTGTCAAAGCCAGGCCTGGGACGTTTTAGCCTTATGGGCCGGCGCAGAATCCTGCTGGAAAGTCCATGGCTCATACACTCTATCCGCGCATACACTATCATTTTGCTTGTAAAATTTTTCCTGAACGATAAAAAATTTTCATCGGTGAACACAATCTTTCTGTGCAAGTTATCAGCGTGCTTCACGAAAAGACGTTTGCATTTTTCAATCCTATTTTTTTAAAGCTGCAGTCAATAAATGTCAGGAACGTCGTTTTAAAGCCCCAAGTCTTTTTTAATGATTCGACTCTTGGACTTTTGCGTGATATTCATCTCACGGGCCATGATTTTCTGTTTTCGGAGCGGATTTCTGTGAATTCTGGATTTAACGGCGTTGATGACATGCGGCGTTCGAACAGAGCGGGGCGGCCCGACCGGTGTCTGTCTTTTACATCTCCAGTCTCCTCAAACAGTTTTATGCATCGGTAGACGAACATGCTGCTAATCCCTAGTGGCTGGAGCGTTTTGAAAATATCGTTTTTTTTTCATTTTACACTTGAAAAGCGCTATTACAGCGATACGGTTCTCATAATCTGACCACTCCATGATGAAAGTTGAAACAATTTTAAAATCCCGTTACAGACTAACGCTATTGAGGTTAGCTTTCAAAACCCATATGACATTAACGGGGTATGTTCAGTTCTACTATTGAAATGGGTGTGTTCGATGTTGTAACAGTATTTATGCCCCTACTAAGTATATTAAGATGCCACAACCCCACTGATAATTTTAAACACCATCATCGTATTCAACATAGTTCGCCTACTCTTTAATGAGGCCAATTTAGTACGATTTAACCTGCTGTTGTAAGAGGGGAATTCATAGACAGTATTCCAGTGTAGACATCTTAAGTAACAATTGTTTCTGCATTGTAGTTGACTCAATTTTCTTAACATTCTTTTTTACCGAATTTTATTTCTAATAAATGTAAAATGGTTTTACAAACACAAAATCAAACCAATTAAAAATAAAAAAGTTTAAAACTAAAGGAAGATCATATTTGTTGCACGGTCATTTATTAGTAATGTATGTACGTACGAAACTTTCAACACATTGAGAGAAAACCTTTGAATTAAAACTAAAAAGACATAATTTCTTGGGCGTTCATGGTTCAAACAAGAAATGAATTGTACTAAAATACTTCAATTCTTCAAATAGAACATCATCTACCCTCGCATATGCAGTGTGAATATAGTTCCACCAGTTTCTTTTAAAAGTGAAACAAGCAAAATGTACATATACTGATTTTGTGGACATAGAACGGATTTCAGAATATGTACATTAGTTGTTCTATGTTCGATTTTAGCACTGGTTCCTATTTGTATTGCCAGTTTTGAACCGCTTAACCCAACCTTATTGCAAAAATGAAAAGTTATATTTTTTAAAAACTAGAATGCTACAATAAAAAGGCACATGAAAGATTTAATATATAAAGTATAGGGGGAGAAACTTGTTTTGCAAACAAAATTAAAGTCATTTTATGAAGTTGGGGCTCTGTGGTGGTTGTTGTAGTACATACAATTTAGGAAAGTAATCAATACTCGAAATAGTTTTTCATTTTCCTCTCAGTACAGAAATGAATGACATGTGAATGTAAATACTTAAAAAATATTCAAAGGGCAAGTGAAATGAAAATACTCAAATAAAAAATATTTAAATTGATCACAAAGAAGGCTGGTTAAAGTGAATATTTTGTCAATCTCTTGAATAACTATTAAGGGGCGGTAATCATGTTCAGAGAAGAAAACATTAGGGGAAAATAAAAAAAAAAATAAAAACATAAACAGAAATCAATAACTGCTCAAATAATAAAGATAATGGTCTTTTAAGCTGCTTTTTCTCTTTAAGTATGTCATTGTTCAACTAATTTTTCAATTTTGAACTTAATTCTTCATTTCGTTTACTTAAAACTTATACTGATATTCTTAAAGTAATAAAAAAAACTCAGTAGTGTCTTTTACGACACCGAACTTATAGCGTTGTGGGGCAAACCCATTTGTGTTAGAACCTTATCCAGCCACTGAAGTGGCCCATGCAACTGTATCTCAATCCAGCAAGGCGTGGAAGTAACGTCCTGTCGATGATATTCAGCGCCCCATCCCTTCACGAAACTCATACGTATTGTACACATTTTTGTTAGTTCGTATACTGCTTCGAATCCGTTGACCGATTGGGAGAGTAGTTGAGCAAATTCTTGATTATTGAAGATTTTTAATGAACAACCGGGTGGTATTTTGCAAACGGTGCTGGGGTGGAAGCCATGATGATAATTACAATTGCGTGATTGCACGAAAATTGCTGAATAATCGTATTGGGGATCCCAACCCACTGCGCTATATTCTAAAATTGGCCCGACGAGAAATATAGAGCGGTTTCTTAGTACATGTATTTGTAAACTCTTGCCTAGCGCTTCATAAAATAAAATACACTATACGCTTTTTCACCATAGTAATGATATGGGTATTAAAATTTAACTTTCTGACCATTATAAAACCAATATCAATAAATGAATAATTCGATGTAAATTTAGAGCCACATAATTTAAATTTAGTTGTCAACAAAATACATCTACAGAAGCACATTTATGTTCAATTCCATAAAATTAAATCCACACCAGGCACTTAATCTGTCCAAGGCAGTATGAGACTGTCCGCAAGGCTAGCTAAGAAGGAAATAATTTCACGTCGTCTGCAAAAATTTGTAAGTTAGAGTCGATAATAGAATGGGGCAAGTCGTTAATGAATAGTAAAAATAGAATGGGCCCAAAGTGGCTACCCTGTGGGACACCAGAGGATACACGAATTGATCTGGAGAGACATTTCTTAAATAAAACTACTTGTTTCCTTCAAATGAGATAAGAGAAAAGCCAGTTTATGAAATTATTATTTAATCCAATTATGTTTAACTTGAATAGTAGGAGTCTGTGACATACTTTATCAAACGACTTACTAAACTCAGTATATATGACGTCTGTTTGCTTGCGATAAACAAAAGCATTAATAACTTCAGAGGAAAACTAGAGTAGATTAGTAATAGAATGGTCCATACGAAATCCGTGTTGGCATGGATGGAGTGTAGGGGCCACATTATGTGAAACAAAATTTGTTAGAATCCTTCAAATGACAAAATGACAAATGAGGAATTGCAAGTATCTGATTTACTGAAGAAATTCTGTAAGGATACAGAATTGCAGGGTGTAACGAACGTATGTATTTTCGAAAAAGTCAGCAAAACAATTTGCAATTGACGGATCTCTAGAGAGCTCAACTCTATTAAATCTTATTCTGGATGGCGTAGAAGATGTTCTACGTTTGAAATTAACAAAACTGTAAAATGACTTATGGTACGGTCACACTGGGCAAATATTTGAAGAAAAACATCAAAAATGTCTTTGTTTGCCACTTTTTGTTTTGTTGTTTGCCACTTAGAAATATTTTATTGTCACATTGTAACAAACAACAAAATATGTGATTTCAGAAAAACAAAAATATTTGCAGCAAACAAAAAATTGCACAATGTGGGCGAAGTGTGACCACCCGAGCACAAATATTTTCCTCTATTTTCGGCAAAATTTTTGTAAGAGCAAACAATAAGAAATTTCTGCTGGTAAAATCAGTGATGTCAGTGTAACAGCTAAACGTTCGGAGAAGAAATTGACTCACAAAGTTGTGTCGTCTTTGTATTTACCGGGGCAACTAATTTCATCTACACAAAAATATTTATTACAAATATTAATGGTCTACATCTCATTTTAGTGCTTACCAAATATTCAAACTTTGCTGCGTTCATGCGCAAAAAGTTTTTATAAAGAGCTTGTTTTCAGGTATGCAGTTCTTTAAACAACTTTGCGCAGCATCCTTCGTTATTCCGACTACTTACACACTCCCGAACCCATTGCCTTTTTTGTGTTTGTTTGCCTTTTCCTCCTCTTCTAAGACAATCAAGATGCTGCTCCACATCACAAAATCAGTAAATTTCCTTCTTCCTGTATTTTGGATTCAAAAGGTTGACAGAAAATAAATTTCTACTTTTTGACAGTTTCATCAAGTATTTTTTTTAGTCAAATATTTATTCAAATGTGAACACACGTCCCAAACTTCTATATGACATTACTTGACAAACAAAAACTGTCAAATATTTGTCGGGAGTGTGAACACAAAATCAACCCTGTGTTATTTTGACAGAATTTTGAGCAAATATGATGAAAAACGTTTTCGTCAAATATTTGCCCAATGTGACCGTACTTTTAGAGTCATTTTTAATATTGTCTCTAACATCGGCAGCATAGACAGCATCGACGAGACTCACCATAATAATCATGTAGACCTGTTCTTTTGAATCTCTTAAATGATTTACTCTTTATGCTTTTTAATCTACATAAATCCATAAATGTCCCATTCATAGTTTTATCTACAACTGTGGGTTCCATAGGCACTGTTTTAGATACAAATTCATTTATAAGTCATACAATTTCTAAACAGCAAACTCAAATACTGCAATAGTATTACAACAGCAGTTACAACTCCAATCGACAGATAATAAAAAAGAATTAACTCTACGATAAAGTCACAACGTTTGAAACAAAATCTAAAAGAATCACTAGAAGGACGTGGAGATTGGTGAGGAAATGTTACTGAAAATGAAATACATATAGTAGGATGGTGGTTGTTACTAAAAATGAAATACATATAGTAGGATGGTGGTTGTCCTCCAGAGTAAAATTAATTAAGAAAGCTCCCATTCGGGATAAGAATATTATTAATCTACGACAAATTATTTTTTTTATTATAAACATTATAATCGGTCGCAGGAGGAATGTAAGAACGGGTAATTGTTACACAGAAACTCAGTATAAAATATTATTTTTTTAACCATGTCTCAGAAAAAACAACAATATAAAAATCAAAAGTCATAGCCATCAACAAAAAAGCGGCTAAGTTTAGTATTTAAACCGCTTACGTTTTGATAAGCTATAGAGCATACATTTTCTAGTTTTTTTCTTTTTCTGTGACTTAGCTGGTAATTTGGCTAAATTTGATCTTCCTCTTCTGTTATTTCTTTGCAAAAACTCCTTGACTAACGCCCAATCTGGCCAAAATTCAGGAACAACAACAATTCAGGATTCAACAACAATTTAGGATTCAACAAAATAAACGATCTGTCTTCGGTCTGACATTAACAGGACACTGACATTCACTGACATTAAAAAGGACAACTAGAAACCGGTGTTGTTGAAGGTTTATTATTATTCCGGTTTATTAAGAGCAGTATCAACTAATTTTAATTTTACTAGTAATAATTTCTTCTCCACCAGAAGATGGCCCTACATCCATTGGCAAAACATTTGCCTGTTTCATTTAGGTAACGCAGATAACGTCATACCGGAAAATGTTTTCCGTCGACTTGGGAGAATTTTTCTTCGATGAATATTTTCGTTTTGGTGTCAGTATCGTCTGTGATACGGAAAACTTATCCATGTCCGGATTTGTATTAAATAATTCCGAAAATTTATTCTGAATATTTAACATCTCCAATCCCATCTTGGATACTTAGCTTTTTATTTATTTATTGAAAATATATTTTACAAATTGAACGAGACCACCATGCGTATCTAGTAGTTATAAATTAGATTATATTAGTATGGATATTGTGTTTACTGACATTGAATGATTTCAATTAATATATAAGGTTCTGAGCAGTCTATTGGTGTTGTTAATGGTTTGTTTATTTTAGACATGGAACAGTCTAAAAGCACATGCTGGATACTCAAATCATGATGACAGTATTCACATTGTACGATGCTTGTATGATTAAAATAGTGTCGGGTATTAAACAGGGCTTTTCCAGTTCTAAGGCGAGCAAGCATTATACATTGTGGTCTTGTACATTAGCTATGGAAACGTTGTCTGGAAAGTGAAGGATTGTGTTGGCTTAAGAAACTTCCAGTGTTCTGCCATTCTAGTTGGACTTGGCAAGTCATGTATGTTTTGAACTGATTTATTATAACCTGTGGTAAGCATGGTATCTCAGTAATTATCGGTAATTTGGTATATTCTTTTGCAGCGTTGTCAGCAAATTCATTTCCAATTTTTCCAATGTGGGATGGGATCCTAAGAACCAAAATGGGTTGGCTACAATTATTTTCCAAAATGCTGCAGTATTTATCCTTTTTGTTACGTAATAAGGCTTTGGCAGAACCGAGGCTATCAGTACATATTGCAGTTTTCAAATCTTTTTTGTTGCGAAAGAGATTACTGAGCTATTGCAGCAATTTCGGCTGAGTAAATACCTGTAAAGGCGGGCCAAACTGCTTGCTTAACAATTACAAATTCATTAACTGAACTTTGTTGTATTACTGCATAAGTTGAGCTTCCATTCTGAAATGAGCCATCTGTGTATAAAATAAGGTCAGGTGAAGAAATGTTGAGTCTTTCTTAAATCAATTCCTCGAAAATCACCCGATTTGTTGTATCTTTATTGTAAAGCGATAACCTACTATAGATTTCTATGCTTGAAAGAGATATTGGTTTGGTAACACAACACTCCAGAATAATTTGTGCAGCGCGTCATTATAGTCTGTAATGTATTGGAAAGCCATGGAGACTGAACGTTTCTGTAGCATGACATTAAAATCAGTAAAATTAGATTCTATCCTTAATGAACCTGTAGGCGTAGACTTTAAAAGACCAGTGGCTGCCCTAAAATAGTTTTTCATGGCTGTGTTTAGATGATCGATGTTTAATTTAGTAGTCCAGTCGTATATAGTTATATCATGCACCAATGTTCGGCAGGTGGCTATTGCAGTCTCTATATGAGGGCCCTTGTTTTTAGAGGAAATGAGTTTTAAGAGGTTGTTGTTTTTACCAATTTTTGCATTTACCAAATTAGCATGATACTCGTAATTCCATCTTTGTAAATATTATTCCAAGTATCCAAAGCTCTTTTAAGCATGGTTGATGTGAATACCCAATATTTATGAATTGTTGAGTGCAATATCTTCTTCTACATGGTGTAACAATTCAGACTGCTTCTGGTATTACCGCCTAATGTGAGGTTGCCCAGCTTAGGATATTGTTGTTAAAATTGTTCATTTCGTTTACTTAAAACTTATACTGATATTGTTAAAGTAATAAAAAAAACTCAGTAGTGTCTTTTACGACACCGAACTTATAGAGTTGTGGGGCGAACCCATTTGTGTTAGAACCTTATCCAGCCACTGAAGTGGTCCATGCAACTGTATCTCAATCCAGCAAGGCGTGGAAGTAACGTCCTGTCGATGATATTCAGCGCCCCATCCCTTCACGAAACTCATACGTATTGTACACATTTTTGTTAGTTCGTATACTGCTTCGAATCCGTTGTTGACCGATTGGGAGAGTAGTTGAGCAAATTCTTGATTATTGAAGATTTTTAATGAACAACCGGGTGGTATTTTGCAAACGGTGCTGGGGTGGAAGCCATGATGATAATTACAATTGCGTGATTGCACGAAAATTGCTGAATAATCGTATTGGGGATCCCAACCCACTGCGCTATATTCTAAAATTGGCCCGACGAGAAATATAGAGCGGTTTCTTAGTACATGTATTTGTAAACTCTTGCCTAGCGCTTCATAAAATAAAATACACTATACGCTTTTTCACCATAGTAATGATATGGGTATTAAAATTTAACTTTCTGACCATTATAAAACCAAGATCAATAAATGAATAATTCGATGTAAATTTAGAGCCACATAATTTAAATTTAGTTGTCAACAAAATACATCTACAGAAGCACATTTATGTTCAATTCCATAAAATTAAATCCACACCAGGCACTAAATCTGTCCAAGGCAGTATGAGACTGTCCGCAAGGCTAGCTAAGAAGGAAATAATTTCACGTCGTCTGCAAAAATTTGTAAGTTAGAGTCGATAATAGAATGGGGCAAGTCGTTAATGAATAGTAAAAATAGAATGGGCCCAAAGTGGCTACCCTGTGGAACACCAGAGGATACACGAATTGATCTGGAGAGACATTTCTTAAATAAAACTACTTGTTTCCTTCAAATGAGATAAGAGAAAAGCCAGTTTATGAAATTATTATTTAATCCAATTATGTTTAACTTGAACAGTAGGAGTCTGTGACATACTTTATCAAACGACTTACTAAACTCAGTATATATGACGTCTGTTTGCTTGCGATAAACAAAAGCATTAATAACTTCAGAGGAAAACTAGAGTAGATTAGTAATAGAATGGTCCATAAGAAAACCGTGTTGGCATGGATGGAGTGTAGGGGCCACATTATGTGAAACAAAATTTGTTAGAATCCTTCAAATGACAAAATGACAAATGAGGAATTGCAAGTATCTGATTTACTGAAGAAATTCTGTAAGGATACAGAATTGCAGGGTGTAACGAACGTATGTATTTTCGAAAAAGTCAGCAAAACAATTTGCAATTGACGGATCTCTAGAGAGCTCAACTCTATTAAATCTTATTCTGGATGGCGTAGAAGATGTTCTACTTTTGAAATTAACAAAACTGTAAAATGACTTATGGTACGGTCACACTGGGCAAATATTTGAAGAAAAACATCAAAAATGTCTTTGTTTGCCACTTTTTGTTTTGTTGTTTGCCACTTAGAAATATTTTATTGTCAGATTGTAACAAACAACAAAATATGTGATTTCAGAAAAACAAAAATATTTGCAGCAAACAAAAAATTGCACAATGTGGGCGAAGTGTGACCACCCGAGCACAAATATTTTCCTCTATTTTCGGCAAAATTTTTGTAAGAGCAAACAATAAGAAATTTCTGCTGGTAAAATCAGTGATGTCAGTGTAACAGCTAAACGTTCGGAGAAGAAATTGACTCACAAAGTTGTGTCGTCTTTGTATTTACCGTCTACACAAACCATTAATTATTACAAATATTAATGGTCTACATCTCATTTTAGTGCTTACCAAATATTCAAACTTTGCTGCGTTCATGCGCAAAAAGTTTTTATAAAGAGCTTGTTTTCAGGTATGCAGTTCTTTAAACAACTTTGCGCAGCATCCTTCGTTATTCCGACTACTTACACACTCCCGAACCCATTGCCTTTTTTGTGTTTGTTTGCCTTTTCCTCCTCTTCTAAGACAATCAAGATGCTGCTCCACATCACAAAATCAGTAAATTTCCTTCTTCCTGTATTTTGGATTCAAAAGGTTGACAGAAAATAAATTTCTACTTTTTGACAGTTTCATCAAGTATTTTTTTTAGTCAAATATTTATTCAAATGTGAACACACGTCCCAAACTTCTATATGACATTACTTGACAAACAAAAACTGTCAAATATTTGTCGGGAGTGTGAACACAAAATCAACCCTGTGTTATTTTGACAGAATTTTGAGCAAATATGATGAAAAACGTTTTCGTCAAATATTTGCTCAATGTGACCGTACTTTTAGAGTCATTTTTAATATTGTCTCTAACATCGGCAGCATAGACAGCATCGACGAGACTCACCATAATAATCATGTAGACCTGTTCTTTTGAATCTCTTAAATGATTTACTCTTTATGCTTTTTAATCTGCATAAATCCATAAATGTCCCATTCATAGTTTTATCTACAACAGTGGGTTCCATAGGCACTGTTTTAGATACAAATTCATTTATAAGTCATACAATTTCTAAACAGCAAACTCAAATACTGCAATAGTATTACAAAAGCAGTTACAACTCCAATCGACAGATAATAAAAAAGAATTAACTCTACGATAAAGTCACAACGTTTGAAACAAAATCTAAAAGAATCACTAGAAGGACGTGGAGATTGGTGAGGAAATGTTACTGAAAATGAAATACATATAGTAGGATGGTGGTTGTTACTAAAAATGAAATACATATAGTAGGATGGTGGTTGTCCTCCAGAGTAAAATTAATTAAGAAAGCTCCCATTCGGGATAAGAATATTATTAATCTACGACAAATTATTTTTTTATTATAAACATTATAATCGGTCGAAGGAGGAATGTAAGAACGGGTAATTGTTACACAGAAACTCAGAGTATAAAATATTATTTTTTTTAACCATGTCTCAGAAAAAGCAACAATATAAAAATCAAAAGTCATAGCCATCAACAAATAAGCGGCTAAGTTTAGTATTTAAACCGCTTACGTTTTGATAAGCTATAGAGCATACATTTTCTAGTTTTTTTCTTTTTTTGTGACTTAGCTGGTAATTTGGCTAAATTTGATCTTCCTCTTCTGTTATTTCTTTGCAAAAACTCCTTGACTAACGCCCAATCTGGCCAAAATTCAGGATCAACAACAATTCAGGATTCAACAACAATTTAGGATTCAACAAAATAAACGATCTGTCTTCGGTCTGACATTAACAGGACACTGACATTCACTGACATTAAAAAGGACAACTAGAAACCGGTGTTGTTGAAGGTTTATTATTATTCCGGTTTATTAAGAGCAGTATCAACTAATTTTAATTTTACTAGTAATAATTTCTTCTCCACCAGAAGATGGCCCTACATCCATTGGCAAAACATTTGCCTGTTTCATTTAGGTAACGCAGATAACGTCATACCGGAAAATGTTTTCCGTCGACTTGGGAGAATTTTTCTTCGATGAATATTTTCGTTTTGGTGTCAGTATCGTCTGTGATACGGAAAACTTATCCATGTCCGGATTTGTATTAAATAATTCCGAAAATTTATTCTGAATATTTAACATCTCCAATCCCATCTTGGATACTTAGCTTTTTATTTATTTATTGAAAATATATTTTACAAATTGAACGAGACCACCATGCGTATCTAGTAGTTATAATTAGATTATATTAGTATGGATATTGTGTTTACTGACATTGAATGATTTCAATTAATATATAAGGTTCTGAGCAGTCTATTGGTGTTGTTAATGGTTTGTTTATTTTAGACATGGGACAGTCTAAAAGCACATGCTGGATACTCAAATCATGATGACAGTATTCACATTGTACGATGCTTGTATGATTGAAATAGTGTCGGGTATTAAACAGGGCTTTTCCAGTTCTAAGGCGAGCAAGCATTATACATTGTGGTATTGTACATTAGCTAAGGAAACGTTGTCTGGAAAGTGAAGGATTGTGTTGGCTTAAGAAACTTCCAGTGTTCTGCCATTCTAGTTGGACTTGGCAAGTCATGTGTGTTTTGAACTGATTTATTATAACCTGTGGTAAGCATGGTATCTCAGTAATTATCGGTAATTTGGTATATTCTTTTGCAGCGTTGTCAGCAAATTCATTTCCAATTTTTCCAATGTGGGATGGGATCCTAAGAACCAAAATGGGTTGGCTACAATTATTTTCCAAAATGCTGCAGTATTTATCCTTTTGTTGCGTAATAAGGCTTTGGCAGAACCGAGGCTATCAGTACATATTGCAGTTTTCAAATCTTTTTTGTTGCGAAAGAGATTACTGAGCTATTGCAGCAATTTCGGCTGAGTAAATACCTGTAAAGGCGGGCCAAACTGCTTGCTTAACAATTACAAATTCATTAACTGAACTTTGTTGTATTACTGCATAAGTTGAGCTTCCATTCTGAAATGAGCCATCTGTGTATAAAATAAGGTCAGGTGAAGAAATGTTGAGTCTTTCTTAAATCAATTCCTCGAAAATCACCCCATTTGTTGTATCTTTATTGTAAAGCGATAACCTACTATAGATTTCTATGCTTGAAAGAGATATTGGTTTGGTAACACAACACTCCAGAATAATTTGTGCAGCGCGTCATTATAGTCTGTAATGTATTGGAAAGCCATGGAGACTGAACGTTTCTGTAGCATGACATTAAAATCAGTAAAATTAGATTCTATCCTTAATGAACCTGTAGGCGTAGACTTTAAAAGACCAGTGGCTGCCCTAAAATAGTTTTTCATGGCTGTGTTTAGATGATCGATGTTTAATTTAGTAGTCCAGCCGTATATAGTTATATCATGCACCAATGTTCGGCAGGTGGCTATTGCAGTCTCTATATGAGGACCCTTGTTTTTAGAGGAAATGAGTTTTAAGAGGTTGTTGTTTTTACCAATTTTTGCATTTACCAAATTAGCATGATACTCGTAATTCCATCTTTGTAAATATTATTCCAAGTATCCAAAGCTCTTTTAAGCATGGTTGATGTGAATACCCAATATTTATGAATTGTTGAGTGCAATATCTTCTTCTACATGGTGTAACAATTCAGACTGCTTCTGGTATTACCGCCTAATATGAGGTTGCCCAGCTTAGGATATTGTTGTTAAAATTGTTCATTTCGTTTACTTAAAACTTATACTGATATTCTTAAAGTAATAAAAAAAACTCAGTAGTGTCTTTTACGACACCGAACTTATAGCGTTGTGGGGCGAACCCATTTGTGTTAGAACCTTATCCAGCCACTGAAGTGGTCCATGCAACTGTATCTCAATCCAGCAAGGCGTGGAAGTAACGTCCTGTCGATGATATTCAGCGCCCCATCCCTTCACGAAACTCATACGTATTGTACACATTTTTGTTAGTTCGTATACTGCTTCGAATCCGTTGACCGATTGGGAGAGTAGTTGAGCAAATTCTTGATTATTGAAGATTTTTAATGAACAACCGGGTGGTATTTTGCAAACGGTGCTGGGGTGGAAGCCATGATGATAATTACAATTGCGTGATTGCACGAAAATTGCTGAATAATCGTATTGGGGATCCCAACCCACTGCGCTATATTCTAAAATTGGCCCGACGAGAAATATAGAGCGGTTTCTTAGTACATGTATTTGTAAACTCTTGCCTAGCGCTTCATAAAATAAAATACACTATACGCTTTTTCACCATAGTAATGATATGGGTATTAAAATTTAACTTTCTGACCATTATAAAACCAATATCAATAAATGAATAATTCGATGTAAATTTAGAGCCACATAATTTAAATTTAGTTGTCAACAAAATACATCTACAGAAGCACATTTATGTTCAATTCCATAAAATTAAATCCACACCAGGCACTTAATCTGTCCAAGGCAGTATGAGACTGTCCGCAAGGCTAGCTAAGAAGGAAATAATTTCACGTCGTCTGCAAAAATTTGTAAGTTAGAGTCGATAATAGAATGGGGCAAGTCGTTAATGAATAGTAAAAATAGAATGGGCCCAAAGTGGCTACCCTGTGGGACACCAGAGGATACACGAATTGATCTGGAGAGACATTTCTTAAATAAAACTACTTGTTTCCTTCAAATGAGATAAGAGAAAAGCCAGTTTATGAAATTATTATTTAATCCAATTATGTTTAACTTGAATAGTAGGAGTCTGTGACATACTTTATCAAACGACTTACTAAACTCAGTATATATGACGTCTGTTTGCTTGCGATAAACAAAAGCATTAATAACTTCAGAGGAAAACTAGAGTAGATTAGTAATAGAATGGTCCATACGAAATCCGTGTTGGCATGGATGGAGTGTAGGGGCCACATTATGTGAAACAAAATTTGTTAGAATCCTTCAAATGACAAAATGACAAATGAGGAATTGCAAGTATCTGATTTACTGAAGAAATTCTGTAAGGATACAGAATTGCAGGGTGTAACGAACGTATGTTTTTTTTTTTTTTTTTTTATATAAGCTTTATTTGAATTATTGAATCTGCTCCAAAGGAGCCTAACAATAAGTATACGAATCTTAAGTATAATTCAATAATGAATCCTAGTATGGATTTCTTGTAATGTGGGTCTCTGCTAATTGGCAGGAATTTGAATTAATTTGGTCAAAATAGTATATAACTGGTATGGATCACACGTGAGGATTTTAAACCTGGTTTGGCTTAAACCTCGTGATAAAGGTCCAGAGGACCCTTACAGTCATTTACTGAGTGTTCGCGATATTATGTAGAGTGAAGAACTCTAGTTATGTATGTATAACGGATAACTCTAGAATAGCAGAGTGGACGACGTAATTTGGGTTTTGTAGGTTTTTCGCGTTGACTGTTTTAAGGATCACGTATGAGAGCATTTAAGCCACGTGACGTAGAATGAAGGATTCTACACAGTCTTTTTTGATTGTTCGTCCGCGATTGATATTGACTGTTTTAAAGATCACGTATAAGAGCGTTTAAGCCACGTGACGTAGAAAAGGATTCTACACAGTCTTTCGGATTAGAAAACACGGCGTTCGTTTCTCCGAAGTCTTAAAGATCTGGGACTGCACAATAATTGTCTAGCAAGTATGTTATCATGACGTTCGAGCTTCTCTTTGTGCTTTATATTGATTTTTTGAATTGCCTCTTTAACGAGAGGTATTTTCAAGTCTCGGTGGATATTTTCATTCCTCATATACCAAGGGGCACCGGTAATAAGCCGCAATGTCTTCGATTGGACTCTTTGGATTTTGTCGAGATTGCTCGAGCTTGCTTTGCCCCATAGCTGGGCACCGTATAACCAGATAGGTTTGATTGCACTGTTGTATAGCAGGACCTTATATTCAAGACTTAGTTTTGAGTTCGCGTTTAGGAGCCAGTGAAGTTGATGGACCTTAAGTTTCAGTTGAGTTTTCTTGGCTTCGATATGACTTCTCCAGGTGAGTCGGCGATCCAGGTGGATTCCAAGGTATGAAACATGATCAGATTGAGAAAAAGGGATATTGTTTAATTTCAATGTCGGACAAGTGCTAAAATTCAGTGTGAAAGTTACCTGTGTGCATTTAGCCTCATTGACTTTTATTCTCCAGTCAGAGAGCCAAGATTCTACTCGTCTGAGATGTACACCTAGATTCATAGATGCAATATCCTGCTTTTTATGTGTGGCCATTATAGCGGTATCATCGGCAAAAGTGGATGTTAGCACGTTTGGGCTGGTAGGAATATCTGCGGTAAACAGAATGTAAAGGATAGGCCCCATGACGCTTCCCTGGGAAACACCTGCTAGTATTTCGCGGTCATCGGTGACGTGTTGTCCACATTTGACTCTGAATCTGCGGTTTTCTAAGTAAGACTCAAGAATTCGATGCGTATTTGCCGGTAAGTATTTGCAAATTTTGTAGGTCAAGCCAAAGTGCCAGACTTTGTCAAATGCTTGAGCAACATCCAGGAATACTGCGCAGCAATATTCTCGCCGTTCAAATGATTTTTCAATTGCTTGGGTCAGACGGTTTACTTGTTCGATAGTGCTGTGACCTTCGCGAAACCCAAACTGATGGTCTGGTATTATGTTATTTGACACGAGAAACGGTTTTATTTTCGATAAAAGAACTTTTTCAAATAGTTTGGATAAGCAGGGAAGCAAACTGATCGGCCTGTACGAGGAAGGTATTGATTTGTCCTTTCCTGGCTTTAAAATCATTTGAATCAGAGAAATTTTCCACATTTTAGGAAAGTACCCATGTCTCAAAATAGAGTTAAATAATTTTGCCAGGAACTTCACAGCAATATAGGGAAGTTCCAAGATCATTTTAGGCGTGATAAGATCATATCCAGGTGCTTTACCTGGATTCACGGTTTCTTTAATGACATTCAGAACTTCATTTGCGTTAGTAAACAATGGAATTACGGCAGACATTTTATCAACAGGTGGAAGGATGTCGCTACTTGCAGGATTTGGGCGAAATACCAGTGATAGATGGTTTGCAAAAACATTGGCCTTTTCCTCTTCTGATATTGCCCACTTGCCATTTGCGCGTATTGGAAATTGCGTTTCGGTGGACATACTAGTATTTCTTAATGTTTTCCATAATGAGAATTTGGTTGAAGCAGTCGGAGTTAAACTTGCAATGAAACTAGCCTGCTGTCTACTGTCTTCTTTTCTAAGTGCGCTTTGCAACCTTTTAGTAGCTTCAGTCAGTCTTAGTCGTGCCGCTGGTGACCTATTTCGCTGCCATTCGCGACGGAACCTCCTTTTTTCACTTACAAGGTGCTCTATTTCCCGGTTAGTGTAAGTATTCAAACTATTTGTCACTTTTATTTGTCTGTGTGTAGCGTGAATGGCCGCCTGTTCCAGGATTACGTTCAAGTTGGATACGTTGTTATCGATCTCATCCGCGTTAGAAATTAGATGATTCGAATCTAAATGACTACTAATGTACTTCCTGTATTTTAACCAGTTAGTTTTGTATGAAGTAAGCCTTAGTGGGTCATCTACAAGTACTGTCTTCCCGTGAAGAAGAAATATAACTGGCGAGTGGTCTGACGATAAGTCAGTACAGGTACTAGCAGATAAGTTAGATTTACTAACTCCTCTTATTATACCGAAGTCTATCAAGTCAGGCTTTTTGTTAATATCAGAAGGCCAATATGTAGGTTGACTGGGAGATATAAAGTCCAATTTATTTTGACGTCGCATTAGACATTTATACAGCTGGTTTCCCCTAGGGTTTGCTAAACGGGATCCCCAGTGCGTATGTTTGGCATTGTAGTCACCAGCAGCAATAAAGTTGTGTCCGAGACCATTGAAGAAGTTCAGAAGTATATCTTCTGATATCGCGAACCGCGGGGGGAAATATATTGCTGAAATGGTAAGAAAACTACCTTGAATCTGGATACGAATTGTTGTCGCTTGGAGGTAGATTTGTGAGACTCCTTCAGCGACTTCATGTTTCATTCGTTTACGTATTAGGATACCAGTGCCCCCATGAGCCTTACCGTCGGGGTGATGAGTACCATAAAATCTAAAATTAGGTATCTGAAAATTGTATTTGTCTGTGAGATGAGTTTCTGATAGTAGCATTATATCAATATTCTGCCGATCTAGGTACTCGGTCAGTTCGTGTCTATGTTGGTTCACACCGTTTGCGTTCCATGTACATATCTTAAGAGGGCCTATTTTTTGGTAAGTAGAGTTTGAATTAACTGATTCTGGTTTCGCATGAATTCTTGCATCATTGATTGCATAGTTGACATGAACATGTTTATACTCTGTACAAGTTGTTGAATCATTGATTCAGAGTTACCATGTTGTTGCACTGGGGCATTAGGTGTATGCGCCCTTAGAACATTCGCGTATGTTATACCGTTTGTAATGCCGTTTACGTTGCTAGAGTAAACTGGAGTCTGTTGGATGTCGATTATAGGATTCGGCGCGTTTCGGTTAGAAATGAGTTTACGCTTCTCTTCTAGTTTACGCTTAAGTTCTTTGTAAACCCTACAACCTCTGTAATTTGCGGTATGTTGTTCCCCGCAATTACTGCACTTTTTCTGTTCCTGCGATTTAACTTTGCAGGCGGACGATTGGTGTAGATCAACACAAACGGTTGGCAAAGTGCAGTATGATTTTGTGTGTCCATACTCTTGACAATTTTGGCATTGAACGGGACCATTTCTTTTGTGGGGTTCTTCGACCGTGATTCTTCTATATAACAAATATTGAAGTTTGTATATAGGATGAACTTCATTTTTCTTTAGTTTCCGCGAGTCAGGTTGAAGTTCGACCTTGAACATTGGTTGGGGAACCTTTTTATTGTTAAGAACGTTCACCACGGAGTGAACGTTAAAATTCTCTTTTTCCAGTGCTCGTTTTACTTCATCTGGTCCTACAAATGATTCAATGCCTTTTAAGATTACCGCGATACCCTTACTACTCTTAAGACGATACGTGTAAAAATTTTTATTTCTATCGTTAAAATAACTAGAAATAGCGCGAAAGCCGTTTTCGGTGTATGCCTGAATTTTAGTCTCGTTAATGTTCCCTTTCTTTATTGGCACTATGTGAAAGCCACCACTACCAACAACTTGGGCAATAATATTTACTAGCTCATTTGAGCTACTCTCACGTAGGTATATTGGGGGCGGCCTTGGAGTTGCGGCATTTGCCGAGGTAGAAGATTGAGGTTCTTCTTCGCTCAGCAATGCAAACCGGTTCTTACCCGTGACGGACGTTGTTGGTTCTTCACCGTTCACAGTTTTGCAACTTTTTTTGTTAGAGTTGCCTTTGGCTGGGCTGGATTTACGCTTTATAGTAATGTAGCGATCCATGCCTGTCTGTACCGCCTTTAATGGTTTGTCGTTGTTTTCGTGTGTTATTTCTGTGTTCGCTGTGTTTCCACCTTCTTTGTTATTACTGTTGTTGCTAGCACTGCCTGGTGAGAGAGTTTGTCTTAGTGGCGCTACCTCTCTCATTCCATTGTTTACATCTGCATTTATCGCGAAGTATGCATTCCGCGAACTTACACTGCAGAAAGAGTGTCTGCGTTGTTCCAACTCTTGAGTGAGACGATGGCTCATCAAGCTGTGGGTTTGTTTAGCTGTGTGTGTGCCTTTTTTAATTTTGGTTGTTTTGTTACACTGATTCTTACACAACTGGGTTTGTTCAACTTAAAATTTTTATTTTGTCAAAAAACTGTTTGAATTCCTTACAAGTTAATACTTATAATGAATTCAAACAATTTTAGATAATTGTTTTCCCGACAATTGAGTTTATTTTTTGCACTTTCCCTGCTTATTTTATTTTATTAGAATTAATTTCCGAGAGGAGTTCTTTTAACGACCGTTCTCTTCGAGCGCGCGATGCGTTCGAACGTATGTATTTTCGAAAAAGTCAGCAAAACAATTTGCAATTGACGGATCTCTAGAGAGCTCAACTCTATTAAATCTTATTCTGGATGGCGTAGAAGATGTTCTACGTTTGAAATTAACAAAACTGTAAAATGACTTATGGTACGGTCACACTGGGCAAATATTTGAAGAAAAACATCAAAAATGTCTTTGTTTGCCACTTTTTGTTTTGTTGTTTGCCACTTAGAAATATTTTATTGTCAGATTGTAACAAACAACAAAATATGTGATTTCAGAAAAACAAAAATATTTGCAGCAAACAAAAAATTGCACAATGTGGGCGAAGTGTGACCACCCGAGCACAAATATTTTCCTCTATTTTCGGCAAAATTTTTGTAAGAGCAAACAATAAGAAATTTCTGCTGGTAAAATCAGTGATGTCAGTGTAACAGCTAAACGTTCGGAGAAGAAATTGACTCACAAAGTTGTGTCGTCTTTGTATTTACCGGGGAAACTAATTTCATCTACACAAAAATATTTATTACAAATATTAATGGTCTACATCTCATTTTAGTGCTTACCAAATATTCAAACTTTGCTGCGTTCATGCGCAAAAAGTTTTTATAAAGAGCTTGTTTTCAGGTATGCAGTTCTTTAAACAACTTTGCGCAGCATCCTTCGTTATTCCGACTACTTGCACACTCCCGAACCCATTGCCTTTTTTGTGTTTGTTTGCCTTTTCCTTCTCTTCTAAGACAATCAAGATGCTGCTCCACATCACAAAATCAGTAAATTTCCTTCTTCCTGTATTTTGGATTCAAAAGGTTGACAGAAAATAAATTTCTACTTTTTGACAGTTTCATCAAGTATTTTTTTTAGTCAAATATTTATTCAAATGTGAACACACGTCCCAAACTTCTATATGACATTACTTGACAAACAAAAACTGTCAAATATTTGTCGGGAGTGTGAACACAAAATCAACCCTGTGTTATTTTGACAGAATTTTGAGCAAATATGATGAAAAACGTTTTCGTCAAATATTTGCCCAATGTGACCGTACTTTTAGAGTCATTTTTAATATTGTCTCTAACATCGGCAGCATAGACAGCATCGACGAGACTCACCATAATAATCATGTAGACCTGTTCTTTTGAATCTCTTAAATGATTTACTCTTTATGCTTTTTAATCTACATAAATCCATAAATGTCCCATTCATAGTTTTATCTACAACTGTGGGTTCCATAGGCACTGTTTTAGATACAAATTCATTTATAAGTCATACAATTTCTAAACAGCAAACTCAAATACTGCAATAGTATTACAACAGCAGTTACAACTCCAATCGACAGATAATAAAAAAGAATTAACTCTACGATAAAGTCACAACGTTTGAAACAAAATCTAAAAGAATCACTAGAAGGACGTGGAGATTGGTGAGGAAATGTTACTGAAAATGAAATACATATAGTAGGATGGTGGTTGTTACTAAAAATGAAATACATATAGTAGGATGGTGGTTGTCCTCCAGAGTAAAATTAATTAAGAAAGCTCCCATTCGGGATAAGAATATTATTAATCTACGACAAATTATTTTTTTTATTATAAACATTATAATCGGTCGAAGGAGGAATGTAAGAACGGGTAATTGTTACACAGAAACTCCGAGTATAAAATATTATTTTTTTAACCATGTCTCAGAAAAAACAACAATATAAAAATCAAAAGTCATAGCCATCAACAAAAAAGCGGCTAAGTTTAGTATTTAAACCTCTTACGTTTTGATAAGCTATAGAGCATACATTTTCTAGTTTTTTTCTTTTTCTGTGACTTAGCTGGTAATTTGGCTAAATTTGATCTTCCTCTTCTGTTATTTCTTTGCAAAAACTCCTTGACTAACGCCCAATCTGGCCAAAATTCAGGATCAACAACAATTCAGGATTCAACAACAATTTAGGATTTCTTCTCCACCAGAAGATGGCCCTACATCCATTGGCAAAACATTTGCCTGTTTCATTTAGGTAACGCAGATAACGTCATACCGGAAAATGTTTTCCGTCGACTTGGGAGAATTTTTCTTCGATGAATATTTTCGTTTTGGTGTCAGTATCGTCTGTGATACGGAAAACTTATCCATGTCCGGATTTGTATTAAATAATTCCGAAAATTTATTCTGAATATTTAACATCTCCAATCCCATCTTGGATACTTAGCTTTTTATTTATTTATTGAAAATATATTTTACAAATTGAACGAGACCACCATGCGTATCTAGTAGTTATAAATTAGATTATATTAGTATGGATATTGTGTTTACTGACATTGACTGATTTCAATTAATATATAAGGTTCTGAGCAGTCTATTGGTGTTGTTAATGGTTTGTTTATTTTAGACATGGACAGTCTAAAAGCACATGCTGGATACTCAAATCATGATGACAGTATTCACATTGTACGATGCTTGTATGATTAAAATAGTGTCGGGTATTAAACAGGGCTTTTCCAGTTCTAAGGCGAGCAAGCATTATACATTGTGGTCTTGTACATTAGCTATGGAAACGTTGTCTGGAAAGTGAAGGATTGTGTTGGCTTAAGAAACTTCCAGTGTTCTGCCATTCTAGTTGGACTTGGCAAGTCATGTATGTTTTGAACTGATTTATTATAACCTGTGGTAAGCATGGTATCTCAGTAATTATCGGTAATTTGGTATATTCTTTTGCAGCGTTGTCAGCAAATTCATTTCCAATTTTTCCAATGTGGGATGGGATCCTAAGAACCAAAATGGGTTGGCTACAATTATTTTCCAAAATGCTGCAGTATTTATCCTTTTTGTTACGTAATAAGGCTTTGGCAGAACCGAGGCTATCAGTACATATTGCAGTTTTCAAATCTTTTTTGTTGCGAAAGAGATTACTGAGCTATTGCAGCAATTTCGGCTGAGTAAATACCTGTAAAGGCGGGCCAAACTGCTTGCTTAACAATTACAAATTCATTAACTGAACTTTGTTGTATTACTGCATAAGTTGAGCTTCCATTCTGAAATGAGCCATCTGTGTATAAAATAAGGTCAGGTGAAGAAATGTTGAGTCTTTCTTAAATCAATTCCTCGAAAATCACCCGATTTGTTGTATCTTTATTGTAAAGCGATAACCTACTATAGATTTCTATGCTTGAAAGAGATATTGGTTTGGTAACACAACACTCCAGAATAATTTGTGCAGCGCGTCATTATAGTCTGTAATGTATTGGAAAGCCATGGAGACTGAACGTTTCTGTAGCATGACATTAAAATCAGTAAAATTAGATTCTATCCTTAATGAACCTGTAGGCGTAGACTTTAAAAGACCAGTGGCTGCCCTAAAATAGTTTTTCATGGCTGTGTTTAGATGATCGATGTTTAATTTAGTAGTCCAGCCGTATATAGTTATATCATGCACCAATGTTCGGCAGGTGGCTATTGCAGTCTCTATATGAGGACCCTTGTTTTTAGAGGAAATGAGTTTTAAGAGGTTGTTGTTTTTACCAATTTTTGCATTTACCAAATTAGCATGATACTCGTAATTCCATCTTTGTAAATATTATTCCAAGTATCCAAAGCTCTTTTAAGCATGGTTGATGTGAATACCCAATATTTATGAATTGTTGAGTGCAATATCTTCTTCTACATGGTGTAACAATTCAGACTGCTTCTGGTATTACCGCCTAATATGAGGTTGCCCAGCTTAGGATATTGTTGTTAAAATTGTTCATTTCGTTTACTTAAAACTTATACTGATATTCTTAAAGTAATAAAAAAAACTCAGTAGTGTCTTTTACGACACCGAACTTATAGCGTTGTGGGGCGAACCCATTTGTGTTAGAACCTTATCCAGCCACTGAAGTGGTCCATGCAACTGTATCTCAATCCAGCAAGGCGTGGAAGTAACGTCCTGTCGATGATATTCAGCGCCCCATCCCTTCACGAAACTCATACGTATTGTACACATTTTTGTTAGTTCGTATACTGCTTCGAATCCGTTGTTGACCGATTGGGAGAGTAGTTGAGCAAATTCTTGATTATTGAAGATTTTTAATGAACAACCGGGTGGTATTTTGCAAACGGTGCTGGGGTGGAAGCCATGATGATAATTACAATTGCGTGATTGCACGAAAATTGCTGAATAATCGTATTGGGGATCCCAACCCACTGCGCTATATTCTAAAATTGGCCCGACGAGAAATATAGAGCGGTTTCTTAGTACATGTATATGTAAACTCTTGCCTAGCGCTTCATAAAATAAAATACACTATACGCTTTTTCACCATAGTAATGATATGGGTATTAAAATTTAACTTTCTGACCATTATAAAACCAAGATCAATAAATGAATAATTCGATGTAAATTTAGAGCCACATAATTTAAATTTAGTTGTCAACAAAATACATCTACAGAAGCACATTTATGTTCAATTCCATAAAATTAAATCCACACCAGGCACTAAATCTGTCCAAGGCAGTATGAGACTGTCCGCAAGGCTAGCTAAGAAGGAAATAATTTCACGTCGTCTGCAAAAATTTGTAAGTTAGAGTCGATAATAGAATGGGGCAAGTCGTTAATGAATAGTAAAAATAGAATGGGCCCAAAGTGGCTACCCTGTGGAACACCAGAGGATACACGAATTGATCTGGAGAGACATTTCTTAAATAAAACTACTTGTTTCCTTCAAATGAGATAAGAGAAAAGCCAGTTTATGAAATTATTATTTAATCCAATTATGTTTAACTTGAACAGTAGGAGTCTGTGACATACTTTATCAAACGACTTACTAAACTCAGTATATATGACGTCTGTTTGCTTGCGATAAACAAAAGCATTAATAACTTCAGAGGAAAACTAGAGTAGATTAGTAATAGAATGGTCCATAAGAAAACCGTGTTGGCATGGATGGAGTGTAGGGGCCACATTATGTGAAACAAAATTTGTTAGAATCCTTCAAATGACAAAATGACAAATGAGGAATTGCAAGTATCTGATTTACTGAAGAAATTCTGTAAGGATACAGAATTGCAGGGTGTAACGAACGTATGTATTTTCGAAAAAGTCAGCAAAACAATTTGCAATTGACGGATCTCTAGAGAGCTCAACTCTATTAAATCTTATTCTGGATGGCGTAGAAGATGTTCTACGTTTGAAATTAACAAAACTGTAAAATGACTTATGGTACGGTCACACTGGGCAAATATTTGAAGAAAAACATCAAAAATGTCTTTGTTTGCCACTTTTTGTTTTATTGTTTGCCACTTAGAAATATTTTATTGTCAGATTGTAACAAACAACAAAATATGTGATTTCAGAAAAACAAAAATATTTGCAGCAAACAAAAAATTGCACAATGTGGGCGAAGTGTGACCACCCGAGCACAAATATTTTCCTCTATTTTCGGCAAAATTTTTGTAAGAGCAAACAATAAGAAATTTCTGCTGGTAAAATCAGTGATGTCAGTGTAACAGCTAAACGTTCGGAGAAGAAATTGACTCACAAAGTTGTGTCGTCTTTGTATTTACCGTCTACACAAACCATTAATTATTACAAATATTAATGGTCTACATCTCATTTTAGTGCTTACCAAATATTCAAACTTTGCTGCGTTCATGCGCAAAAAGTTTTTATAAGAGCTTGTTTTCAGGTATGCAGTTCTTTAAACAACTTTGCGCAGCATCCTTCGTTATTCCGACTACTTACACACTCCCGAACCCATTGCCTTTTTTGTGTTTGTTGCCTTTTCCTCCTCTTCTAAGACAATCAAGATGCTGCTCCACATCACAAAATCAGTAAATTTCCTTCTTCCTGTATTTTGGATTCAAAAGGTTGACAGAAAATAAATTTCTACTTTTTGACAGTTTCATCAAGTATTTTTTTTAGTCAAATATTTATTCAAATGTGAACACACGTCCCAAACTTCTATATGACATTACTTGACAAACAAAAACTGTCAAATATTTGTCGGGAGTGTGAACACAAAATCAACCCTGTGTTATTTTGACAGAATTTTGAGCAAATATGATGAAAAACGTTTTCGTCAAATATTTGCCCAATGTGACCGTACTTTTAGAGTCATTTTTAATATTGTCTCTAACATCGGCAGCATAGACAGCATCGACGAGACTCACCATAATAATCATGTAGACCTGTTCTTTTGAATCTCTTAAATGATTTACTCTTTATGCTTTTTAATCTACATAACTCCATAAATGTCCCATTCATAGTTTTATCTACAACTGTGGGTTCCATAGGCACTGTTTTAGATACAAATTCATTTATAAGTCATACAATTTCTAAACAGCAAACTCAAATACTGCAATAGTATTACAACAGCAGTTACAACTCCAATCGACAGATAATAAAAAAGAATTAACTCTACGATAAAGTCACAACGTTTGAAACAAAATCTAAAAGAATCACTAGAAGGACGTGGAGATTGGTGAGGAAATGTTACTGAAAATGAAATACATATAGTAGGATGGTGGTTGTTACTAAAAATGAAATACATATAGTAGGATGGTGGTTGTCCTCCAGAGTAAAATTAATTAAGAAAGCTCCCATTCGGGATAAGAATATTATTAATCTACGACAAATTATTTTTTTATTATAAACATTATAATCGGTCGAAGGAGGAATGTAAGAACGGGTAATTGTTACACAGAAACTCAGAGTAAAAAATATTATTTTTTTTAACCATGTCTCAGAAAAAACAACAATATAAAAATCAAAAGTCATAGCCATCAACAAATAAGCGGCTAAGTTTAGTATTTAAACCGCTTACGTTTTGATAAGCTATAGAGCATACATTTTCTAGTTTTTTTCTTTTTCTGTGACTTAGCTGGTAATTTGGCTAAATTTGATCTTCCTCTTCTGTTAATCCTTTGCAAAAACTCCTTGACTAACGTCCAATCTGGCCAAAATTCAGGATCAACAACAATTCAGGATTCAACAACAATTTAGGATTCAACAAAATCAACCGTTTAAATAAACGATCTGTCTTCGGTCTGACATTAACAGGACACTGACATTCACTGACATTAACAGGACAACTAGAAACCGGTGTTGTTGAAGGTTTATTATTATTCCGGTTTATTAAGAGCAGTATCAACTAATTTTAATTTTACTAGTAATAATTTCTTCTCCACCAGAAGATGGCCCTACATCCATTGGCAAAACATTTGCCTGTTTCATTTAGGTAACGCAGATAACGTCATACCGGAAAATGTTTTCCGTCGACTTGGGAGAATTTTTCTTCGATGAATATTTTCGTTTTGGTGTCAGTATCGTCTGTGATACGGAAAACTTATCCATGTCCGGATTTGTATTAAATAATTCCGAAAATTTATTCTGAATATTTAACATCTCCAATCCCATCTTGGATACTTAGCTTTTTATTTATTTATTGAAAATATATTTTACAAATTGAACGAGACCACCATGCGTATCTAGTAGTTATAAATTAGATTATATTAGTATGGATATTGTGTTTACTGACATGGAATGATTTCAATTAATATATAAAGTTCTGAGCAGTCTATTGGTGTTGTTAATGGTTTGTTTATTTTAGACATGGGACAGTCTAAAAGCACATGCTGGATACTCAAATCATGATGACAGTATTCACATTGTACGATGCTTGTATGATTAAAATAGTGTCGGGTATTAAACAGGACTTTTCCAGTTCTAAGGCGAGCAAGCATTATACATTGTGGTCTTGTACATTAGCTATGGAAACGTTGTCTGGAAAGTGAAGGATTGTGGTGGCTTAAGAAACTTCCAGTGTTCTGCCATTCTAGTTGGACTTGGCAAGTCATGTATGTTTTGAACTGATTTATTATAACCTGTGGTAAGCATGGTATCTCAGTAATTATCGGTAATTTGGTATATTCTTTTGCAGTGTTGTCAGCAAATTCATTTCCAATTTTTCCAATGTGTGATGGGATCCTAAGAACCAAAATGGGTTGGCTACAATTATTTTCCAAAATGCTGCAGTATTTATCTTTTTTGTTGCGTAATAAGGCTTTGGCAGAACCGAGGCTATCAGTACATATTGCAGTTTTCAAATCTTTTTTGTTGCGAAAGAGATTTCTGAGCTATTGCAGCAATTTCGGCTGAGTAAATACCTGTAAAGGCGGGCCAAACTGCTTGCTTAACAATTACAAATTCATTAACTGAACTTTGTTGTATTACTGCATAAGTTGAGCTTCCATTCTGAAATGAGCCATCTGTGTATAAAATAAGGTCAGGTGAAGAAATGTTGAGTCTTTCTTAAATCAATTCCTCAAAAATCACCCGATTTGTTGTATCTTTATTGTAAAGCGATAACCTACTATAGATTTCTATGCTTGAAAGAGATATTGGTTTGGTAACACAACACTCCAGAATAATTTGTGCAGCGCGTCATTATAGTCTGTAATGTATTGGAAAGCCATGGAGACTGAACGTTTCTGTAGCATGACATTAAAATCAGTAAAATTAGATTCTATCCTTAATGAACTTGCAGGCGTAGACTTTAAAAGACCAGTGGCTGCCCTAAAATAGTTTTTCATGGCTGTGTTTAGATGATCGATGTTTAATTTAATAGTCCAGCCGTATATAGTTATATCATGCACCAATGTTCGGCAGGTGGCTATTGCAGTCTCTATATGAGGACCCTTGTTTTTAGAGGAAATGAGTTTTAAGAGGTTGTTGTTTTTACCAATTTTTGCATTTACCAAATTAGCATGATACTCGTAATTCCATCTTTGTAAATATTATTCCAAGTATCCAAAGCTCTTTTAAGCATGGTTGATGTGAATACCCAATATTTATGAATTGTTGAGTGCAATATATTCTTCTACATGGTGTAACAATTCAGACTGCTTCTGGTATTACCGCCTAATGTGAGGTTGCCCAGCTTAGGATATTGTTGTTAAAATTGTTCAGATTTTTTTTTTCAACAATATATTTATTTGCAATCCATTTTATATACAAAAATAATAAGCAAATTTAGTAATAAATAAATAAATGACAGTATAGCTAAAACCCAGTGGCCTCAGCATTAATGTATTTTGCATTGTTAACTTATATTATTACAATTATGCATTTATTTTAAAAAAGGGAGATCTAGTATATGATTTCTTTTTAGTCTTTTAATCTCGTCACTATCATCTAAAAGGGATATAGCCAGAACATTAGAGTGATTACTTAGTCTGTCTAAGTAGTTGGCGCTAAACCTAGCTATTTCGTCCTTTAAAAAATTAAAACCAAGATCGTTGTGAATACAGCGGTTATTCACAAACCATGGTGCATTAGAAATTAGTCGGAGAGTCTTGGACTGATACCTTTGTAAAATTTCCAAGTTGTCCACACAGGTTTCAAAATAGATTTATAAAGGATGACTTTATTTTCTAAGCTTAATTGTGATTTAGGGGCAATTAACCAGTACATTTTTTTGGTTTTTATCTTAACTTCCTTCCTTTTCATTTTTATATGTTCTCTCCAGTTAAGCCGCTGATCTATTCGAAGTCCAAGATGTTTAACGTGATTAGATTTTGGAATCACAACGCCATTTAAAGTGAGTGGAGGGCAGTCTTCTTTTCGCAATGTAAAAGTTACATTGCTGGATTTGTCAGCGTTGACTTTAATGTTCCAAGTATCAAACCACAATTGAAGATCGTCAAGCTGTCTTTGTACTTTAGATGATGCTTCCGCAGGAAACGAACCTGTAGCCAGAATAGCGGTGTCATCAGCGTATGTAGCGATCGTGATATCCGTGTTAACAGGCATGTCAGAAGTGTATATCGTATAAAGCAACGGACCCATAACGCTTCCTTGTGGTATCCCAGATTTAATATTTCCAACTTCAGACTCTTCACCATTAAGATACACATAAAAACTTCGCGGGCTTAAATACGATTTAAACAATAAATAATATGGAGTTAGTTGTTAGCATTTTTTTAAGTTTAAAAAGTAATCCACTGTGCCATACCCGGTCAATCGCTTGCTTGATATCCAGAAAGATTGATGAGCAGTACAGTTTCTTCTCTAGAGAGTCTCTGATAACCTTTATGATCCTGTGGCATTGCTCAGGTGTACCGTGATTAGGCCTGAAACCAAACTGATAGTCTGGTATGATGTTCATTGCGTCCAATAGCGGAAGAATATATATATATATATATATATATATATATATATATATATATATATATATATATATATATATATATATATATATATATATATATATATATATATATATATATATATATATATATATATATATATATATATATATATATATATATATATATATATATATATATATATTTCATAATTTAATAAAAAAAATTAGTTGCACACTTATATGAAGTCGAAAGGTGACTTTGATATAAATATTTTTAAATTTAACTCATCTTCTAATCATTTATCCTCATTCAAGATAAATGTGTCAGAAGATATCTTCGATAAGATTTTTGACCGTAAATTTGGCCGGATAGGGCGCTTGTCAAGGAGTTTGTTCAAAGAAGTAGTAGAGGAGGGAGATCTATTTTAGCGAAATTGCTAAAATAGATCTCCCTCCTAGAAAAGGTATACACTATAGCTTACCAAAACGTAAGAGGTTTAAAAACTAAATTAAGTCGCTTATTTATTGATAGCATAACTTTGATTTTGATATTGTTGTTTTTTCTGAGACATGGTTAAAAACTGGTATTTTGAACTCTGAGGTTCGGTGTAATAATTATACAATTTATAGAAAAGATAGAACAGAAAAAAATCGGTGGTGGTGTCTTAATTGCTGTTTCCTGCTGTCTACCTTCTGAGCGTATTTTTTCTAATGAATTTAACAATTTGGAAATTATTGCAGTTTGTGTTGCATTGGGACCTAAAAAACTTTTTATTACCTGTTCCTACATTCATCCTTCGACTTATTTTAATGTTTATAATGAACATTTGACTGCCGTTGATTCAGAAGCACTTACTCCTCTTACTAACAGCGATTGGACCACTGATGTTGCTGGCCTATTGGCAAAAATGAATTTTTCTCAGATTAATAATATTCTTTACCAGAATGGGAGGATTCTAGATTTGATTTTGACCAATGAAATACGTTCATTTCAAGTTATGAGAATGCATCCAATTTCTACTCCGGAGGACAACCACCACCCGACTATAGGTATTTCATTTTCAGTTACATTACCTTACCAATCACCATCTCCTAGTCCTGCTGGTGATTTTTCTAGATTTTGCTTCAAACGTTGTCATTTTCATAGACTTAATTCCCTTTTATTATCTGTTGATTGGAATGATATCTGCTGTTGTACTATTGCGGAATTTGATTTTGCTGTTAAGAAATTTTATGACATACTAAATGAATTTGTATCTAAAACAGTGCCTATGGAACCCATTGTTGTAGAAAAACTATGCCTTGGACTTCTATGGAGTTATGTAGATTAAAAAACATAAAGAGTAAATCATTTAAAAGATTCAAAAGAACAGGACTAACTGCTGATTATGGTAGATATTCCAAAGCGAGACAACGGTACAATATCGAGGCTCGTCGATGCTATAGGTCGTACTTGACAAGAGTTAGAGACAATTTTATAAAGGACCCTAAATCATTTTACCGATTTGTTAATTTAAAACGTCGAACATCTTCTAAGCCATCGAGAATAAGATTTAATGGTGTTGAGTTCTCAAGCGATCAGTCTATTGCAAACTGTTTTGCTGACTTTTTCGAAAATACATACAGTGGTTTCCCGATTTAACGAACTTATATATTGTCAGACCCTATTCGTTACATCGAAACGTTCGTTAAATGCAGTACAACTATTTGGTGTTTTTTTGTAAATAAAACTACTAAATGTACTCAAAATATGTATTACGTAGTATTATTTTATTAAAGCTATAATATTCAGCCATATAAATATATTTTAAAGCAACAGTTCATTTCATTTAATATTAGGATCTTTATGCAAATCATAAAGTAGTTCAATATTATGATTTGCAGAATTTTAGAGATCATACGTTTTTTATGTAACAAAAAATATAACAAAAATAGTTCATACAATAACAAAAAAAACTCTTTATAATAAAAAGTTAAAAAAACTACTTGAAAAATTGATTTATCAAAGTTTGGCATTGAAACTACCGCCATATATTTTATTAAAGTTTGGCATTGAAACTACCGCCATATATTTTTTTGTGAATTTCCTTCGCTTCATGTTGTAAAATTTCAGAAGTTATGGGTATGTGCGAATTTCGCTGTCGTCGAAACCAGGCAAAAAGTTTTTCCTCCATTTCTGGAAACTCTCCATGCTTTATTGCTCTTTGTTTTACAAATCCATACCGTGTCTTTTCCGCATTTTTCACAACGTTTTCTTTGGATTTTATAACTGTGCAATCGGTGGACGGTTTCCTTTTTGGTATTGATCGATAATTTTTAACTTACCACTTAGCATAAGTCTTTTTCTAGATCTCATTTTTATAATTTATAAGAGCATAACAAAGAAACTAAAAAGTTCTTCAGTTCACGTGTTTGCACATTGACATAACAAAATAAACTAACAAGCTCTCCAGATCATGTGTTTAAACTATGACTGATCACAATACAATAACAAAAACAACAAAATTCGATGAATCATACATAACTGATTTCCTTTTTTTACACAAGTGTTTGTATTTTTGTTTACATTACAACCACCCTGTTTAATTTAAATATTTCTTTAATATTCGTTAAACCGAGTACACAAAATATTTTTGTTCGGTATATAAGGTACTCAATGGAAACAATTTGCTTGTTCGTTGAATGCGAAATTCATTAAATCGAATTTTCGTTAAACCGGGAAACTACTGTATTCACTACGTTCGTTTAATCCTGCAATTCCGTACCCTTACAAAATTTCATCAGAAAATCAAATAGTTCCTCCTTTTTTAGATTTTTCACTTATTGAATTAAACTTGCATCGTCTTAAACCCACTAGTACTTCTGGACCCGATGGTATTCCGAATGTATTATTGAAAGGCTGCTCTGAATCCCTGGCCTCACCCTTATCCTTATTATTTAATTTATCACTACAATTGGGGTACTTTCCTGATTTATAGAAACGGTCTTACTTGATTCCACTTCACAAATCTGGTAGTCTGTTGGATGTATCGAACTATAGAGGGATTGCTAAATTAAGCGCAATTCCTAAGTTATTTGAAAAAATTGTAACAAATTTTGTTTCACATTATGTGGCGCCCACTCCATCCATGCCAACATGAATTTCGTAAGGGTCACTCTACTATTACAAATCTACTTCAGTTTTCCTCTGAAGTTATAGATGCATTTATTTGTCGCAAGCAAACTGACGTTATATATATACTGATTTTTGTAAGGTATTTGATAAAGTAAATCACAGACTATTACTATTCAAGTTAAACATAACTGGGTTAAATATTAATTTCATAAATTGGCTTTCCTCCTACCTAATTGGGAGGGAACAAGTAGTTTTATTTGAAAAAAGTCTTTCCGGATCAATTCGTATCTCCTTTGGTGTCCCGCAGGGCAGCTACATTGGACCTATTCTCTTTTTACTATTCATTAACGACTTGCCCGACTCTATTATCAACTCTAATTTACTAATGTTTGCAGACGACGTTTAATTATTTTCTTATGCTAGCTTTGCGTAAATGAATTTAATGTTATGGAATTAAACCTTAAAAAGTGTAAGGATATGCAATTTTCTAGACGTAGTTTGTTGGCTTCTAAATTTAATTTATGTGGCTCTGAATTGGCATCGGTTGAATTATTTATTGATCTCGGTTTTATGATGGATAGAAAGTTAAATTTTAATAACCATATCAATACTATGATAAATAAAGCGTATGGTGTCTTTTATTTTGTGAAACGCTGGGTAAAAGAGTTTACTGATCCATATACTACGAAACAGCTTTATATTTCCCTAGTTAGGCCAATTTTAGATTATGAATCAGTGGTTAGGGATCCCCAATATGATTACTATGTTAACAAAATTGAGTCCATGCAGAAACAATTTTTAATATTCTGCTTAAGAGGTCTTCACTGGAATACTGCTTATGAACTTCCTTCTTATAATGGCAGGGTAAATCTTATTAAATTGCCCTCATTGTAGAGTAGGCGAACTATGATGAATACGATGATGGTGTATAAAATTATATGTGGGGTTGTGGCTTCTGAATACTTAACATCAAAAATATTTATTAACGTCCCATTTAGACCTACTAGATACTATCAGTTCTTACACTTACATTTTCAAAGGCACAATTATGCATGTGGTGACCCATTTCGTAGAATGTGTGCTGATTTTAATTCGTTATATCATTTAATTGAATTCTCCTTAGGTTTTTATTCATTAAAAACTGTAATAATTTTTTATTTAAACTCACTACACCAAGGCTCATTGTCTTCATAACAATTTAAGCTGCTATAAATTTAGTAATTGTTATTATTCGTAAATACTTATGTATATTATGCTTTATATTATTTTTATAAGATTTTAATATTGTAATAAAGAAAAGTGGTGATTATATTTTGATTTTGTATTGCATGCTTCTAGTCCTTCTCATACTTTAATTGGAATGTATTATTGTATTGAATTAAGGTGGTGGTTATATTATGAAGTATTAAATTTGGTGTTTATATTCTCTAGTGATTATTATTAATATTTTTTGTACCGATTGGCTGTTGGTAAATATCTGTAGCTAATTTACATGAATGACGTTTCTTGTCATCTCCAGTATGGATCGGTCCATAATGTGTACGTTGTCCCTACGTCATGGGGACGTGGCTTCCTCGGTCAGCAGGGGCGGGTGTGAGTGGCGTGTGAACGTTCGTCTAAAAAAGAAAAAACGCCTCATCAGCCAGAATAATGAATTTCCACACAACCCAAATCACAAATTAAAAACACAGCCGAAAGCTTTGACGAAGAATTCCTCGCAGACAACATTAGAGAAATTATTGAGCAAATAAAAATAAAAAATGCAATCGGCAACCCTGAAAGAAACAGATGAGAAACAATATTGCAGCATCGAAAGAACAACAAAAAAACACAACAAAAAACATATGTTTCGCATATAAATCGAACACAACATTTAGCGCAATGTTTTCTAACGTCAAAGAACCAGTTGAAAATAAAGAACAAAACAACATAGTCTACGAAATTGCATGTAATGAAAAGGGCGATCAAACCTGCGATTTTACTCTACATAGGAACAACTAAGAGAACACTGCAGACAAGAATAGGAGAACACAGAACACACATTGAGAAAGGAAAACAGAGAACAGCATTATCACAACATATACTGAACAGCGGGCACAGAGCAGACTTGCAAAACGTGAAGATACTAGACAAAGAAAAAAAATATTCATAATAGAAGGCTTACATATACAACAGAAAATGGAAAAAACAATGAATTTAAAAGAGGACACAAACAACATTCGCGTCAGCTACCGTGTTGCATAAGATTTTGTGATATTAAATTTAAGTTGTCAGTATTTACGTTATGTGTCTATGAAAAACATTTAATGTAATAAGAGTCCTATATTGTAAGTTATAAAATCTTTTCATGTAGGAGTTAATTGGTAATTTGTGATGTTTTTCTTTAAATAGACGTATCCCTGAAGAAGTCAACAAAACATTGACGAATCGTCGGGAAGAATGGAATAAAAAGGAATTTTTATTTACAAATGTTAGGTCATATTAGCTTAAAAAACAAAAAATACAATTCTATTCGATTTTTTGGTTTGACGAATTGTTTCATTTGCGAATCTTCTAATTATTCTCTTTCAGCTACTTCTCTGTTAATGTTTGTTGCAGTTGGAAAGTTCAGCAGTAGATTGCATATTTTATCAGCAAACTTAGTCCAATTTGCATCACTTACAATAAATCGTGGAAGGAAACGCTAAAGTATAACCACCACCTTTGCCTTTTTACAATATTAGACACAATTAAAAATTATAACAAACACTATAAGAAAACAATTGAAAATTTTTAATTTGCAAGTACTCTAAATTGTTATGAAGACAATAAGTTTTAAAAAAACATAATTATAGTTCTTAATGCATCAAAACATAAGGAGAAGTCAATTTAATGATATAAAGAGTTAAAGTCAGCACACAATCTACGAAATGGATCACTACATGCATAATTGTACCTTTGGAAATCCAAGGATAAAAACTGATAGTATCTGAAAGGTCTAAATGGAACGTTAATAGAGATTTTTGATATCAAATATTCAGATGCCAGAACCCCACGGTTAATATTATACACCATCATCGCATTGATCATAGTTCGCATACTCTTCAATGAGGGCAATTTAATAAGATTTAACCTGCTGCTGTAAGAAGGGAGTTCATTATAGTCTGTAATGTATTGGGAAGCCATGGAGACTGAACGTTTCTGTAGCATGACATTAAAATCAGTAAAATTAGATTCTATCCTTAATGAACCTATAGGCGTAGACTTTAAAAGACCAGTGGCTGTCTGTTTAGAAAATTGATGTTTAATTTAGTACTCCAGCCGTATATAGTTATACCTGGAGTATTATACTATGCACCAATGTTCGGCAGGTGGCTATTGCAGTCTCTATATAAGCACCCTTGTTTTTAGAGGAAATGAGTTTTAAGAGGTTGTTGATTTTACCAATTTTTTGCATTCACCAAATTAACATGATACTCGTAATTCCATCTTTGTAAATATTATTCCAAGTATCCAAAGCCCAGATTGGATGCGACTTCTGCAGGAGTTCCGGATGCTACGGCAAATATGTTGTCAGCGTAAACTCCTAAATAATCTAGTTCTGGAACTGCCTAAACTGCGTTTACTGTTAAGTTGGCGCAACTTGTACAGATTTATTAATCGAAGTTAAAGCTCTATTGGTGATTTTTTACCATTGAGTAAGTTATCCTTTCAATAGCGGGTGTAGTAACTTGGAGGGTATTAACTTATAGTACACGATAAAGTTCACCTAAGTCGATAATTTTTAAATGCACAGTCTTATTCATGTGTAAGGTCTCCTAATGTCTCTAAAAAGCATTGTTTTTAAAGCAAGGTGTTTTGTTTTATCGTATTATCAGAGCTTAAAGAACTCCAATTTATTACAAATTTATTTGCTACCTCCATAGAGTTTTTAATGACAATATTGTCGACGATAATGTGTGGAAGGTTTTAACTTTCGGCCATCATGTTCGAACATCTAAGGATATTTTTAAAGAGTTCAGAAATGTCGTCCACACATTTCTTTTAGCCAGTCTTGACTCTGGTTTGACTGCGGCACACGCTTTTCTGTAGCTTTCTCCATTCTGCAAGGATGGATTTCTATTGAAAATGTTCCACGCTTTTCTTTTTTGTTTGAATAATGCCGCTATAGAAGAGTTAAACCCAATTAGTTTTGGGGTGGAAACAATGTTGTCTGAAACAGAATATCGATCGTTTGTTAACAAACAAAATGACAGAATAAGAGAGATCACCAAAAACATCATTCAACACAGGAGACGAAAATCAACACATTGAAAGAAAGTTAATTAAAAAAATTTGAAATTATATTCAACAACGAGAATGGTTCATTAACAAAACAGGAATATATTTCCCAGCCGAATACAAATGAATATTGCCACTTGGTAAAAGATTGGCAATACCAATAAATAACAATAATTTTTCTCCACTACATAAAATTGCCGACATTGAACAGAGTATAAAAATGACAGAAGAAAACGAAAAAGAGATATGCAGAACAAAAATTGGAAACAGGCCTACCAACTTTAAGAGGAACATCAAAACTACGACTAAGGAAATATTCATTTTGGCAGTTTTTATAAAAGCAAAAATATTTCTACGTAAGCACGACAACATTATAATTATCAATGCAGATAAGGGTAATAAGACTGTCGCGATGTTTAAACAAAAATACTTATACACATAAAATAAACAGTTTACTAGAAGACAAAAATACTTACAGAACACTGAGAGAAGATCCAACGTAAAAAGTACAGAAAGCCAACAATATTATTATCGCTGATATGTTCAAAACGGATTATTGACGTATGGAGAAAAAACAACTTTACTGCTCAGCAGCAACAGCTCTTCCCCTATATGGACAGCCCAAAATACATAAACTGGACACATCGTTCAGACCAATCGTATCTTCAATGAACGTACCATGATATCGGCTATCAAAATATATAGAGAATATTCTAAAACACACTATTTCTACAGATTACAATATAAAAAAACCCTTGTCCTGAAGCAGAACTTAAAGGGCATTACAATAGACAAAATAGTAAGAAATAGTATTCTCGTTTGACGTAGTTTCGCTGTTCACAAACATTCCAGTAAATTCTGCTATAAAACTTATAATGAACAAACGGGAGAAAATCAAGAAGCATACGAAATTAACCGACCTAATGTTCTAAAAAATCTGAATTTATGTCTAAAGGAAAACAAGTATTTCAAATATGACAGTCAAATATATTTATAATGAAATCTTTGGAATGCCAATGGGAAACCCACTTTCTCCCACTATTGCGGACATCGGTTTAGACGATCTTCTTGATAAATCAATAGATGAATTAAGGAAAAAGAACTTACATATTAAATACATAACCAAATATGTAGATGATATTTTGGCAATTGTAAGGAAAAACGACGTAAATGAAATTTTAAACACATTCAATAAATACAACCAAAAACTACAATTTACACTTGAGACTGAAAAAGACACCAAAATACACCACAAGGAAAACACAAAACCCACCTCATCAAGCAGAATAATGAATTTCCACACAACCCAAATCACAAATTATAAACACAGCCAAAAGCATTGACGAGGAATTCCACGCAGACAACATAAGAGAAATTATAACAATATTAGAAAATAATAGTTTTCCCTGAAAGCTAACCATGCAACTTATTGAGCAAATAAAAATAAAAAATGCAATCGGCAAGCCTGAAAGAAACAGATGAGAAACAATATTGCAGCATCAAAAACATCCCTGGTCTGACAGACAATAGAAACATAAGAACAAAAAAAAACACAACAAAAAACATATGTTTCGCATATAAACCGAACACAATATTGAGCGCAATATTTCCTAACGTCAAAGACCCAGTTGAAAATCAACAACAAAACAACATAGTCTACGAAATTGCACGTAATGGAAAGTGCGATCAAACCTGCGATTTTACTCTACATAGGAACATCTAAGAGAACACTGCAGACAAGAATAGGAGAACACAGAACAGACATTGAGAAAGGAAAACAGAGAACAGCATTATCACAACATATACTGAACAGCGGACACAGAGCAGACTTGGAAAACGTGAAGATACTAGACAAAGAGAACAAAGAGAAAAAATACTCATAATATAAAGCTTACGTATACAACAGAAAATAGAAAAAACAATGAATTTAAAAGAGGACACAAACAACATTCGCGTCAGCTACCGTGTTGCATTATAAGCTTTTGTGATATTAAATTTAAGTTACCAGTATTTACGTTATGTGTTTGAAATTGTGTCTATGAAAAACATTTAATGTAATAAGAGTTATAAAATCTTTTCATGTAGGAGTTAGTTGATAATTTGTGATGTTTTTCTTTAAATAATAAAGTCAACAAAACATTGACGAATCTTCGGGAAGAATGGAATAAAAAGGAATTTTTATTTACAAATGTTAGGTAATATTAGCTTAAAAACAAAAAATAAAATTCTTTTCGATTTTTTGGTTTGACGAATTGTTTCATTTGCAAATCTACTAATTATTCTCTTTTAGCTACTCCTCTGTTAATGTTTGTTGCAGTTGGAAAGTTCAGCAGTAGATTGCATATTTTATTAGCAAACTTAGTCCAATTTGCATCACTTACAATAAATCGTGGAAGGAAACGCTAAAGTATAACCACCACCTTTGCCTTTTTACAATATAAGACACAATTAAAAATTATAACAAACACTATAAGAAAACAATTAGGAATTTTGTAATATGCAAGTACTCTAAATTGTTATGAAGACAATAAGTTTTAAAAAAAATAATTATAGTTCTTAATTGATGCATTAACATAAGAAGTCAATTTAATGATATAAAGAGTTAAAGTCAGCACACAATCTACGAAATGGACCACTACATGCATAATTGTACCTTTGGAAATCCAAACTGATAGTATCTAAAAGGTCTAAATGGAACGTTAATAGAGATTTTTGATATAAAATATTCAGATGCCAGAACCCCACGGTTAATATTATACACCATCATCGCATTCATCATAGTCGCATACTCTTCAATGAGGGCAATTTAATAAGATTTAACCTGCTGCTGTAAGAAGGTAGTTCATAGCTCGTATTCCAATGTAGATTTCTTCAGCAAAACAGTAAAAATTGTTTCTGCACGGATTAAATTTTGTTAACATCGTATAAGGGATCCTAAACCACTGATCCATATTCTAAAATCTGATTGACTAGAGAAATATAAAGCTGTTTCGTAGTATATGGATCATATAACTTTTTTGTCCAGTTTATTTAGCATAGTAACGATATGGTTATTAAAATTTAACTTTCTGTCCATCATAAAACCAAGATCAATAAATGAATCAACAGATGTAAATTCAGAGCCACATAATTTATATTCAGTAGCCAACAACCTGCTTCTAGAGAAGCACATATGCTTACACTTTTTTATGTTCAATTTTATAAAATTAAATTCACACTAGGAACTAAATCTGGCCTAATCATCTTGCAGTATGTAACAGTCCGAAAAGCTAGCATAGGAAGCAAAATAACCACGTCGTCTTCAAATATTAGTAAGTTATAGATAATAAAATGGACGGCTACCCTGTGAGACACCAGAGGAATTGATCTGGAGAGACTTTTCTTAAATAAAACTACTTGATCCTTCCAATGAGATAATAGGAAAGCCAGTTTATGGAATTATTATTTAATCCAATTATGTTTAACTTGAATAGTAGGGGTCTGTGATTTACTTTATCAAACGCCTTACTAAATTCAGTACATATAACGCCTGTTGGCTTGCGACAAACAAAAGCATTTATAACTTCAGAGTAAAACTGGAGCGGATTGGTAATAGTCGAATGACCCTTATGAAATTTGGTTGGCATGGATTTAGTATAGGGGCCACATTTTGTGAAACAACATTTGTTACAATCCTTTCAAATAACTTAGGAATTGCGTTTCAGTTTGCAATTCCTCTATAGTTGGATACAATAAACAGACTACCAGATTTATGAAGTGGAAACAAGTAAGACCTTTTCCATAAATCAGGAAAGTACCCTAATTTCAATGATGAATTAAATAATAAGGCCAAGGGTAAGACAAGGGATTCAGAGCAGCCTTTCAATAATATATTCGGAATACCATCGGGTCCAGAAGTACTAGTGGGTTTAAGACGATGCAAATTTAATTCAATAAGTGAAAATTCTAAAATTGGAGAAACTATCTGATTTACTAAAGAAATTCTTTGAGGATATGGAATTGCAGGGTTAAACTAACGTAAAAAATATGTGTTTTCGAAAAAGTCAGCAAAACAATTTGCAATTGACTGATCGCTTGAGAACTCAAACTCCATTAAATCTTATTCTGGATGGCGTAGATGTTCGACGTTTGAAATTAACAAAACTGTAAAATGACTTATAGTACGGCTACACTGGGCAAATTTTTGAAGAAAAACATCAAAAATGTCTTTGTTTGCCACTCTTTGTTTTGTTGTTTGCCACTCAGAAATATTTTGTGGTCAGATTGTGACAAACAACAAAATATTTGATTTCGGGAAAACAAAAATATTTGCAGCAAACAAAAAATTGCCCAATGTGGGCGAAGTGTGACCAACCGAGAACAAATATTTTCCTCTATTTTCGGCAAATATCTATTTGATCTTACAAAATTTTTGTAGGAGCAATCAATAAGAAATATCAGCTGGTAAAATCAGTGATGTCAGTGTAACAGCTAAACGTCCGGAGAATAAATTGACTCACAAAGTTGTGTCGTCTTTGTATTTACCGGGGCAACTAATTTCAGCTCATTCATCTCATTTTAGTGCTTACCTAATATTCAAACTCTTCTGCTTTCATGCGCAAAAAGTTTTTATAGAGAGCTGGTGTTCATGTACGCAGTTCTTTTAACAACTTTGCGCAGCATCTTTCGTTATTCCGACTACGTACCCACTTCCGAATCCATTGCCTGTTTTGTGCTTGTTTGCCTTTACCTCCTATTCTAAGACAACCAAGATGCTGCGCCACAGCACAAAATCAGTAAATTTCCTTTTTCCTACATTACTGGTTTCAAACGGTTGACAAAATATATTTCTACTTTTTGACAGGTTGATCAAATTTTTTTTTAGTCAAATATTTATTCAAATTTGAACACACCTCCCAAACTTCTATATGACATTACTTGACATCTGATTGAACAAAAAAACTGTCAAATATTTGTCGGTATTGTGAACACAAAATCAACCCTGTGTTATTTTGATAGAATTTTGAGCAAAAATAATGAAAAACATTCTGTCAAATATTTGCCCAATGTGACCATACCTTTAGAGTCCTTTTTAAAATTGTGAAATTTTAAACACATTCAATAAATACAACCAAAAACTACAATTTACACTTGAGATTGAAAAAGACACCAAAATACACCACAAGGAAAACACAAAACCCACCTCATCAAGCAGAATAATGAATTTCCACACAACCCAAATCACAAATTATAAACACAGCCAAAAGCTTTGACGAGGAATTCCACGCAGACAACATAAGAGAAATTATAACAATATTAGAAAATAATAGTTTTCCCTGAAAGCTAACCAAGCAACTTATTGAGCAAATAAAAATAAAAAATGCAATCGGCAAGCCTGAAAGAAACAGATGAGAAACAATATTGCAGCATCAAAAACATCCCTGGTCTGACAGACAATAGAAACATAAGAACAAAAAAAACACAACAAAAAACATATGTTTCGCATATAAACCGAACAAAATATTGAGCGCAATATTTCCCAACGTCAAAGACCCAGTTGAAAATCAACAACAAAACAACATAGTCTACGAAATTGCACGTAATGGAAAGTGCGATCAAACCTGCGATTTTACTCTACATAGGAACATCTAAGAGAACACTGCAGACAAGAATAGGAGAACACAGAACAGACATTGAGAAAGGAAAACAGAGAACAGCATTATCACAACATATACTGAACAGCGGACACAGAGCAGACTTGGAAAACGTGAAGATACTAGACAAAGAGAACAAAGAGAAAAAATACTCATAATATAAAGCTTACGTATACAACAGAAAATAGAAAAAACAATGAATTTAAAAGAGGACACAAACAACATTCGCGTCAGCTACCGTGTTGCATTATAAGCTTTTGTGATATTAAATTTAAGTTATCAGTATTTACGTTATGTGTTTGAAATTGTGTCTATGAAAAACATTTAATGTAATAAGAGTTATAAAATCTTTTCATGTAGGAGTTAGTTGATAATTTGTGATGTTTTTCTTTAAATAATAAAGTCAACAAAACATTGACGAATCTTCGGGAAGAATGGAAAAAAAAGGAATTTTTATCTACAAATGTTAGGTAATATTAGCTTAAAAACAAAAAATAAAATTCTTTTCGATTTTTTGGTTTGACGAATTGTTTCATTTGCAAATCTACTAATTATTCTCTTTTAGCTACTCCTCTGTTAATGTTTGTTGCAGTTGGAAAGTTCAGCAGTAGATTGCATATTTTATTAGCAAACTTAGTCCAATTTGCATCACTTACAATAAATCGTGGAAGGAAACGCTAAAGTATAACCACCACCTTTGCCTTTTTACAATATAAGAAACAATTAAAAATTATAACAAACACTATAAGAAAACAATTAGGAATTTTGTAATATGCAAGTACTCTAAATTGTTATGAAGACAATAAGTTTTAAAAAAAATAATTATAGTTCTTAATTGATGCATTAACATAAGAAGTCAATTTAATGATATAAAGAGTTAAAGTCAGCACACAATCTACGAAATGGACCACTACATGCATAATTGTACCTTTGGAAATCCAAACTGATAGTATCTAAAAGGTCTAAATGGAACGTTAATAGAGATTTTTGATATCAAATATTCAGATGCCAGAACCCCACGGTTAATATTATACACCATCATCGCATTCATCATAGTCGCATACTCTTCAATGAGGGCAATTTAATAAGATTTAACCTGCTGCTGTAAGAAGGTAGTTCATAGCCCGTATTCCAATGTAGATTTCTTCAGCAAAACAGTAAAAATTGTTTCTGCACGGATTAAATTTTGTTAACATCGTATAAGGGATCCTAAACCACTGATCCATATTCTAAAATCTGATTGACTAGAGAAATATAAAGCTGTTTCGTAGTATATGGATCATATAACTTTTTTGTCCAGTTTATTTAGCATAGTAACGATATGGTTATTAAAATTTAACTTTCTGTCCATCATAAAACCAAGATCAATAAATGAATCAACAGATGTAAATTCAGAGCCACATAATTTATATTCAGTAGCCAACAACCTGCTTCTAGAGAAGCACATATGCTTACACTTTTTTATGTTCAATTTTATAAAATTAAATTCACACTAGGAACTAAATCTGGCCTAATCATCTTGCAGTATGTAACAGTCCGAAAAGCTAGCATAGGAAGCAAAATAACCACGTCGTCTTCAAATATTAGTAAGTTATAGATAATAAAATGGACGGCTACCCTGTGAGACACCAGAGGAATTGATCTGGAGAGACTTTTCTTAAATAAAACTACTTGATCCTTCCAATGAGATAATAGGAAAGCCAGTTTATGGAATTATTATTTAATCCAATTATGTTTAACTTGAATAGTAGGGGTCTGTGATTTACTTTATCAAACGCCTTACTAAATTCAGTACATATAACGCCTGTTGGCTTGCGACAAACAAAAGCATTTATAACTTCAGAGTAAAACTGGAGCGGATTGGTAATAGTCGAATGACCCTTATGAAATTTGGTTGGCATGAATTTAGTATAGGGGCCACATTTTGTGAAACAACATTTGTTACAATCCTTTCAAATAACTTAGGAATTGCGTTTCAGTTTGCAATTCCTTTATAGTTCGATACAATAAACAGACTACCAGATTTATGAAGTGGAAACAAGTAAGACCTTTTCCATAAATCAGGAAAGTACCCTAATTTCAATGATGAATTAAATAATAAGGCCAAGGGTAAGACAAGGGATTCAGAGCAGCCTTTCAATAATATATTCGGAATACCATCGGGTCCAGAAGTACTAGTGGGTTTAAGACGATGCAAATTTAATTCAATAAGTGAAAATTCTAAAATTGGAGAAACTATCTGATTTACTGAAGAAATTCTTTGAGGATATGGAATTGCAGGGTTAAACTAACGTAAAAAATATGTGTTTTCGAAAAAGTCAGCAAAACAATTTGCAATTGACTGATCGCTTGAGAACTCAAACTCCATTAAATCTTATTCTGGATGGCGTAGATGTTCGACGTTTAAAATTAACAAAACTGTAAAATGACTTATAGTACGGCTACACTGGGCAAATTTTTGAAGAAAAACATCAAAAATGTCTTTGTTTGCCACTCTTTGTTTTGTTGTTTGCCACTCAGAAATATTTTGTGGTCAGATTGTGACAAACAACAAAATATTTGATTTCGGGAAAACAAAAATATTTGCAGCAAACAAAAAATTGCCCAATGTGGGCGAAGTGTGACCAACCGAGAACAAATATTTTCCTCTATTTTCGGCAGATATCTATTTGATCTTACAAAATTTTTGTAGGAGCAAACAATAAGAAATATCAGCTGGTAAAATCAGTGATGTCAGTGTAACAGCTAAACGTCCGGAGAATAAATTGACTCACAAAGTTGTGTCGTCTTTGTATTTACCGGGGCAACTAATTTCAGCTCATTCATCTCATTTTAGTGCTTACCTAATATTCAAACTCTTCTGCGTTCATGCGCAAAAAGTTTTTATAGAGAGCTGGTGTTCATGTACGCAGTTCTTTTAACAACTTTGCGCAGCATCTTTCGTTATTCCGACTACGTACCCACTTCCGAATCCATTGCCTGTTTTGTGCTTGTTTGCCTTTACCTCCTATTCTAAGACAACCAAGATGCTGCGCCACAGCACAAAATCAGTAAATTTCCTTTTTCCTACATTACTGGTTTCAAACGGTTGACAAAATATATTTCTACTTTTTGACAGGTTGATCAAATTTTTTTTAGTCAAATATTTATTCAAATTTGAACACACCTCCCAAACTTCTATATGACATTACTTGACATCTGATTGAACAAAAAAACTGTCAAATATTTGTCGGTATTGTGAACACAAAATCAACCCTGTGTTATTTTGATAGAATTTTGAGCAAAAATAATGAAAAACATTCTGTCAAATATTTGCCCAATGTGACCATACCTTTAGAGTCCTTTTTAAAATTGTCTCTAATTTTTGTCAAGTAAGACTTACAGCATCGACGAGACTCACCATAATCATCATGTAGAACTGTTCTTTTGAATCTTTTAAATGATTTACTCATTATGTTTTTTAATCTACATAACTCCATAGATGTCCCAGACATAGTTTTATCTACAACTGTGGGTTCCATATGCACTGTTTAAGATACAAATTCATTTAATATTGTAGTGTAAGCTACATTTTATGAATACGCTTAATGTTAAATAAGAAAAACAACAGCTGTTACCCATCATTGGCTTTTGTAGTACCTAACGTAATATCATGGTTAGCATTGGCTTTTCTCGCTCTCTTGGATAGCGGCGATCAACATGTAAAGTTGTAATAAAGAATTACATTTAAGAATAAATCCCTGCGTTTTTAGTTTGAAATATCCTGGCCCTCTTGGCCAATAAATACATGGTGGCAGCGGTAAACAAAAGAAAGAACAATCATTGTCTAAGTTATACTAAATTGAAAAAGCACGTTCCTCAAGAATACAAAAAGCGAGGATTAGCTCGGTAAAAGGAAAATTTAAACAATGACAAAAGCGAACGAGCCAGGAAAAATGGACAACGTCTTCGTAGCAAATATTGCTCCCCCAGAACCTTTCAACTTCTCAATGCCAGGCAGTTGGTCCAAATGGCGGAAAAGGTTTGAGCGATACATAAACGTTTCTGGGCAATCAACGAAGACTTCAGCAGAACAAATCGACTTGTTGTTCTACATTATGGGGAAAACAAGTAAAGAAGTTTTGCTACAATTTGGAGATGCACCAAAAACCTTAACATATGCTTTAAACATGTTTAATACGTACTTCAACCCAAAGAAAAATGTTATATTCGAAAGATTTAAGTTCAACTCACGTGTTCAAAAACATTGCGAATCAGTTGACAGTTTTATAACTAAATTGCATGCACTCGCCGAAAATTGTGAATATGGAAATTTAAGAGAAGGCTTAATTCGCAACCGAATTGTAGTTAGTATGCTGAATACAAAAGTTAGTGAACAGATGCAGTTGAAATCAGACCTGACGCTTAAAATAGCAATGGATACAGCCCGTCAAGCGGAGATTCAAGTAAAACAAACTTAAATAATAAAATATGACAAGCAGGTTTTCTATCTTCAAAATGAAGCTCAATTAAGCGGAAGCGTTCAAAATCGAGGTCATGGTGGTCCACAACGATTCCAGATCCAAGGTTCCAGATCTAATGGTAGCAATAACTCTTATTATAATAATACGAGAAAAAAATGTATTTATTGTGGTTATAAGCCACATTATAGAAATAATTGTCCCGCAAAGGATACAAATTGTAATATTTGTAATATACGGGGACATTTTTCAAATGCATGTAGAAAGAGAAACGAGAAAGAGGGTAGATTATGTAAAAATAGGAAAGTAAATTCAATTGAGGTGGAAAATTTAGAAGACAATTTTGAGAATCATGAGGAGGTCGAGTACATGATTGGAACTATTAGCGATTTATCTGGTGAGAAGGTTGTTGTTGTTGTTGTTGTAACAACAATATATTTATTTTGAGGTCTTGTTCGTCTATGGGGGATCTGCTTCGATATCCAGGTGAAGGAAACGCGCCATTTGAACTGGATGCGTCCACAGAGACCTGGGGGTCAGCTGAGTGGGCTTGGCCGGACAATTGAAGAGGTGCAGTACATCATGTGGTCCCTGATGGCAGGCGGGACAGATGTCCGGAACGTTAGCATCAATTCGTGCCCAGTAAGAATTGAGGCGGCTGCACCATCCGGATCTCAGCTGCGCCAGAACCACGCGCGTCTGCCGAGGTAGTACCTTCTCCTCAGGTGAAATCTCCGGGGGATGTTCCCCTAGCACTGCATTCACACGGTAGCTGGATACTGCTGCTGCGACATCATCGGCGTGAATGTTGTTCAAACCTGCCTGATAGTTTCGATGATCTAATGGTTCTCTCTTATACCGCTGGACCTCTCTCTCTAGATCATGAAGATCGTTTCTGATCTGCCTGGGTGGAGGCATCCTGTTCAAGAGATGGTGGTTAGGATGACTGCTGCGAAAACACCCTAGCAGGTATTGCTTAGACAACAGGAAATTGTGTCTGTATATGGTGAGAAGGTAGATGAATCGGCCGTTGATTTGTGGTATGTACGGTGTACCATAGCCGAGTTGAATGTCGAATTAAATTTTCTAATAGATACGGGAGCGGACTGTGTTTGCATTCCGAAAACTTCAGTTTCAGAGAATCGTGGATTTAACATTTCGCAGACAAGTACAAATTTGAAGGGACCGGATGGTAATTTGTTAAAGGTTTGGGGTGTTGCTAAGGCAACATTGGTCTATGATGGTAGATTGTTTCTGGATAACCTTTATATTGTTGAAGGACTCAGTACTTCCATTTTAGGGCGGAAGGCTATAGTCCGACTAGATATTCTTCGGCCTCCGGCAGTGGGTAATTTTACCGTCCGGGAAATAAATAGTGAGAAATATCCTCTGCGACTGCAACAGAAATGTCCCAGACTTTTTCGCGAAATTTGAGAGTTTAAGGTTGAACTCGATATCAGACTTCGAAGTCCGACACTATTCCTTTTGTACAAGCAATACCAATAAGGGTACCAATTTCTTTATTGTCTAAATTGAAGACAAATAGAGAGGCTAATAAATGTGGACATCATTGAACGTATAGACGATGTTACGGAATGGGTAAGTCCAACCGTAGTGGTCCGGAAACCTAACGGGGAAATAAGACTGTGTGTAGACTAAACACAGCTGAATAAGGCGGTCAGGAGACCATATTACCCAATGCCGAAAATTGAGGCTTCCTTGGCTTATATTAAAGATTCTAGAATATTTTCAAAGCTCGATGCAAATAAGGGATTTTATCAAATCAATCTTAGTCGTGAAAGCCAATTACTCACTTGTTTTATATGTCCATTCGGACGTTTTATTTTTAAAAGATTTCTTGCGCGCCTGAATATTTTGTATCAAAATTTAATAAAATTCTGGACGGGATAGCAAACTGTATTTCACACGTTGATGATATTTTGATCTTTGGGAAGGATAGAACTAAACATGATGCCGCACTCGAGAAAGTTATAGAACGACTTGACAAAGAGGGAGTGACCATTAACAAAGATAAACCAGTTTTTGGCGTTGAACAAATAACGTATTTGGGTTTTGTTCTCTCGGCAAGCGGCATATCTGTGGATCCAGGCAGAATTAAGGCAATAATTGATTGTCCCAGACCCGAGAATAAACCGAGGTCCACCGTTTTTTCGGCATGGTTAATTTCGTAGCGAAATTGATCCCTAATCGTTCTAGAATATTAGGCCCTATCAGTGTATTAACAGAATTTATGTGGGAAAAATACAGGAGAAGGACTTTTTGGAGATAAAGCACAGTTTGACAGAAGCTCCGACTTAAGCTTTCTTTGACCCTTCGAAGCAGATGATCATTAGTTCAGATGCATCTTGTTACGGTGTAGGTACATGTCTTTTCCAAGAGGACAGGCAAGAGAACAGGCAGGTGGTTTTATACATTTCTAGAACTATGACTGACACGGAGAGGCGTTATGCCCAAATATAGCGTGAGGCATAACATGGCTGCGGAGAAATTTGCAGAGTATATAGCGGGGATTCAAGTTATATTCGAAACCGACCATAGATTTTCAGATTTTACAGTCAAAGAATATAGACACTTTGACACCAAGACTACAGCGTTTTAGAATGCGACTCATGCGCTATGATTACTCGGTGGTGTATGTACCAGGGAAGGAATTGAAAGTGGCTGACGCTTTGTCCCGTAGTCCAGTACCTTGTGAGGTAAATTGTCCCAAGGAATTAGGAATAGATACTGAGGCTTTTGTACGCTTTGTCGTACATCATATTCCAGTGAGGGATTACTATAATATAATCTACATACGGGACCCCGTATGTAGACTATTGGTTCTATATGCCTCCGATGGATATCCCTCTCGGGATAAATTATCCGAGTTTATGTTACCCTATTACTAGTATCTATATGATATCTCATGCGCGGACAATTTGGTATTGAAGGATACGCGAATAATTATCCCCCTAGATTTACAGAAGGAGGTACTGGATTATATTCACTCGGGTCACCAGGGTATCACGAAATGTCGTAGGCTGGCTCAAACTTCAGTTTGGTGGCTGGGTCTAAGTCGCCAGTCGTGAGAAACTGTCCAAATTGCATTGAAGAGCGAAGTAATGGTAGGGAAACGTATCAGTACGAAAATCCCCCGACTCGAGCTATGGAGAACATAGGTTTGGATCAATTTTAATGTGATAGGTGGTATCTTATAATAACGGACTTTTACTCGCGCTACTTCGAATTCTTCCCACTGACATCTATGACCGAGGACGATATAATACAGAGGGTTAAGGAGTTTTTTTCTTCTCGTTACGGCATTTGTTCTACGTGTAGAAGTGATAACGGCCCTCAGTTTCAATCGAAATTTAAACAATTTGCTGTAGATTATCATTTTGAACATACTACAAGTAGACCTTATTATAGCCAATCAAATGGTGCTGTAGAGGCGACGGTGAATGTGGCGAAACAGTTGATAAGGAAATGTGACGGCATTATCGAAGGTCTTCTGAACTATCGTTCAACCCCTTTAGCAAATCGATTTTTGCCCGCAGAATTAATGATGGGTCGCAAGTTACATTGTTAGTACCAATTTTACCTCGTTTGTTGGAGACGGAAAATACAGGAGTAATGGAATATGAACACAGAATGAAGAAGAGATAGATTGAGAATTATAATAAAAGATACAGGACCAAAGATTTACCTGAGCTGAAGGAGGGGGACAGAGTATGGATAAACGATTTAAGGAAATACGGTAAAATTTTGAGAAAATTGGAGGAACCGCGGTCATATTTAGTCCAGGCTGATAGAGATAGTTATAGACGAAGAAGACACCTAATTTTAGTTCCAAGTGGCAGTACCGACCTTTCTTATGATTCTGAAGAGTATTATAATCCAAATGAAAAGTACATAATTGAGAATAGAATCGACGATGATAATGATCGAATTTACCTAATCAGTACTCCCGAGGTATTACCCTCTGTAGAAAATGAAGAGATTGTGGAGGAATATTCCTCGACGCGAAAAAGTCACAACGTTTGAAGCAAAATCTAAAAGAATCACCAGAAGGACGTGGAGATGGAGATTGGTGAGGAAATGTTACTGAAATATATTTAGTCGCAGGAGAAATGTAAGAACGGGTAATACTCGTAAAAACTTTTTTAGTTCCAAATAGAACACAAACTTCAATAAATTCCAAATTATTTAATTCATCAGAAAAAATTTGCTCAGACCACCACCGATTTTCTCAATTCTATCTTTCCTATAAATCATGTTATTACATAGAACCTCAGAGTTTAAAATATTATTTTTTAACCATGTTTCAGAAAAAATAACAATATAAATAAATCTACGAAAAAGTCAAAACGTTTGAAGCAAAATCTAAAAGAATCACCAGAAGGACGTGGAGATGGAGATTGGTGAGGAAATGTTACTAAAAATTAAATATATTTAGTAGTAGTGGTGGATGGTGGTCGTTACTGAAAATAAAATACATATAGAAAGATGGTGGTTGACCCCCAGAGTAAAGTTAAGTCAAGCTCCCATTCAGGATGAGAATATTATTAATATGCGACGAATTCATTTTTATTATAAACAATAAAATCGGTCGAAGGAGGAATGTAAGAACGGGTAATAAAAACTTTTTTAGTTCCCAATACAACACAAACTGCAATAAATTCCAAATTATTAAATTCACCAAAAAATACGCTCAGAAGGTCGACAACAGGAAACCGCAATTAAGGCACCACCACCGATTCTCTCAATTCTATCTTTTTTATAAATCATGTAATTATTACACAGAACCTCAGAGTTTAAAATATTATTTTTTAACCATGTCTCAGAAAAAACAACAATACGTGTATAAAAATCAAAGTCATAGCTATCAACAAATAAGCGACTTAATTTAATATTTAGAGCATACCTTTTCTAGTTTTTTCTTCTTCTGTGACTTAGTTGGCAATTTGGGAAAATTTGATCTTCCTCTTTTGTTATTTCTTTGCAAAAACTCCTTGACTAACGCACTATCTGACTAAAATTCAGAATCAACAACCTTCAACAAAATCAACCGTTTAAATAAACGATCTGTCTTCGGTCTGAACGTCAATAAACACCTCACTGACATTAACAGCACAACTAAAAACCAGTGTTTTTGAAGGTTTATTATTATTCCGGTTTTGTAAGAGCGGTATCAACAACTTTTTAATTCCACTAGTAATAATTTTTTCTCCACCAAAAGACGGCCCTACATCCATTGGCAAAGCATTTACCTGTTCCATTATAGGTACCGCAGATAACGTCATACCGGAAGATGTCATTTCCGTCGACTTGGGAGAATTTTTCTTCGATGAATTTTTTCGTTGTGGTGTCAGCATCGTCTGTGATATGGAAAACTTATCCAAGTCCGGATTTGTAGTAAATATTTCAGAAAAAATTTTCTGAGTATATAACAACTCCAATCACATCGTAAATACTAAGCCTTTTGTTTATTTATTGAAAAGATATTTTTTTTTTCGAACGTTCCCATCGCCGCCACTCATACCCGCCCCTGCCGACCGAGGGGGCCACATGCCCGTGACGTAGGGACATCGTACACATTATGAACAGATCCATAACGGAGAGATGGCAACAAATAACATCATTCGAAGATAAGCTACATACACAAGTCAACAGCCAACCGGTAAAATACCACATAAATAAATATAAACTAATATAGAGAATTTAAATAGGCATAATGTACCCACCACCATAATCTTTAAATATCAATAATAATACCCAACACCAAGAAACAATAAGAATTATTACTTAAAGCTAGAATCTAGTATCTACTAATAATATTATACAGAATGTGAGTTTAAATGAAAAATAATAATAGATTTCAATGCATCGAAGCTTAAGGAATAATCTATTAGTTGAAATAAGGAATTGAAGTCGGCACACATTCTACGAATTGGATCACCACATGCGTAATTGTATCGTTGAAAATCCAAGTGTAAAAACTGATAGTGTCTCGAAGGTCTTAACGGGACATTAATATAAATTCTTTATATTAAAAAGTCCGACGGAACAGCCCCCCGAATAATTTTATATATCATCATAGTATTCATCATTGTTCGCCTACTCTTTAATGTGGACAATTTAATGAGATTTAACCTACTGGTATAGGATGGTAGTTCATAACCAGAAGACCAGTTAAGATTCCTTAAGCAGAAAAGTAGAAATTGCTTTTGCACAGATTCAATTTTGTTTACGTAAAAATCATATTGGGGATCCCATACCACCGAGACGTATTCCAAAATTGGTCTCACAAGTGAGGTAAACAGCTGTTTCGTAGTATACGGGTCAGTAAACTCTTTTGCCCAACGTTTCATAAAGAAAAGAACGCCATATCGCTAGCTTAGAGTGCAAAGGCGCCAACTGCACTTTTTGAAATTTTTCAGGAGATACAAAAAACTGTATAAAAAAATGTACATTATATTTTGTAAATTTTTTTGAATGGAATTTTATTTGCTTTGTTTTTACATGCATATACAGTAAGTAAAAACATTAAAAAAAAATAGTATCTTTGTTTTAGAAGAATTTTTGTCATTTAGCACCCTTTCTGTTGCTATTTTTGATTTGTGCCTATCATTTAGCACCTTTTCTATAAAAAAATAATATGAAAATTTGTCTTATTTGATTTAAATAATATGACTTAATTTGTGTTTTTAATGCCGATAGCATTTAATATTTATTGTAAAAAAAAACATTTGCAGTGTATACAGTCTTACTTCGTTGCTGTGACTTAAATTTAATTATAAAAAATTAATTTGTTAGGTTTTTATCACATGAAATCAAGTTTGCAGTCTTACTTCGTTGCTTATTATATAAAATAAAATAAAATAATATGTAGCACCTACATTGAAGATATATTTATATTACTCGTGAGGTAATTCGTCATAAAACTTGTGGTGATCTTTTGGCAAGGTCATTTTTAAATATTGCAAATCGTCATATTTCCTAGTTGTAATTTTTTTTCTCTCACTGTGAAGTTGCGGTAAATCAGACCAATCTAACGGAGAAATAGTTTTATTTATTCTTTGAGGATGTTGTTGCCATGAATTTGGGAATCTCAATTTGTAAAACATTTCTTTTTCTGCTGTATATCTTATCGCACGAATATCAGTAACTTTGGTATCACCTTTTTCCCGGCCAGGACGAATGCTTTTCACGAATTGAAGGTCTCTAAATGTTTTGAAAAAATTGTGATCCAAATATTCCACTTCATAAGGTTCTGGGTTCTTTCGAGCATCTTTACAAATAGCAATATATTCTGCAGGTACGTCTATAGTCCGATGCTTCAACGCACGCTCGATGAGTGAGTGAACGCTGTCAGCCTCCATTTGCGTGTGTCCCGTTTCTAAAATTTTTTGTTCTATTGTTATTTGATGTTTAACAGCTGCATTCAATAAAGCATTACTCATAGTCACATTTCTGTTTTGGTATGAGCATCCGTCGCTGTAAAATATAATTTTTGCCGGGACTTCAGTGTCACTGAGGTAAGGAAGAATTTTTTGTTCAACAAAATATACCCAAATGCTTGCGAATTCTTCCGCAGACACGCCACCTTCAACCTCATTCCAAATAAAGCAGTAACCTTTATGGTTTATCAAATTATAGAAAACTAAGTTGTGCACTTGCAATTTTGTACGATAGTATAGGCTGCTTACTTCCGATTTTGGCGCCATTAGAACCGCTTGCAGATCTACAGCTAGCACGATACGCTCTTCGGCTTTGTCCTTTTGCTTTTCATTTCTGGCTTCTTCTTTTTTTTCTTGGTGAAGAGCGTATTGGTCATGCGAAATGTTATCCATAGAATGACGCACACATATTTCGCATTGATCTTTTTTTGGCGAAAATAATCCATAATTTTTTATTTCAAATGCTTCATAAAATACCGAAATTGAAAGCGGCTTTATTTCATGTTTTGGACACCAATCTTTTACGTAAAAATTGTAAATCATTCGTTTTGAGTTCCAGTCCGGTAGAAGATATTTTTTTTGTGTTGCTGCACGACAATAGTGCGACTCCATGACTGGCAAAGAATTCAAACATTTTCGTTGATTTGCAAAATTTGTCATCGGTATTGTATTTGAATTATTGTTACTGGTTACAGGCCGTTTTACCATATTCAGCATTGTATGTCTACCAATGTCCAGTGTATTTAAAAAAAAAAGTTCTGCACACACGCATATTTTTATTATCTATTTTTAGGTAATATTTTAAAGTTTGACATCTTTTTGGTTGTTCGTTCTCTTCACGTTTTACACGTCTAACTGGTGGGGTACTTTGTATCAAGGTATTTACATAAATTCGCTTTTGTTTTATATCCATACTCCAAAATTGTTTAAATAGTCTACCTCTCTCGTCGTCAGTGATTTGCGCGCATTGCATGACTGATTTGCCAGTTTTACTTTCACATTTACACCGCTGTTTCATTGCTCTTGCATCTTTCTTTTTTTTATAGCACCAAACGTTATTTTCTTTCTTTTTTCCATAATATGATTTACCACTTTGTCTTCGATATTTGTTTTGACTGCTCATCCAATCTGCTTGTTTAACTTGCACTCTCTTCTTGCGCTTTTTGGATTTTACGGGCATATCCATGGAATAATCCGAATCGCTGTGGAAACCATAAGGCACGAGTCCTAAAACACCATCGTTATTGCCAAAAGGGTCAATGTTATTGCTGTTTCCAATTGCTTGTAAAGCATTGTTATTACCTTCGTCATTTGCCATACAGACCTTTTAATAAATGTAGTTATAATTTAGTTAATATTTACAAAACAATAATAAGAATATGTTACCTTTTGCGAGTAAAATAAATGCTAGAAACAGCAGTAAATGAATTTTTACGGAGCACGAACGAACAACCAGCACAAATTAGCAACAATCACATGTGTTTAATGAACTTAGCGCGCGCTTTTTGACAGCTATGTACATGGCACTTTTGCGCATCAACCATATGAAAAAAAGAGTTACCAACCTTTTTTCTTTTTTTAAACGATGTATTTTTTGATACTCTTCGGTTCTGCATTAAAATCTAAATTTTGTAAAAAAGGGCAGTTGGCGCCTTTGCACTCTAAGCTAGCGATATGCTTTATTTACCATTGTAATAATATGATTATTGAAATTTAACTTTCTGTCCATCATAAAACCAAGATCAATAAATGAATCGACAGATGCCAATTCAATGCCACATACGTTATATTTTGAGGGCAACATTTTAGATCTGAAGAAACCCATGTGTTTGTATTTCTTTAAGTTGAGTTCCATGCAATTCATATCACACCATCTACTGAATCTGTCCAAGTCATCTTGCAATTTGGTAGAGTCAGCATTATTTGAATAAGATGAATAGATTTTTACATCATCAGCAAACATAAGAATGCTGGATTTGGTAATAGATTCCGGTAAGTCATTTATGAATAATAAAAATAGCACCGGACCAAGGTGTCTACCTTGTGGAACACCAGAGGAAATATGAATTGTTCTAGAAATACAATTTTCAAATGATACCACTTGCTCCCTACCAACTAGATAGGAAGAAAGCCAATTTAAAAAATTATAATTGAATTCAATTCTATTTAACTTGTAAAGTAAGAGCCTATAATTTACTTTATCAAATGCCTTACTAAAATCAGTGTAGATAACGTCAGTTTGTTTACGAGAAACAAACCCATTTATAACTTCAGATGAAAACTGTAGCAGATTAGTTATAGTGGAATGGCCTCTACGAAATCCATGTTGACATGGATGTAAACTAGGGGTCACGCCATGTAAAATGAAATTGGTAACAATTTTCTCAAAAAGTTTAGGAATTGCACTCAATTAACAATGCCTCTATAGTTCGAAACATTTAACAGACTTCCTGACTTATGGAGTGGTGTCAAATACGACTTTTTCCATATATCTGGGAAGTGCCCTAGTCTCAATGATGAATTAAATAATAAGGTCAACGGCAAAGCAAGAAATTCTGCGCAGCCTTTCAACAACAAATTCGGTATCCCATCTGGGCCTGAAGTACAAGTGGGTTTTATACGTTGCATATTTAAATGAATCAGCGAGTTATCTAAAATAGGAGGAACAACCTGATTAACTGCAGAAATAGTATATGGTTAAGAAATGTCAGCGTCAAACGAACGCGAAGAATAAACAGATTCAAAGAAATCAGCAAAGCAATTTGCAATAGACTGATCATCAGAGAATTCAACATCGTTACATCTAATCCTAGTTGGCTTAGATGATGTTCGACGTTTCAAATTAACGAAAATGTAAAACGATTTAGGGTCAGTTTTAAAATAAAATAAATTAGATTTGATTAGTATCGATATTGTGTTTACTGAAGCTTTGAATGATTTCAATTAAAAGGGTTTGTTTATTTTAGACATAGGACAGTCTAAAATCACATGCTGGATACTCAAATCATGATAACAGTATTCACATTATACGATGTTTGTGTGACTAAAATATTGTTGGGTATTAAACAGGGCTTTTCCAATTCTAATGCGAGCCAGCATTATACATTGGGTCTTGTATATTAGCTATGGAAACGTTGTCTGGAAAGTTTGTTTGTTGTAGCGACAACTGTGTGCCGTGATGACAGCCCTTGACCGAAGATGAACCAAACATGATAATTCACCAAATTAACATGATAACTCCATCTTTGAAAATATTTTTCCAAGTATCCAAAGAACTTTCAGGCATGGTTGATGTGAATTGCCAATAGTTATGAATGAGTGTAAGAACTTTCAGGCATGGTTGATGTGAATTGCCAATAGTTATGAATGAGTGTAATAATTCAGACTTTCCTTCTGGTATAGGATGATCCAAGTAAAGAAACTTTTTTCAAAAGCCTTTTTTGGACAGAGCACGTGTGAGTCGTGTCATGCTTTCATGTTATTTTTGTTTTGTATTGTTTGGAATTTCATCAAGGAAAGACCGACGCCTGAACAACGTTTTCAAATCGTTCAACTTTATAACGAAAATTAACGTTAAGTGAGGAATGTGTAATCGGCCAACATTTCTGGCTCAGATAGTTTCACGTTTTGGGCCGGTCGATTGGCCACCAAGATCGTGTGATATCACACCGTTAGACTTTTTTCTTTGGGGCTATGTAATGTCCAAAGTTTATGCTGACTAATCAGCTATGATTCAGGGTTTGGAAGCCAATCGTGTTATTAACGCCATACCTGTCGAAATGCTCAAACGAATCATCGAAAATGGGACTCAACGGATGGTCCATCTGAGACGTAGCTGCGGCCAACATTTGATAGACATAATCTTCAAAAAATAAATGCCAAAGAATGTTCTTTCCAATGACAATAAATTTAGGGAACCTCAAAATTAATCACCCTATATAACCTCACAACGTGAGGTTGCCCAGCATTGGATATTTTAAAATTGTTCAGATTGGATGCGACTTCTGCAGAAGTTCCGGATGCTACGGCAAATATGTTGTCAGCGTAAATTCCTAAATAATCAATTCCCGGATCTGCCTAAACTGCTTTTCCTGGTAAGTTATCGCAACAGCAAAGAGATCCGTAGATATTGAAGAACATTATCAAGTGGTGATAATTTAGATAGATATCCGTCGACATAAACAATGATTTTTCTATTGGTCAGGAAGGAGAATATTAGCTTTAAGAATTAAGTAGGAACATCAAAGCATTTTAAATCGTTTAGTACATAAATTGAAACAACTCGATCGAATGCGTTTTCAATATCCTCCGATAAAACTACACTATATTTTCGCTTGGAAAGATTTTGTCGTAATGTGTTCCAATTGATGGCTTATACTATGTACCCCATGTTTTTCTATAAATTCGTGTTGTTTGTCAGAGGTAATTTCCCACATTCTTTCCATAATCTTGAAGCTAATATTTTTTCAAAAAATGTTGACAGGAATGAAATTGGTGGATGCCCATCTATTGTATGAAATTTTTACCGCTTTTCGGAATTGGATACAGAAGTGCAGTCTTCCAATCGTGAGGGTAAATGACACTTCTTAAAATATTATTGTATAGATTTATTATTCAAAGTTAAAGCTCAATTGGTGATTTTTTTACCATTGATTTAATTATTCTTTTAATAGGGAGGGTATTTAGCACACGTTTAATTTTACCTAAGTCGATAATTTGTAAATAAAGCACTGTCTTATTTATGGATAAGGTCTCCTAATGTCTCTAAAAAGCAGTCAAAACACCTTGCTTCAAAGGTGTTTTGAATTATCGTATTATCAGAACTTATATAACTCCAATTTATTGCAAAATATTTGCTTCCTCCACAGAGTTTTTAATTACAATATCGTCGACGATAATCTGTGAAAATATGTCAACTTGTTCGCTCTTAGGTTTTAACTTTCGACCATAATGTTCGAACATCTAAAGATATGTTTAAAGAGTTCAGGAATGTCGTCCACACATTTCTTTTACCCAGTTTTGACTTTCGTTTGACTGCGGCACATGCTTTTCTGTAGCTTTCTCCATTCTGCAGAGTTGGATTTCTATTTCAAATGCACGCTTTTCTTTTTTGTTTGAATAATTCCCCTATAGAAGAGTTAAACCAAATTCTATATGATTTTTTCGTTTGACGAATTGTTTCATTTGCGGGTCTTCTAATTATTCTCTTTCAGCTGCTTCCCTGTTAATGTTTGGTGTAGTTGGATAGTTCAGCAGTAGATTGCATATTTTATCAGCAAACTTAGTCCAATTTGCTTCACTTACAATAAATCGTGGAAGGAAACGCTTTTCACGGATTTGTTCGTTGTTTGAAATTATAATTGGAAAATCTCCGCTTCTGGAGAATCTATTGTAGACCAATATAGATTTGGAGCTAGGTCAGAGTTTGCCTAGGAAACGTCAATAGAGGTAAGTGGATTCCTAGTGCTTAGAAGAGTGGGTGAACCACCACTTAACACTACCAATCCCAAATCGTTTGAGATCCCCACAAAGGAGTTTGATTATTAAAGTCCCCAACATTTATGTTGGGTCCGTTATGGAATCTTCTTACACTATATAAGAGAGTTGTTTCATGTTCTCTATAGATGTTTGTAATGAGCAGGTTTCTATTTCCTCTTATTGTAATTGTTTGAAATAGTAGTCGTTAGATGAAGTAATTAATGTGTTCAGTGTATTGTATTGTAATTCCAGATTTTGGGTGCTGATAGTTTTGTTGAAGTAATAAATTGTATTTTTTCAGAACAAAAAATATAAAAATTTAAATCAAGTGTGGAATCTTTATTGGTAATTTGAAAGGACATTTTATGGCATTTATTTTTTGAATATAATTTCCTTCAAATGTTGGCCGCAACTACGCTTCAGGGTTTCCATTCTGAGGGTCGAATTTTGGATGACTCTTTCAAGCACAACGGCCGGTATGGCTTTAATGACACGCGTAATGTTGGCTTCCAAAACCTGAATCGCAGCTGGTTTGTCAGCATAGACTTTACGTAAACCCAAAGAATGTCTAAAGGTGGGATATCACTCGATCTAGGCGGCCAACTCGCCTGTCCAAAACGTGAAATTAACTGCTTTTCGAAATGACCTCTTAATAGATCCATTGTTTGAGTAGCTGTATGGCAAGTGGAAACCAAGTGTCGTCAAGACTACGGGCTTCAATTTCAGGTAGCATAAAGAGCGATATCATGGCGCGATAGCAAGCACCATTTACGTTCCGGCGTTCATCATTTTTGAAAAAATATGCACCGATGATTCCACCAGCTAAGTATAAGGCACCTCTTCAACCTCTTCTTGTTGCTCTTCAGCCCAAATGCGGCAATTTTGTTTATTGACTTTGCCGTTGAGCCAGAAATGGGCCTCATCACCGAACAAAATATTGGACAAAAACAGCGGATCTTCCCGTTTCTCACCGAACGCTCGTTTCCATAATACAGTTGCCAACATTTGAAGGTAATTATTTTCAAAAAATAAATTCCATAAAATGTCCATTCAAATTACCAATAAAGATTCCACACTTGATATGAATTTTTATATTTTTTTGTTCTGCAAAAATACCTCTAGATGGATCACCCTATATAACCTGAGAGATGGAGACATCTTTCGTTTTTATCGACAATGTGAGCTTCCTGTAGTATTTTTTGTATTTATGGTTAATATAAGAAACTATGGATTCTAAAGCATATTTTTATGTGTTAAAATCCCATTAATGTTCCATTTGAGCAATGTAACGTTAAACCCAAAATTCATATGTGACGCGCAAAATAGAAAGGGACCTAAGGTTAAAAACCAGTTTTGTTCAGGAGAGCCATTTTAAAGATTAGGTCCCTTTTTATTTGCGCTTAGAATCGTCGACTTCACTTTCATAAAACGCGCATATCTCTGCGAGGGAACACTTTTGGATGATTAAAATTGATTTTTGTTATCCTTAGGTCCCTTTCTCTATGTGCTGTCACATATGTGACCTTCTCCGAGAAAAGGGACCTAGTGTGTGAAAATTAAGTTTTGAGAAAAACGCATTTAAAGTTTCATAACGCATTATCACTGTGAACACACCTTTAGTTGGGAGATGCGATTTGGTATGGTTAGTTATGATTGTGTACCGAATTTGGTGACGTCATGCCTATGTGGTGACAAAAAAAACAATTTGAAACCAAAAAAAGTAAAATTTTAATGTTTTTCTCATTTTTATCGATTTTTCCAAGTTCGTTTTGTACATATTTATGGGGTAAATAAATACATATTTATGGGGTAATAAATGTCTTCGTTTCTTTCCTTTGTAATTGTTTCAGATATACTTTTTCTTGTTTCTTTTGTTAGAATATTTTTGTTTTCTATTTTTGTTGATGAATTATCTTCGGGATGTGCCCTTTTGAATTTTAAATGTTCTTGTACGATGGTTGGATGTTTGATGTGTTTAAGTTGTGGTTAGGTGTGATGTGTAGGTTAAAGATGAGTTCGTTAAATTAAACTTGGAGAAACTTGCCCAAATTTAAATTTATATGTAATGTCAAGTGAATATTTGTTTGAAGTTGTGGCAGTATTGTTTCATGTTTCTTTTGTAGTTTTGTTTGTTGTTGTTTTAAAAAGGGGTATAGCTGGGGATGGCAACAATTTGTACATTTATTTATTACAATTTTATTACCTCTTCACATTTGCTGTATTTCGCTGTATGCCCAAGTTTGAAACACTTGTTCACTGCATGGGTGTTGGTATAAACGGACTAAACTTACAAGACTCTTTCCAGCATGACCTCTGGTTACAGCTGGAACATATTAAAATCCAAAATGTGTAGCGGGGTTGCAACTACTTGGCCATAAATAAATCGGGTTATCCTTCTGCAGCCAACTGCCCTTGGTCATTTAAGAACTTCACTATTTCTTCTTCACTAATTGATTTAAGGTCAGGTGCAAAAATCACGCCTTTGACAATACTTAGGGTGGGATGTAGGCCGAATTTATAGAGCATAGTGCAGGAAGTTTTGTCACTTTAAGCATATTGATCATTTTTGGTAAGAAGTTAAAGAATTCCATCGCGCATGAACGCGATGCTAACTGGTGGTTCGGGTGATATTCCTTCCAAGGCCTTAGAAACCAGAAAAATGTTATGACTCCGAATAGGTTAATCGGGAATAGTGTCTTTTTAAGATAACATATTTTGGTTGTTGATAATAATGTTGAAATGTTGTTGTGCGTTTTAACATCGATGCTGGGAAAATCAAAAGTGTTGTTAAGTGTAAACGATTGTTCTTCCTTTTCCGTTTTGGAGAAGGATCTGAATCCAGGAGATGGTAATAGTTCCTTCTTAGGAGGACGCCATACATTAAAAGTTTTAATGATGCGCAAAAGAAAACGTTGATACTACTTATGTATGCAAAGAGCTTGTTAAAACACAACTGATCACAGTGAGAACTAGTTGTTAGCAGTTGAACTTGGCTTTTTATTATAGTTTTATATTAGATAATAATAACACTAGTCAACAGTCAAAATGTACTCGGGATGCGATAATTTTTTCTGTGTAGATAACCTTGACATGAGCTCGAAAAACGCAATAAAAAATATATGACTTTAAACCTTTACTCAATTACGAATAAAAGCGAAACGCGTGCATCGATTTTCATGATCTTTGTCTCATTTTGCTCATAAATTATGTGACTTTACGTAAAAGTAATAAGATTTGACATTTTTTTCATTTTGGATTTTTTTAAAAAAAAAAATTTAAATCTTTAGGCAAAAAATAAGTTTTTTCCTTTATATATTCATTTTTAACTTGGAAACTGTTGCTTGTATAGGAAAACAATATATGAACAGATTAAGGGAATTGTAATTTTAAATTTTTTAAAATTTAATTCAATTAAATCGGGCTAGTGGTTCCCGAGTTATGCCGGACGAAACAAATTAACCAAAAAAAAATTTTTAAAATTTAAAAAAAAAGCAAAAACCAAACGAAAAAAAAATTTTTTATTGCGTTTTTCGAGCTCATGTCAAGGTTATCTACACAGAAAAAATTATCGCATCCGGAGTACATGAAATTTTTTTCATTTTGTTGAGTAGTGTAATTATTATATTATTATAAGATCAGCAATGGACATAGCTAATCACTGCAGACATACGCGGCAATAAATAATAAAGAAGTCTATAAAAAGGTGAAAGTTAAAATAGAAAAAAATAAATAATTTCAAAAATGCTATGAGAGGACTATTACACAATATTTAAAGGTAAACTTTTTACCAACCAACCATTTAAAACAAAGATATGCCCAAAAAGTTCCATATGTCTACAAATGATATAAACCAAAGTTTGGAACTGGCAAAGAAACATGCAAATTGGCCGATTGATATATTTTGTTTTAAAACAAAGATATGCCCAAAAAGTTCCATATGTCTCCAAGTGATATAAAACAAAGTTTGGAACTGGCAAAGAAACATGCAAATTGGCCGATTGAAATATTTTGTTTTTAAATCGAATCAATTGTTTATTTGCCTGCTCAAACAAATTCGATTTACTTGAACAACTTAAACCTTTTAAGGGTACATGTTTTTTTGCTTACTAAAATTGACGTTTTTTTGGTTTTTGTTATATTTTCCTTGAATACGACAAAAGGTTTTTTAAGTTATAGTGTGGATCTTAGTTTTAAACATGATTTATAGTAAATATATATTTACTTTATACTTATCCTATTATTTTTACATTTTTTATTTTAGTTTAAACTCTTTTTGTTCACATTTTGGCCGTGTTTTATTGGCAACTCGCTTAAGATGTCGCCTTCCATAACTTCACAACATTGTAAAAAGATATAAAAATGATATTCTTTACAGAAAATTATTGACAGTATGCGTTATTATTATTTTTTGAACTGTTTATTCAAGAATCACCTTTAGCGTGTTAAAGTGAGCTCGGTAATTACTCGCTTATACTATTTCTTAAAAAAACTTTTTCTTTTACTTATTCCACAGCTTTAAATTTGTATGACGCTTCTTGTAAACAAAGGAATTTAAAAAAATTCGTAATGTTTTGTAGTAATCTTCTATGCGACTACTTACTCGTTTAATAACAGAATACCAATCGAACATGCCTATTACACAGTGATACAAAATCAAACTTTCCGAATGCGAATGGGAGATCAATTTCGAATGAAAGTTTCCTTAGGTTCAGTGCGAAATTTTTTTTAACTGGCGTTTGAAGTTGGTTTGTTTGGAACGCTGTTTAACAAGAAAAGATCATTGAAAATTTGATAAAATAGTGCTTATTTATTTTTATTATCCTGGAAAGTTTTCTTATCTTACTGTTTTTGTGGTCGAGGAATTCGTTTTTGATATTTGTTATACATGGTGCTATTTCTTGTAGATTTTCATAGAAAAAACGGCTTACAAATCCTTGCTTTGCTTACAGTTGTGTCAGCAAAATAAAACGACTGCGATTCAGTTACTAGCTTCAATTGTTGTTATCAACCAAGCAAAGAGTAAATAAGAAGAAAAAAATTGGTAGCTTTTCTTACATTTTTTCAGTAAAGTAAAGAAACTGAGTTTCGGTTACTTCAATTCTTGTAATGCACCAAGTAAAAGCAAAGAGAAAATGAGCAAAAGAAAAGTTGTTGCTTTGCTTACATCTGTTTCAGTAACGTAAAGAAACTAATACCCTGTTTCTCTTTGTCGAACGAAAGTCAAGCATGAGTCGACTCATAACGAAACCTTTTGTAAATTTTTCAAAACATACAAATTTTTCTAAACAAACAAACGAATTTTTCAAAACAAAATATACTGTGAAATTCGCCAGTGTACTTGTGGGAGGTCCTAGGGAGTTAACCTTTAAGAAGATCTTTCATTTTTGCTATACATTTTAATTTTGCTGTTTCGATTTTTCACTTATGTACATACTCGTATATATTTTTGTCAAACGTTACGTTTTCTTTCGACTTGTCGATCAAGTCATCGTTCGCATAGAATATGATGAGAGAAATTCAAAACATATTTCTTTTGTGTACGAAACGAACGAATGCGTTCTTCGACATAGAGAAACAGAGCATAGGTGTCAGCTCCTTACAAGGGCAAATGTAAATAGATGGTTTTTTCTTCTACTCATTTGCTTTTTGGTTTCCTTGGTGTATTACAAGCATTGAAGTATTACAAGTTTTGTTTGGCAACCCTGTCGTGATACTATAATAATTCCAGTCGGGATGTTGACGTCATCGACTTTCACATTGAGTGACAGCCGCACCTCTGCGGTCCATGCAGCTAACAGTGTGGCTGCGCTAAGTCAGTGAGGTAATAGCTTATTTTCTCGCAGATGTCATCCACTTTAGGTCCTGACGCCAGAATTGTGCAATCATCAGCGTGCGACACAATTTCAACGCCGTCTGGTGGTGCAGGAATTTTAGAGAGGTAGAGGTTAAACGGGCCGGGGATTTCACTCTACCCTGGTGAACTCCTGGTTTAACTCTACGAGGATTTGACTTCCTGTCTATAAATTCTACTTATGACTGGCGCCTGCACATATAGTTTACGACCTAACGTTTTAAACTGGATGTCCTCGAATGATTGACTTTCTTAATATTTGTGCTTTTCATTGTAGAATTTGTGCCTTGTATTTTACAGCAATAACATCTGTGCCAATTCAAGCTTTAATTGTTGGTAGCTTAATTAGTGCAATCTGCTTTATCTTAATATTTGTTTTGTCTATATTGGAGTGTGGCTACTGTTTTGGGTTTTCCCTTCCCCTAATACAGGGCGTCGCAAAACTACCGTTATGGTTTGAAAGTTTAATAACTTTTTAAATTTGTTTATATTTTTTATTTTTATTTCAGAGTGTTATGAAGCAAACTTGGGGAATTTGAAATGGAACACTACACTACAGAACGGGGTTCAGCAATTGCTGTATTTTATTTTAAAAATCAAGTCAATTGTTTTGACGCAGCGTGCTTATTGTCGCTTTTTTATTGTGCGTACTGGACCTTCAAAACCAACAATAAACCGCTTGGTTGTAAATTTTCGACAACATGGAACTGTAAGACACCTTCCATGTACCACAAGGCCGCGTACAGTCCACACGGACGAAAATATCCAACGACTTGTTGGATATACAAGATACAAAAGACGTTCGAACAACTGGGGCTATCGCGGAAAGAGCACAAATGTGCGCAGCCGAAAATGTCTACCACTTGCGGGATATCATTTTTTAAACTTAACGCCAAATATTCCCCATTAATATACTATATAACAAAAAATAATAATAATAATTAACCAATAATAAAAAAGTTATTAAACATTTAAACCACAACGGTAGTTTTGCGCCACCCTGTATAATTTTGTGATTTCTTGCGCATTTACACCTTTCCTTTTTTATAATATTTTTTATTTTTCTTTTTTAATATTTTTTATAATGAGTTAGTTGCTCTCTCACTAGTTGTAATTTAACATCAAACGAGAGAATAATTGGTTGCTGGGTTTGTGGTATGGTATGCAGGCGTTTCTCCTCGTGCCGCCCGCCCGGTGCAGGTGTTACCCGCGGTGCAGAAGAATTAATGTTCAGTTTTACAAATTCTTCAAAAATACATTGGCGGGAGTATCAAAGGTGGGATTGGAGTTGTTAAATATTTAGAATAAATTTTCTGAAATAATTAATACATATCCGGACTTGGATAAGTTTGTCGTATCACAGACGACACCGACACCAAAACGAATGAAATCGCCGAAGAAAAAATCTCCTAAGTCGACGGATAGGACATCTTCCGGTAGAACGCGGTACCTTGAATGGAACAGGTAAATGTTTTGCCGATGGATGTAGGACCGTCTTCTGTTAACAAAACCGGAAGGGCCACCGAATTCAAATTCAGCATTGAATGTGACCCTTTAAACACAGGTTTCTATTGGTCCCGCTAATGTCAGTGAGGTCTGGCCTGTTCGACAGGTAATAGTAGACCGAGGAAATTGACTGTTATTCCAGCAAGAAAGAGGTCTTTATTTCTCGGTTTGCCCCAGACACTACAACTGACGAAATTCAACATTATATAAAGTCGAAGTTAGAAGGTGACACCGACTTGAATATTTTAAAATTTAAATCATCTTTTAACTATTTATCTTCATTCAAGATAAATGTGGCAGAATATATCTTCTCGAAGGTTGTTGATCCTGAATTTTGGGCAGATGCGGCGCTAGTCAAGGGGTTTGTGCCGAGAATTAACAGAAGAGGTAGATAAAAATTAGCCAAACTGCCAAACTCAAAACTCTTCAAAAAACTAGAAAGCTTATCAAAAAGTAAGAATTTTGAATACTAAATTAAACCGCATATTTGTTGATAGCTATTACTTTGATATTGTTGTGTTTTCTGAGGCATGATTAAATTAACACTTTAAACTCTGAGTTTCTTTGTACTAATTACACATTTATAGGAAAGATGGAATTAAGAGAACCGGTTATGGTGTCTTAATGACGGTTTCCTGTTGTCTACCTTCTGAGCGTATGTTTGCTGACGAATTAAATAATTTGGAATTTATTACAGTTTGTGTTGCAATGGGTACTAAAAAACTTTTTATTACCTGCTCTTATATTCCTTCTTAAGCAGATTTTAATTTTTATAATGAACATTTGACTGCCGTTGAAAAAATAATTCTAAGCATGAATGAGCTTCTGTTTCATGGCACAGTATGATTCTGAAGCACTTACTACTCTAACTACCAGCGATTGGTTCGCTGATGTTGCTAGCTTATTGGCAAAAATAAATTTGTCTCAGATTAATAATACTCTCCATCTACTCTTCCTTTTGGTGATTCTTTAAGATTTTGCTTCAAAGTTGTGATTTTCGTAGACTTAATTCCGTTTAATTATTTAAATGATTCAAAAGAACAGGTTGAACTGCTGATTATGGTAGATATTTGTTGGCGAGACAATGGTAAAGTATCGAGTCTCGTCGGACTTGTCAAGAATTAGAGATCAATTTAAAAAGGACCCTAAATCGTTTTATAGGTTCGGTTATTTAAAAATTCGACCATCTTTAAAGCTATCGAGAATAAGATTTAATGGTGTTGAATTCTCAAGCGATCAGTCAATTGCAAACTGTTTTGCTAACTTTTTCGAATATACATACGAGTATTTCTTACGTTCGTTTAACCCTTCAATTCCGTACCTTTACAGAATTTCTTTAGTAAATCAGAGTTTTTTCTATATTAGATGTTTTACTTATTGAATTAAAATTGCATCGTCTAAAACCCACTATTACGTCTGGACCCTATGGTATTCCGAATATATTATTAAAAGGCTGCTCTGAATCCCTTGTCTTACCCTTATAATCATCTTTATTATTTAATTCATCATTGAAATTGTGATACTTTCCTGATTTATAGAAAATGTCTTCCACTTCATAAATCGGGTTGTCTGTTCGATGTATCGAACTATAGAGTGGTTGTTATTTGAAAGGATTGTAACAAACTTTGTTTTACATAATGTGGTCCCTATACTTCACCCATGCCAACACGGATTTCGTAAGGGTCATTCTACTATGACTAATCTACTCCAGTTTTTCTCTGAAGTTATAAATGCTTTTGTGTGTCGCAAGCAAACAAACGTAATATATACTGATTTTAGTATGTCTTATGATAAAGTAAATCACATACTTTTTCTATTTAAGTTAAATAAAAATGGATTTAACAATAACATCATAAACTAGCTTTCCTCTTACCTAATTGATCGGAAACAAGTAGTTATATTTGAGAAAAGTCACTCTAGATCAATCCGTATAACCTCTGGTGTCCCACAGGGTAGCCACCATGGACCCATTTTTTACTATTCATTAACGACTTGCCCCATTCTATTATGATAATTATCAGCACTAATTTACTAATGTTTGCAGACGACGTGAAATTATTTTCTTCTTATGTTAACTTTTCGGACTGTCACATACTGCTGGATGTGACAGTCCGCCCCCCTAAAATGCAGGTTCTCTACTTTACATAAAAAAATTTTAGCTAATTGTTTTTCTTCTCATTTGCACTCTGCTTTTGCATGGTTGATAACAAAAATTGAAGAAAGTAACTAAATCTGAGTCGTTTTATTTGTTATATTTTTAAGCAAATCACAATTTTTTGCATTTTTACTAATTTGAGACAAGCAATTCAGACCCTGGGTCCATGTTTTACAGAACCTAATTTGTAAGGCCCTATGGACAGTTCACCAAGAACTCCGATTCAGCAAACCGTAAAATTAATGTCATATTCAGATATGTGAGAAAATTGAATTTGTTGTTTCCAAGGGCCGTTTGATCTTTTCAAATACTTTAGTAAAAGTAATGTTTTTTTATTTGGATTCTTGGATGTGTTTGAAAAACTTTCCGAAAAGGGGAACAACATCTAACCAGTATTTACAATTCCTGCCTGAAGATATGTTATTTTCCCAACATGTGGATGTCTGCAAAATTCGTTGCAATACTTAAACCAAATAAATCACATTACCACGTTAATCTCCATCTCCTCGTCCTTTTGGTGATTCTTTAAGATTTCGCTTCAAGCGTTGTGATTTTCGTAGTCTTAATTCCCTTTTATATACTGTCGATTGGAAGGCTATCTGCAATTGTAATACTATTGCGAAATTTGATGTTAAGAAATTTTATGATATATTAAATGAAGTTGTATCTAAAACAGTGGAACCCATTGAAGTAGAAAAAGTATGCCTTGGACTTTTATGGAGTTATGTAAATTAAAAACATAAAGAGTAAATCATTTAAAAGATTCAAAAGAACAGGTTTAACTGCTGATTATGGTAAATATTCCTTAGCGAGACAACGGTACATTATAAAGTTTCATCGATGCTATAGGTTGTACTTGTCAAAAATTAGGGATAATTTTAAAATAAATCGTTTTATAGATTTTAGTTTTAGTTGAGAAAATTCTCTCTTACTCAAGTCGTATAATCTCTGGTGTCTGGACTATTTTATTTGTACCATTCATTAACGACTTGCTCCATTCTATTATCAACTCTTATTTACTAATGACGACGTGGAACTTTTTTCTTCCTATGTCCCCTTGGTCGGCAGGGGCGGGTATGAGAGGCATGGGAACGTTCGTCCAAAATGAATAAAAAAAGTAACTAAAATGCAGTTTCTTTACTTTGCTTAAAAGATGTCAGCAAAGCTACAAATTTTGCAAAGCTAATTTTTTTGATTTTTACTAATTTGAATCAAGCAATTCAAACCCTGGGTCCATGTTTTACAGGACCTAATTTTTAAGGCCTTATGGACAGTTTGCCAAGAAATCCGATTCAGCAAACCGTAAAATTAATGTCATATTCAGATATGTGAGAAAATTTAATTTGTATGTAGCCATGGGACCAAGTTTTGTTCCCTAGGGCCTATTGATCTTTTCTAATAGTAAATGTAATGTTTTATTGGGATTCTTGACATTTTATTGTTTTTAATAACGATGTTTCCAAAGTGAAACCGTCTTTCAAAAATTTAATAAATTTCCAGACTGAATCGCTTTTTCAGCAGACCGGCGGACAGACGGACTTGACTCTTATCTTCTTAGAATTAGGCAAGAGTAATAGAGTAGAGTGACGCAATTACTATTTTTAAAGTTGACAATGTGGCAAACCTTTTCCAGACATCTAAAATATATCGGACAAACTACTACTAGATTACTTAAAATATGACACCAAAATTGATAAAACAATTAAAAAATATAAAGTCTCCTGGACAAGATAACAACATTTGTTTCAAAAACTTTCCGAAAAGGGGAATAACATCTAACCAGTATTTGAAATTCCTGCCTGAAGATATGTTATTTTCCCAACATCTGGATATCTGCAAAAATTAACTTCATTATATCTTTAATTGTGAAAAATCTTTGTTGTTATTCTAAAAACAATATATTTTGTTTTGAAGTCCTGTTTTTTATAGGGGATCTGCTTCGATATTTTGATTAAGGAAACGCGCCATTAATTGGATGCGTCCAGAGAGACCTGGGGGTCAGTTGAATGCGCTTGGTCGGACAATTAAAGAGGACTACGTCATGGGGTCCCTGATGGCGGGCGGGACTAACGCTCGGAACGTTAACATTAATTCGCGACCAATGCGAATTAAGGTGACTGCACCATCCAGATCTTAGCTAAGCCAGAACCACGCGCGTCTGGCAAGGTAGCGTTGTTGTTGTTTTAACAACAATATATGTAAGTTTGTTTGTCTATGAGGGATATGCTGCAGTATCCAGGTGAGGGAAACGAGCCATTTGAACTGGATGCGTCCATAGAGACCTGGGGGTCTGCTAAATGGGCTTGGCCGGACAATTGAAGAGGATCACGTAATGTGGTCCTTGATGGCAGGCGGACAAAGTTCGGAACGTTAGAATTAATTCGCCCCCAATACCTATTGAGGCGGCTGCATCAACCAGATCATTCAGCTGAGATGGTGCAGTACTCTCCTCTATTGAAATCCCCGGGATGCTCCTCCTGCACAACAATCACGCTATAGCTGGATACTGAAGCTGTGACTACATCAGCGTGCATGTCGTTTAGACCTGCCTGGTAGTTTCGATAGTGTTCTCTCTTGTACCGCTGAACCCTTCTCTCTAGATCATGAAGATCGAACCTGATCTGCTTGGTCGGAGTCATCCTGGCCATAAAATGGTGGTTGGGATGACTATTGCGAAGACATCCAAGCAGATACTGTTAGACAACAAGAAGTTGTGGCAGCAAATAGTAAGGACCTTCGTCTCCTGTTGATGTTCGCAGGAGGCATTTTGGTAAGTCTGAATTCCACTGCGTCGTACTCATATTCGCCAACCAGCCGGCGCTGCTACAGTCCGACCTATCGCTTTGTAAGAAGTCAACAAGGATTCTTTGTTGGCTCGCCTAGTCCTGCCGGCAAGTGACTTGAGGAGCTTGTTCCTACTTTTAGGCTAATCGCAGATAGCTGTAGCATGTGTAGATGATCGAAAAAGGCTGTACAATCAGATCCCAAGGATTTTGGGGTAGTTTGTAGTCGGGATGTTGACGTCATCAACTTTTACATTAAGTGACAACCGCACCTCTGCGGTCCATGCAGTTAACAGTGTGGTGGATGATTTGGAGGCGGATATTTCCATACTCCTCGCAGTAAAGAAGAGCGATAAGTCAGTGAGTTAACAGTTGATTTCCTCGCATATGTCATCCACTTTAGGCCCTGACGCTAGAATTGGGCAATCATCAGCGTACGACACAATTTCAACGCCGTCTGGTGGTGCATGAAGTTTAGAGAGGTAGAGGTTAAACAGAGCCGAGGATATCACTCCACCCTGGGGATCTCCTTGTTTAAATCTACGGGGCTTCGACATCCTGTATCTAAATTATACATATGACTGGCGCCCACACATATAGTTTACGACACAATATTTCAAATTGGGTGGAAGTGACGTTTCTACAATGTCCTCGAACTGGCTGGCGTGATTGACCGTGTTGAAGGCTTTGTAAGGTCAAGAGCCACGAGGGCCGTCGTTGGGCTTGTTCTGGTTAAGGCGGCGACTTATACGTATAATGATGGCGTGTGAAGCAGCTGTTGTGCTGCGCTGATTTCGGAACCCATGCACATGGAATATGTTCGACCGACTGGGGAGAAGTGTTTCAAGCGTCTTTACTACTGGAGGAAGCAAGGAGATCGGCTTTTACGATTCTCTTTTGCTTGCCTCTTTGTCTGGCTTCAGCAGCTGTACCACTCTGCCCATTTTCCATGCATCGTGAACTATTTGAGTGGATAACGACGAGGTATCCAAGTGCTTCAACATCGGCATTGAGATTCCGTACGGACCCAGAACCTTTGATGACTGCGCTGCGGATGACATGGGCAATTTCGGCAACGGTAAATTGTGAAGGTGCCTCTTCGATTCGGAAAGCGCTGATACGAAATAATACTGTTCTTTTCGCTTTATCGCTGTTTTGGTGCTCAATAAAAAGCCGGTTAAAATAACTCGCGCACCGCTTCGGTTCTGTCACCGAACGTGACGGCTGTCTGATCACACTTTTTTCTAGGGTTAGAGAGCGATTAGACCGTTGCCCACAACTAACTAATTCCGGAACTTAAGTTATACTGCTTTAAGTGATCTAGCCACTTGTTCCGCTTATATTCGTTGACCAACCTGCCTATCTCAGAGTTAATTCTAGAGTCAGCAGGATTGGCAAGACGAATGTCATTACGCTATCTGCGAGTCCCGCTGCCTCTGCTAGGAAATTTGGTTGTATCTCGGGTAGGAATATGGCGAATGGCTGCTGCGTTGATGATGGCCCCAGTCAGCCTTTTATTCTGATTGAGATACGTACGGCGTTCAGAGACTGTGAAGTCGGATGGTTTGTTGAGGGAAAGAATTATGAAAAGGAGCTCTGATCCTTACGAGTTGACGGGTTTCCAGGTAACGTCGTTGATCAGGCCAGGCGATGCAATAGTTATATCTGGCGAGCTATGGTACTCGTTCATAATCCGCGTGGGAGCTGTAGCATATAAGGGTCAAAAGGACATGTCAATGGTTTGGTTAACACTTCACGAGTCTCCAGCCTTGTTGCTCGTCGGATGAGGGGGTTCAAGCTCAAATGCTAACGTAGTCACTGGTACAATTTAGTTTTTCGTGCTTGGTAGAAAAAGGAAGCAGGAGAAAAAAAATAAAATGGAATGGTGATGACACAGAAGGTCACAAAACAAACAACAACGATTAATCCAGAAAAAATTTATATATTCGAGATCCCACATTTTTCCTCACTAGGTGTCTAAAGGATTGGAATCAAACAGGAAAGTGCAGAGTTTTAAGCACAAATCATTTTTGATTTATTTTTAAAGTGAAAATTCATTTAAACAGATTTAAAGCAAGTATACGAGGGCAGTTCGGAAAGTTCTTAGCCTATCAATGAAAGAGAATAGTTAGTTTTTCAAAAATATATTTTTTTTCAATATAATCTCCTGAAACTTCAATACACTTAGTCCAACGTTTATCTAGCAATTCTATCCCTTGATTAAAAAAGTTTTCCTCAAGGTCTTCAAAATAGTGGTTTACAACTGTTATTGCATCGTCATTTGAGGTAAAACGCTTGCCAACAAGGATTTTTTTTAGATTTGGGAACAGGTAAAAATCACTGGGAGCTAAATCAGGAGAATAAGGTGGGTGGTCAAGCAACTCGTACTTTAATTCGTTGATTTTAGCCATTGTTAACACACTCTTGAGCGCTGGTGCGTTGTCTTGATGAAAAATTATTTTTTTGTGTAAGCCAGGACGTTTTTCTCGAATTTGTAAATTTAACTGATCTAAAAGGTTGCAATAATACTCTGAATTTATTGTTTTACCCTTTTGCAGATAGTCAATCAATAAAATACCTTTGAAGTCCCAAAAAACCGTTGCACTAACCTTACCAGCCGATTGAATTGTTTTTGCCTTCTTTGGGGCACTTCCTCCAGCTTCAGTCCATTGTTTGGATTGTTCTTTTGTCTCTGGAGTATAGTGGTGGATCCATGTCTCATCAACAGTTATGAAACGACGCTTAAAATCCATTTTATTTCGCTGAAAACGATCCGAACAAGTTTGAGAAATGTTCATTCTTATGCGTTTTTGGTCGACTGTTAATCTTGCAGAAAGCTTTTTCATCTGTAGTTCTTCATGCAAAATTAAATGGACTCGATCATTTGATATGCCCATGATATTAGCTATTTCACGCAATTTTATTCGTCGATCATTTAATACTATATCATGCACTTTGGCTACAATTTCTGTTGTTGTTGCTGTTTTTGGACGTCCACTACGTGGTTCATCTTCAATGCTTATACGACCACGTTTAAATTCAGCAACCCAATTTTTTACTGTTGCATATGAAGGAGCACTTTCACCATATCATTATGAATTTCTTGTCCCGATAAACCTTTTTTATGTAAATATTTAATGACACCACGCATTTCTAATTTTGCCATTGTAAAAAAATCGAGGATGCGGCTTTTGTGAACACCTGTTTCTATATGAAGGAGTTGCCAGATCGAAACAAAATTTAACATGTGTTCATAGCAGAGATGGAAGTTTCCAAAACGCTTAACTTTTTTCTATTTATACCGCGCTTTTTGTGCTAGGCTAAGAAGTTTCCGAACCGCCCTCGTATTCAAATCTTCATGAAGAAATATTTTAGTAACAAAAATAAAATTTTTTGACTGAAATGAGGTAACTCACACATCGAACATTCATAAGGCGAAAAGAAGTAATACAAATAGCCTAATTTCATTAGACTTAACTTAAATATTATACACAAATGAATAAACGGAATGAAAAATAACTTTTCGTGTGAATTTATGTGACAGTGTCATTCATAATCAAAAAACAGTGTTATTCATAATCAATATCCAAATATATTTGTTATAAAAATGCTTCATCGACAATGGATATTTGTATGCACAGTCCGGAACACTTACAATATGATTCTATGGTTTCATACAATTTTTATAAGCAAAAAAAAAATCAAACGATAAACGAAAATATTTCAAACTGTGATTACATTAGTGTTTCTCAAACTGTTTCTGAGTTTCTCAACTGTGTTAAGTAACATTGGGATCTGTGTTACATGTACTCTCTATAACTGATCATGAGAGAACTTGCTAAACAGTGTTATTTCGGAACATAATATCAAATATCAAACCCAAAATGATGAATGAATGATATGGCATATTTTTAATGCCAATGCTTACATTTTTCACTTTTTTTCTTCAATGTGAAGCGATTTTAACGACGAAGGAGATAAGAGAAACAGCAATATACTCGTAGGAATATAAGCCTCTTTAATGGCTGAATACCTGTATGTTGAGTGTCTGGGTTTTGAAGCTAAGGAAGATGGGGGTACCGTTTGTATAGGGTGATCCATCTGAGGCGTAGATGCGACCAACATTTGAAGGTAACTATTTTCAAAAAATAAATGCCATAAAATGTCCTTTCAAATTACCAATTAAGATTCCACACTTGATTTAAATGTTTATATTTTTTGTTCTGAAAAAATACCTCTGGATGGATCACCCTATATATGGCTGATAAAAGAGTAATTTTTGGCCAAACTTACCACTTGCTACTAATAAAAATAAAAAAGAGATATTTCCAAATTAATTCCACTCTCGGGCGGAATATTATTTTATGAAAAAGGCGATGTATATACATATGTGTGTATGTGGATACTCAAATCCAAGTTCATAATCTCTAAACAAGAGATGCAAAAGAACCAGATACAAAAATTAAAGTACTCAGAGTTTGTGCAGCTCTCAAGTTCTATAAAAATCACACATTATGGCTTACTTATTTCAGCTTGAAAAACAATGAACTGGTTTTATGGCTCAAAAAGACAGCTGAGTGTCACTTCGTTAAAGAAACGTGTTGCAGAATGAAAAATAGCTACTGATCAAAACCCTATGGTATTTCCGAAAACTTCCAATATCTAAAGCGCGAAGTACTAGTACATGTATTCTATTCCAAAGCTAATATGTCTCCTTGTAATGTATGTATGTTCTAAATCACACTACTGCAACAATACCAAAGCGACAAAGAAACAACACTCCTTATTAATTTTCCACAAATAGACAAAAAAATAACAAAAAAAAAACAAAAAAGAAAGAAAAAGTTTAACCTCACTGGGTTTTGAGCCTGGATTCTCTGGCACGCAATCGGAAACACGTTCTTTGTGCCACGATGGACGACCATACAAGTACACATACTAAACCGTTTTTGAAACATTTTCAAAAGTGTATGTCACTATGGATACTTGTTTTGTTTAAAGAGAAAGAGGTAAAAATCTACAAGTGCCACTACAGAGCATCCTCATTTACTGTGTAGAACGTAGAGCTATCAATTTGGCCTGCCAAAGCTATGTCCCTCTAGTCGTTGTCTAGGAGAGAATGGTACAGTTCGTGGTTGGCATTGAAGTCTCCTAGGAACAAGCGGTTATTGCCTTGTAGAAGATTATTAATGCCTGGCAAATAAAACAGGACACAGCTACCAACTGGCGGGGGATGTATACGTTATAAAGCTCTATCTCGGCAGTCCGTCACAACTATGCAGGCTGCGGATAGCATTCAGCTTAGTTTCCTGAATCACGTCGACCATGATGTTTCTCCCACTCCTAAATTCTATTACCTCACTGATTTTGTTGCGTAGGCCATTGCAATTAAATTGCAAGATTGATGCGCTGTCAGGGGTGGCAACAGTAATCTGTGTTGTAAGATGCTGTATATGTTGATGCTGTTATGAGGGAGACTGCAGGGCAGTCTCATAGTTGGATGAAGATGACGAAAGTGTAGACAGCGATAATGACACCAAATCCAGAAACCCACTGCAAACTACTTTATTACAGCACGATGCAATAAAGTCCGTTTTGCAATACTTCCGGATGTGGTTCAGACCTGAACGGCTCCTAGTCTCCAGGAGCTACTTGCAACGATTACACCATGCAGACGTTGCACGATGGTGTATACGGTTCGGACAAACGGTGCAGATCCAAGGTCCCGGCTCGGACCAGTAATATTCGGAGCATGCATTCACGGAAGTGGGCAACAAAGAACTCATATTGTTGAGGTGACTGCCCCTGGCCGAAGAGTGTTTGCTTCGGGTGTATACGGTACATAGAACCGCCAGTTGTGGGATTGGGCAAGGTAGCGTCTTCTCTTTTGGTGAAATATCCGGGGGAGGATCCCCTGGCACTACATCAACGTTATAGCTGGATACTACTGCTGCTGTGAATTAATCAGCGCGAAAGTCGTTCAGACCTGCGTGATAGTTTCGATGATCTGATGCATCTCTGAAAATGGTAGACAACAAGAAATTGTGTTTGCGCACGGTAAGGACCTTCTGTTCCACATGTAGATAGTCCTCAGAAGACATAAGGAGACACCCTGGTGATGTTCTCAGGGCGGCATTCTGTCAGGTCTCAATTTTCTTCCACTGCGTTTTTGTTGTTGTAGCGACATACATAGTGTCGGGGTGACAGCCCTTGCCTGCATCGGGTCAATCCGGTGCATAGAACCCGCTGTCGTGGGATTGCGTCGTATCACTGCGTTGTATTCACGTTAGCTGACCACACCGGCGATACATAGTTCGCTACAGACCGACAACAAGGTTTCTTTGTCGTTTTCTCAAGTACTGGCGTTGAGTAACTTAAGAATCTTGTTCTTACTTCTAAGCTAACCGCAGATAAATGAAGCATTTGCAGAGGATCGAAAAAGGCTGTCCAATGTCACCCCAGGATTTTAGTAAATTATTAACTTTTTTATATATTGGTTAATTATTATTATTATTAAAGGGTATACTTTTGGGTTAAGTATGAAAAACTATATCGCGCAAGTAGTGACCATTTTCGGCTGCGCACATTCGTGCTCTTTCCAGTTGTGTCGAACGTCTTCTTGTTGATGTTTCTGGACGGTAAATAATTCTACTATTACAAATCTACTCCAGTTTTCCTTTGAAGTTATAAATGCATTTGTTTCTTTGTTTGTTTGTTTGGCAAGCAATCAGAAGTAATATACTCTGATTTTAGTAAGACATTTGATAAATCACAGACTCTTATCCTATCTAATTGGGAGGGAACAATTAGTTTATTTGGGAAAAGTCTCTCTAGATCAATTCGTATATCCTCTAGTGTCCCACAAGACAGTAACGTTAACGACTTACCCTATTCTATTAACAACTCAAGTTTGCACACGGCCTAAAATTATTTTCTTTTTATGCAAGCTTTGCGGACTGTCACATGCTGCGGGATGACTTGGACAGATTTAGTACCTGGTGTGAAATTAATTTAAGGAACATAATTAAGTGTAACCAAATGTGCGTATCTAAAAGTAGATTGTTGGATACTAAATTTAAATTATAAGGCTCTAAATTGGCATCGGTTGATTTATTTATTGATCTTTGTTTTATGATGGACAGGAAGTTAAATTTTATTAACCATATGGGTGATTCTGAGATTATGGGCCAATTTCGACATCATTTTTGGCATTTGGTTTTTTGCAGAATTTATTAGATATTAGATTTTACAGGGTAATACTGTGTATTTTCAGGGACAGAAAATAAAAATCCATTATAATATAAATTGAATAAAAAATTATAATCGTTAATAGCAACAAAATTAATTGAATATTATTTTTTACTATGGACGGGTTTTATTAAATAAATAATTAATATTTTTGTAAAAAATTGAGAAAATTTCAATTGAAAGTAGTTCATACTAGGGACAACCAGGGTTTGAAGAACAAATATTTTTTTTAAAAAACAATTTTAAAGACTTTAAAGGTCCTATAAATAATAAAGTATAATATTTTTTATTTTTCCCGCTTGAAACAACCAAGGACAACAAAGTGGCTCATAATCTCAGAATCAACCATATCATTACAAAACAAATAAAGCGTATAGTGTCTTTTATTTTATGAAACGCTGGGCAAACGAGTTTACTGATGCATATAAGGGGTGTTTTTTTATTGGGGTATAGAACTTTAAGTTGGCATCACTTTTTTAACTGGCGGCCATTTTGTCAGCTGTCAAGTGATTAATATTTAGTTTGGTTTGCCATTTCATCATGAACAGGTTGACAAAAGAACAACGCTTGCAAATCGTGCAAATTTATTTCGAAAGTAATGGTTCAGTTCGCGAAGTTCACCGCAAGCTCCGTCCATTTTATGGTCGACATAATCGTCCATCAGAGCAATTAATTCGGTTAACCATGGATCGGTTAACATGGACCATTGGATTATTTTTTTTGGGGATATGTGAAGTCGCTCGTCTACGCCAACAAACCAGAAACACGTTAGGGGACTTGGAAGCCAACATTCGTGGCGTTATTGCCAACATACGGCCCCATATGCTCGAAAAAGTGGTTGAAAATTGGACTTGTAGAATTGGCTTTATTCGAGCCAGCCGCGGCGGCCACATGCCCGAAATCATATTTAAACATTAATGGCATAAAATTATCCTTCCAATAAAGCCAAATTGATGGACATTAAAACGATTTTCTTGTGTTTTATTTCAATTCGAAGTTCTATACCTCAATAAAAAACACCCTTTACTACGAAACAGCTTTATATTTCCTTAGTCAAGCCAAGTTTATAATATGGGTCAGTTGTTTTTGATCCCCAATATGATAAATATGCCAACAAAATTGAGTGCAGAAACAATTTTTACTATTCTGCTAAAGAAGTCTATATTGGAATACAGATTACGAACTCCCTTCTTACAACAGCAGGTTAAATCTTAGTAAACTGTCCTCATTGAGCAGGCGACGATGATGGTATAAACAATTATTCGTAGGTTTGGGCCTTCTGAATATTTAATATCAAAAATCTCTATTTACTTATTTCATCCGGCATGAATTTTATCTCGAAAGTATCATCACTTTTGATCTACTAAGAAAATTTGAATATTTGTTCATCGCATAAATCTGATTATTTGAACCCCTTTCGCAACCTTTTTGCCATATCTCCAATGAAAGTGAATGAATGCATTGAATATAATACATAAAAACCGATTTTACACTGGAACTACGAAGAGTTCCCGAGACACTTTTTTGAATTTTATTAATAAATACACTAATTATTTTCAGGTTCATTACATATTAGGCGATAGTATTACATTATAAGTTTACAATAGAAAAAATATTTGATCTGTCCCAATCGCTGTAAATCGGCTTTATTTGAATCTAAAAATTTAATTCACGATCACTGATTTTGTATGTTAATTTTTTGTTATCATCCACTAAATATTATAAGCAAAACGAGAACCCGTAAAATAATAAATCCTGAGAGAGATTTATTAATTGCAGTGTATTGAGTCGGTGCATCAAATCAACTTTAATTCAAAAAAGTTAGCGTTAGAGTAAACTTGATTTTGGGAATAAGTGCCTTGAGGCACTTTTGAGAGTTAGTGGGATAATTATTATTGAATAATCATTCCGCTAAAATCGCAATGTGCTCAGTATGTCTGAGGAGAAGAAAGTACTCCGAGGAAGAAAAAGTACACTTTGTCAGTATCAGAAAGTTATTTTTGGTCTCGTTGAGAGAGAAATGTCTAAGCTTAGAAGTTTATGAATACAGTTAGATAAAAGATAGATAAAAGCAATGTATGTATATAAGTATAAAAATTTAATTACTCAGTTTACGCAAACATACAAATTTTAATGAAGCTAACGTTTTAGAAACAAAAATATTTTTAAACTGGGTTTTGTCTTTTCCTTCATATCATTATCGTCTCTCCAAGTACTGGCGGCGAGTAACTTAAGAATCTTGTTCTTACTTTTAAGCTAACCGCAGATAAATGAAGCATGTACAGAGGATCGAAAAAGGCTGTCCAATGTCACCCCAATGATTTTGGTTAATTCTTAGTCGGGATGCTGACGACATCGTATTTCACATTAAGTGACAACCGCAATCTACGGTCCATATTCCTCGCAGAGAAGAAGCGTGAGAGAATGATTTATAGGCGGATATTTTCATATTCCTCGCAGTGAAGAAGCGTGAGAGAAAAATTAATTTGTCGTAGATTAATAATATTCTCAACCTGAATGGGAGGATTCTAGATTTGATTCTGACCAATAAAATACGTTAATTTCTAATTTTAAGAATACATTATCAGGGCTGTCATTGAAACCATGGCGGTTTTGCTAATTTTCGTTTTTGCAAATGTTTGTTTCATTTGGTGTCATGAAACCAAGTTGGTTTCGTCAATTTCGAATGTAAATAAAACCAATGTTCGCATCAGATTTTGCAGATAAAACCGATAACGTTGGTTTTCATGACACCAAAGCATTTTTGCTTATCGTTTTAAAACCAATAGTGACAACATTGGTTTCTATGACAGCCCTGTATACTTTGAATCCGGACCATCCTATTATATTTAAATCATTTTCAGTTACATGACCTGATTATTTCAAATATTGATTCAAACGTGATTAACGTAGACTTCATTCCTGTATACAGGGTGGCGCAAAACTACCGTTGTGGTTTAAATGTTTATTAACTTTTTTATTTATTGGTTAATTATTATTATTAATGGGCAATATTTTTGGCTTAAGAATGAAAATCTATAACCTGAAAGTGGTGGCCATATTTGGGTGCGCACACTCGTGCTCTTTCCAGTTGTGTCGAACGTCTTCTTGTTGATGTTTCAGGACTGTCCTGCACACTATTCACGACACGTTATATATTTTCGTCCGTGTGGATCGTACGTGGTCATCCGGTACATGGTAGGTGTCTTACTGTACCATGCTGTCAAAAATGTCCATCCAAGCGGTTTATTGTTGGTTCTGTCCTGTAGCCACATTAAAAAAGCGACGATAAGCACGCTGCGCCAAAACAATTGACTCTTGATTTTTAAAATAAAATAATTGCTTGTCGCTGTTATGTTGTGTAGTTTGCTTCACAAAATTCTGAAATAAATATAAATAAATTAAAAAAGTTATTAATCATTCAAACCACAACGGTTATTTTGCCCTATATTATCTGACTACTGCTGAAATTGATTTTGTTGTCACGACATTTTTGACGTATTAAACGAATTTGTATCTAAAACAGTGCCTATGGAACCCGTTCTTGTAGAAAAAACTATACATTGGACTTCTATGGAGCTGTGTAGATCAAAAAACATGAAGAGTAAATCATTTAAAATATTCAAAAGATCAGGTCTAAGGTCTTTTAAATGTATCGAACTATAAAGGGATTACTAAATAAGGAGCAATGCCTATGTTATTTGAATTGTGACGAATTTTGTTTCACATAATGTGGTGATTGTGTAAATAATTCTACTATACTCTACTTTTCCTCTTAAGTTATAAATGCATTTTTTGTTCGTTTGGCAAGTAATCAGAATTAATATAATCTCGTTTTAGTAAGGCATTTCATAATGTAAATCACAGACTCTTGGATTTGGCTGTCCTATCTAATTGGGAGAAAACAATTAGTTTATTTGGGAAAAGCATCTCTAGATCAATTCGTATATCATCTAGTGTCCCACAGTACAGTGACCTTGGACCTATTCTATTTTTACTACTCGTTAACGACATGTCCATTCATATCTTGCGGTTCACGCCAAATATCTCGTTTACAAAACGTTTAAGGTAAATCGCTTCTTTTGTGAAATCTGACGGAGCCATATACTTAACTTCTGTGCTGGATACGGCAACATTTGCATACGTGAATGCATAGCCGGTGTATGATTTTTTACCGTCTATATTGAAACCCCAGTTTGCATCTGCGTATCCTAGTACTGGTTTATTGGTCGATGAGTATACCAGGCCAACATTCTGAGTGAGTTTCATATAACGAAAAATTTGTTTCGCTGCTACCCAGTGCGCCTTCCCATAGTTCGTATTAAATTGGCTCAAGATACTAACAACGTGTGAAATTTCAGGTCTAGTGGATACAGCTAGGTACATTAAAGATCCGACCAAGTTCTGATATGGGAGTTTATCTACATCGAGTTTTTCATTCTCATCTTTTGGGATCATTTCTTTGCAAAGTTTCTCACTCGAATTCATCGGGGTGCTGACTGTTTTGCAATTTTCCATGTCGAATCTTTCCAGTAGATGTTGATTGTATTTTGATTGTGACATGTGAACTTCCCCTGATTGACCATCTTGACTGAATTCGATGCCCTGGCAATACTTAATTCAAAAGCCTTCGCTCAAACGCGTTCGCCAATTCGTATTTCAGGTTATATAGCTTATTCTGATCATTTGAAGCTACTATTAAATCGTCGACGTATATTGCGGTTAGTGTCATATTGTTTTCATCTTTGTGTATATATACGCATGGATCACGTTGTGATGGTGTCATATCCATTTCTCGTAACTTTCTGTCTAATTTCTCGTACCACAGCCTTCCGGATTGTTTGCGACCATAAATAGCTTTTTTCAGGAGACAAACTTTGTTACCAGAATATTTCTTCGCCTCGTCTTTACTAACGGTTTCTTGTAGATCTGTGGAAATTTGCATGTACATTTGTTTTTCTATAAAACCGTTTAAATACGCTGCAATAAAATCGAGTTGGTGAATTTCTAAACCAATCTCGGCTGCAATAGCCACCAGAAAACGTGTGGAGTTCTTGCGACGGTAGCAAATGTTTCGTTATAGCCAATTCCAGGGCTTTGAGTTAAACCCTTTGCGACCAGTCTCGCCTTTCTGCATTTGATTAAACCATCAACTTTGCTTTCGTACTTAGTGCCCATTTCGATTCAACGACTTTTCTTCCTACCGGTCGTTCAACTATTTGCCAGGTTTGATTTTTCAATAAAGTTTCATATTCTTTCAGCATAGGTTTACGCCATTCTTTAGCTTGGGGGCCATTGAGTGCTTCGTCACTGGTTTTTGGATCTGTTGGTTGAATCAAGCTAGCTGATTGGTAATCTTCGTCGCTTTAACAATCGAAACCTAAAAAATCATCTACAGTCGCTCACATTTAAAGTCGGGCAGCCGTATGAAAAAAATTCTAGTTGATATTTTTCTATTTTATCACAATAACTCTTATTTATAAACTACAACAAAAAAATATTCTAAGTTCCGTTATAAAATGTACATGAGGCCTAAAGTGTGAAAAACTTATATTTCGGCATCACATTGAAAGTCGGACAAGTAATGTTTTCAGCAAGAAATGTGGTAAATTTACCGTTATTTTTGCGTCCTCTCTATTCATTCTCAAAATAATTGGTCATTGTTACCTGGTAGATCATCCAGTGAAGTAAGTTAAAATATTTTTTGTAAAATGTCGCGTAATATCAAACAGTCCTCCCTGGAAGAGCGTAAAATAGTCATACAACAGTATTTAGAAGGAAAATCCGAACGCGAAATATCGGAATTGGTTAATAAAAACAAATCAACGGTGCACGATATAATCTTCAGATATAAAGAAAATGGATTGATTGCAAACAAACAACGTTCACCTCGGTCAAGGAAGCTATCCTCCAGATATGAAAGTTTGGTTTTGAGAGAAGTTAAGAAAAATCATTTTATATCTGCCCCAAAATTAACAGCAATGGTCAAAGATGCTTCAGGGACGGAGGTTAACCCAGAAACAATAAGAAGACTTCTTCGAAAAAATGATCGTCTTGTTTTTGCCCGTCAATATATGGCTAGTGATTTAGATTTTTTGGAGCACTGTAAGTAGTGACGAAAATAGCAATTTCATGATTTAAAAAGTCGATTTTTAGGTGATGTTTACTGACGAAAGTAAATTTAATTTGTTTGGATGTGATGGAAGGGGTAAAGTATGACGAAAACCAAACAAAGAGCTAAAGGCCAAGAGTTTGAGAAAACCCGTTAAACGTGGTGCTGGGTCGGTTATGGTTTGGGGGTGTATGGCGGCCCCAGGAGTTGGCATTGATGGCATAATGAACAAGCATGTTTATTTATCGATTTTAAAAACCAATTTGAAAGCTAGTGTGCAGAAACTCGGCATTGGAAGTAATTTTCAATTCTATCAGGATAACGACCCGAATCATGCTGCTCTTGATGTAAAGACCTGGTTGCTGTATAATTGCCCGAAGGTGATCAAAACACCGGCACAAAGTCTCGATCTCAACGGTATAGAACATTTATGGGATGAATTAGGACGCAGGATAGGCTGTGTACATCAAAGGAACAGTTGAAAATTGCATTGCAGAAAGAGTGGAATAAGATTAGTCCTGATGTTTGCAAACATCTAGTTCAATCAATGCCAAGCCGTCTACAAGCAGTAGAGTATCACAAAGGTGGAGCCACCAAGTACTAATATTTCTATTTTTTTTTAAATATTAATTTTGTATACGGTGCCCGACTTTCAGTGTGAGGCAGAAAAGTGTCCTTATCTTAGTTTACGCTTCATGTACCTTTTTTAACGAAACTTGGAATATGTTTTTGTTGTTGTTTTAAATAAAAGAGATTTTGTAATAAAATAGAAAAAATTTCGATATATTTTCTTTCATAAAAACAGAGATATTGCAACTTGAAATTTTTTCGTGCAACTGCCCGACTTTAAATGTGAGCGACTGTAAGTCATCGGAACTGTCATCATTTGTAGGGGTGATATTTCGTATCTTCTTGGGTCTGCCTCTCTTTCCAGCTATTATTATATTCTTAGGACGACCTCGATGCTCAGTAGATTCATTTTCTGTTTGAGTTTTTTCCGTGTTGTTGACTGTTGCACAACCTTCGTTATTGATCGGTTGTTTTTCTTTAGTGCTCTGTTGTGGTCATTTCGTGGATTTTCATCAATGTTGAGTTGAGTTTCATCTGAAATAAATTCTTCGTATTGATTCATATTAAGCGATGGTGAATATATAACGTCTCGACTACGTCGTATTTTTCTTGATTTGGAGCCCCATAATTGAAAGGCTTTTGATGTGTTTGAGTATCCTATAAATTTACATTTTATGGATTTGGACTCGAACTTCCCCTTACCTGGTGTTTTATCGAGCATAAATGCTGAGCAACCAAATTTCTGGAAGTGTTTTACTTCGGAATTGCCCTCATCCATATTTTATATGGTATTTCGCCGTTTAAACTTTGAGAGGGACATCGGTTCCTTAATAATTGGCTGTATTTACTCCTTCCGCCCAAAATGAAGGCGGTAGACCCGACTGATTGAGCATACTTGCAATATCGAGAAGAGTGCGATTCTTTCTTTCTGAGATTCTATTCTTTTGGGGTGTATATTCAATTGTAAGCTTAGACGTATTCCTCAACTCTTTAAAATTTGTTCATTTCATTATTAATGTATTCCGTGCCATTGTCGGTGCGGAGGCATTTAATCTTCTTTCCGGTCTTCGTTTCCACCATATTTTTATATTCAGTAAACTTCTCCATAACTTCGTTCTTGTTTCTCATGAAATAAATTTCGCACCATCGGCATCTGTCGCCTATAAACATGACAAAATATAGCGTACCACCAAGAAAATGCACCTGCATTGGACCACACACATTACTATGTACCAAATCTAACAGTTCTTCACTTCTTCTGTGGGATGAAGGGGATGGTGTTTGAAACAGTTTCCCCTGAACGCAAACTTCGCATGATGATAAATATATATAACCATTTATATGAACACCTATTACTTTGTGTTTGCTGATCATCTCCTGTAAGTCCTTTTCGTTGAGGTGGCCGAATGCCTCGTGACAATCTTGGAGAGTTTTTCTTTGGCTTCGAAACTGCTGCTACTTCCAAATTTTCGCTTATGTAATATAAATCTTTCTCGCGTTTTGCCACAAATAATTGTTCTTTGTTTCTTGGATTTAATACTATGGCCTCATTTTGTTTGAACAAAACTTACAAGCCTTTTTGAATGATTTTTGGTACGGACAATAAATTAAATCTTAGGTCGGACACAAACAACGTTTCTTTCAAATTTAATTTACATTCTGCAGTTCCACATATTTTGGTCGTGCTGTTGTTGGCCAAAGCCAGTTTTCTGTTATCGGTATTTTCAATTCTAACGAGCGCATAATTAAGTGTAAGCAAATGTGCTTCTCTAAAAGTAGATTGTTGGATACTAAATTTAAATAATATGGCCCTGAATTGACATCGGTTGATTCATTTATTTATCTTTTTTATGATGGACAGGAAGTTACATTTTATTAACCATATCATTACAATGCAAATAAAGCGTATGGTGTCTTTTATTTTATGAAACGCTGGGCAAATGAGTTTTCTGATCCATATACTATGAAACAGCTTTATATTTCCTAAGTCGGTCTAAATTTAAAATATGTGTCAGTGGTTTTTGATCCCCAATATGATTGTTGAATCCACAATTCAACAATAGTTTAAAGGTTTAATCCTATATTAATTTCTATATTATTTTCATATTTTCCATTATATTTTGTTTCATATCCTTAAGTTTAAAGTTCCCTTAAGTTTCTAAAGTGAATTCGCCTGAAATGGCTTCTATTAGCCTTATTTACATTGAAATACTCTCTCTTTCTTTTTCTAAATCATTGTAATATGGCCGCTTGAGGCCACCTTAGCTTTAGTTTACAATTTAGTTACCATCAACTCATCAGACAATAAAGACGGTCGAACCGCTACCTCTTACAAGTAATTCCGGTTGGTCTTTTTATTTGTTTGAAACGGCCAGCTGGAACGCCCTTTTCTATGAACTCAGAAACCAGAGGGTGAAGAGTTCATCATATGGTCCTTCGAAAAAACATCCTAAAATGTTTAGGATTAGATTGGTTCCAGTATCTTTTTTTTTTTTTGAATGGGCAAATTTTCAAAAAAACCGAGTTTCTTAACCTAGAAAACAGAGAATTGTAGAAAAGGTGTCTACATAGGAATACGAAGCACACACACAAGTATTCGTTTCAATATTCAAAATCAACAAAGTGAAGTTGACGACATCAAGCAGCGGGCATCCTACCAGAAAAGGAGTACCTGTAGCAGAGAAATTCGTAACTTCAGCAAGAATCCATTATCATCCCAGGACAGAAGTCATGCACTTGTATTCGCATTGAGCAGTTGACGTCATCAAGGAGCGGGCATCATACCGGCAGAAAACGACAACATCAATCAAAACCCAACATCATTTCTCCAAGGTCAGAGTATCCAATTACAAAGAGAGTAAGAGGACAAGAGCAGGTAGTAGTAAGGCAGTAGTAATTGGTTTCCTTTGAGTATGATCATTTAAAATAGTAAAAAAAAGAACAAAATTTCGAGTCAAAGAAGTTTAATATCGGGAAAAATACAGTTCAAAAGCAAATGTAAAACGGTAAATCGAAACTCAAGGAAAAGAAAAAGTTGCAACAAAAAACACATATATAAAAATCCCATTACAAAGTCCAATAATCTAAGAATTCAAGAGAAAAGTAACGAAAAACAAAATAGCTATCAAAGTTAACAAAGCGAAAAATCAATTTTTAGTACCCGCCCTAATAAACAGTACGAAAAGACAAATTTCATTTTTACAGTCCCACCTTGTTGTAATTCTCCAACCTCAACTTCGATGAGAAAGGGAAGAGAGGTAAAAAGCATCAACTTCGCCTAGAACAGAAGAAGTAATAGAAAGCAACACACACACGAGAACATTTGGCAACGAAACGAAGAAAGAAAAAAATCAAAAGTGATCGAATGTCAAAGCGTACGGACGTATAAAAAGTTCAGCAGCGGAAAAATAGTGACAAAAAATTATTAACATAAAACATTTAAAAAAAGGAAATAAGTGCAGTGTTGAAGATTTAAAAAAGAACAGTTGTAAGAAAAATAAAACCTGCTACCAGCAATTAAACGTACCACCTTAGTACTAAAACTTCATTACTTTATAACAATCGAAAGCAACAACAACAAAAAGGGTGAGTCAACGACATTTTTTTTTATATTTTCTGTATAATTATTACTTAAAATCAACCGGCTTATTGGCATAAAATAAGGAATCAATTTAATAAAACAATAACAAAATAGTGCGGGTCAGCAAAAATAACAAAAACAATTTAAAGCACTTGCCAGTAATAGTTTCAAGGCCAACGAAAATAATTGCCTACAAAGGGAACAAAATAGTAACAACAACAAAAACAAAGGAATAGAAAAATCATCAATAACCAACTGTAATAGTTTCAAGGCGAATGAGAAGAATTTATTCTAAAGATGAAGAAAAACAACAACATATTGAAGTTGCCAAAAGGTGGTTGTTTTTTCCATACCGAGCAGAGATCGCAGTCAACGTCCCGTTTTTCATAACGTAATATTATCTGTGGTTGCTTTGTACAAGTAAAAGCAGTGATGGCAGTCGGCGCAACGAGCTGACAGTGTATTTGGTTGTGTGCCGTCGCACTCAATAGGTAGGGGTTGCCTACCTCGAGAAAAAATAGGGTATGCCGATCGTGATTTTTATTACACGGGCTTGATACAAAATACCCAAAATTTTTCAAGAAAAAATAATAAAAATAAAAGCGTACAATAAATCACAATAATTTAAATACGAAACATTATTTTTTGGATTAAATGAACAAGTCATCAATATTATAATTGTTTTTTTTTCTCGATTATTGATACGACGTTGGCATATGCTAACTTAAATAAGGGGCACAAACATTATTTTTATTAAATATAAAAAATTTACAACGTAGCCCGTTAAAAAACAAAAGTAAATAATCGTTGTAAAGAATATACATGAAATAGCTAAGAACAAAAACCATATTCATCGCAAATATAAAAATATAATATTAGAAAAAAGCATACGTTGAGCAGATTGTAAAAAAAAGTGAAAGATTTCTTCGTTTACTTCAACATGGAGGCAAGGCGCAGATTTCTTTTTGAATTTGATCAATTAAAGGCATTTTGTGAGGAGTGTAAACCAGCATTTGGTAGCAGCATTGCGGGTCTTGAAGTGGATGAAAATGAGCTTGAAAGAAGATGGCAAAAACTAACCACAGTTTATGAGGAGTTAATGACGGCTGATGAAGGAGAGCATGAACCAGAGTTGTTGGAAATGGCGGCAAAGAAGTATGCGTTAGCCTATGAACAATATCGAAATTGCAGAAAGAGGATCAAGAATTTAATGCCGCAAAAGCAGTCCCAACTGGATGAAAGCAGCAGACGTTATACAACACCGTTTTCATCATTTAAACTACCACCGTGCGATACACAGCCATTCGAAGGAGGATATTCCAAGTGGCCACCCTTCCGAGATATATTTTGGGGAGTTTTTGGTTCCCATTCGGAAATTTCATCAGCACAAAAGCTCTACCATCTGAGGAATAAAACCAGGGGCGAGGCTCACCAAATTGTAAAACAGTTTGATTTGGTGGATGGCAATTTTCAGTTGGCGTGGGATGCACTTAAACATCGTTATGAGAACCCCAGAATACTTGTACATCAGCAGATGAAAATTATATTTGGTATTCAAACGACCCAAGTTGAAACTGCAAATCAAATCAATTCGACAAATCCAGCGGGGAATCGACGACAGCTTGGCGATATTCAAATCTTATAAAATAAAAACTGAAAATTGGGATCCAATCTTGGTTCATCATTGTGCTTCGAAAATACCAGAGGATACATTTCGTGCGTGGGAAGACTCGTTGTCTGACATAAGAAACTCCCAATCAAATGGACGATTTTTTTTCAAAAAGAATTGAGTTGTTAGAAACGATTTCTGATATGAGGAGACCTAATCATAGTTTCAACAATAAATCACAATGGTTTCACGCAAAAACAGAGACGAATAAACAAAAATGAAATGCAAAAAATGTAATGGTGATCATAATTTGAGGAACTGCGAAATTTTCAAATCTTTATCTGTTAATGATCGTATTAAATATGTTTACGCTAATAAATTTTGCTCGAATTGCTTATCGTCAAATCATTTTAAATCCAACTGTCCCAGTAAAAGGGGATGCTTCCAGTGTAATAAAAAACACCATTCTCTACTTTATATAGAATCTAACGAACGAAAGTCGTCGCATATAATGCAAGAAGCTAGAGATTCGTCACAACCAGTACAACCATGGACGTCTTCGCATGTGCACCCTACACGTAATTGACCGAATAATCGATCTAATAGTAATCCTACAACTAATTCCGTCCAAACCCATTTTTCCCAACACGAAGGTACTACTATTTTGCCAACTGCTGTTGTAAATATTGACCACGCGGGAGAAATATTTACGGATAGATGCTGGTTCGGAAAAAAGCTTTGTGACTAAACGATTTCAACAATCTCTGTCTTTACCCGTGAACAATCATCACACGCAAATCTCAGGATTAGGAGGTACTGTCGTCGGAAATTCAAGTCACCAGTGCCTCGTCAATTTGAAATCATTGGATTCAACGTTCAAAGTTAGGATTAAAGCATTTTTTGTTTTTAAATGGTCACATTTTCTACCTTCAGAGAAAATCAAAATCGAAAATTTACCAGATTTGAAACATATTAAATTGGCAGACCCAAATTTCTTCAACACTTATTAAATTGGAGGGCGTCCTTTCTTACCAAGAAAACGGTATGGAAGCCAGAGAATCACAATTCGGATGGTACTTATCTGGCAACATACCGACAACGACAATTAATACATTTTCAACATTAGTTAGTGAATCAGCTGATGCTGCTCTTAATTCTCAACTTAAGAAATTTTGGGAAATCGAAGAAGTGGACCAAGCAATAAACGCCGATCAGACTGATGAATATTGCGAGGAATTCTACCAACAGACAACTTATCGACAACCAGATGGGCGATATGTTGTGCGGCTACCCTTCCTGAATTTCCTGAGACAGTATACCTGGGAACATCTAGAAATATGGCATTAGCGCAATATCATCGAATGGAGAAAACACTTAAAAGAACTCCAGAGCTGAAGCAGCAATACGAGCGAGTTTTACAGGAGTACATTGATCTCGGCCACATGGAGGAAATGAAATTTTTTGAAACATCAGAAGAGAAACAGAGCTCTTTCTTTTTACCCCATCATGAGAGTAAAACCACAAAAGTACGAGTTGTTTTTAATGGATCTAAAATAAGTAATAGTGGATACTCTCTTAACAATGTTTTGTATCCTGGCCCGATCCTTCAGACAGATATACAGAAAATAGTTCTCCGCTGGCGATATTACCTGTTCGTGTTTACAGGAGACATCGAAAAAATGTATCGCCAATAGTTGATTTTAAAACTGATCGAGCATATCAAAAAGTGCTTTTTCGTCCTCAGCCTAAGGATCCAGTCAAATCCTTCGAAATCAAAAGGTCACTTTTGAAATAAATTGTGCGCCTTTTCTTGCCATACGAACATTGAGACAGTTAAGTTGTGATTGCGAAGAATCGAGCCCTAAAGCATCTGAAATATTAAAGGAAGAAATTTATGTCGATGATGTGCTATCGGGAGGACACAGTTTGGATGAAGCGAAAGATAAACAAGCCCAACTTATGCAAACTTTAGCTTCAGCGTCATTTCCTTTAAAAAAGATCACGGCAAACCATAAGTTCCTATTGGAAAATGTAGCCCGGGAAGATCTTTTCGATGAAGAATTCTTGAAATTTGACGACTCCAGTACAGTCAAAACTTTGGGCATTCGCTGGAATACGAAATCTGATACTTTGTATTACGCCATAGGTCCGATCAATGATTCGCCAATTGTTACAAAACGACAAATACTCTTGGTCATCGCCAGGTTATTTGATCCACTAGGTTGGCTGGGTCCAATCGTCATCGTAGCAAAGATTTTGATGCAGCAATTGTGGGAAAGAAACATCAATTGGGACGAAGCAGTTCCACAGCATTTACTGGGTAAATGGCATTTATTTAAAGATAATTTAGCACATATACAATCCCTAAGAATACCGAGATGGATAGAGTTTTCGCCCGGTGTACGAGTTCAGATCCATAGCGTATTGTGGAGCCGTCTGAATGAGAGTTGACAAGGCCGGCACTTTATCCAGCAACTTACTGATAGCAAAAACTAGGGTTGCTCCAATTATAAGAACGACGATTCCAAAACTTGAGTTATGTGGCGCAATATTACTGACTGGGTCCTTGAATTGTGACTTTGAGTTACACTTATGGACTGAATCGTCTATAGTGCTAGGATGGCTACAAAAGTCTCCCCAAACCCTTAAGACCTTTGTTGCAAACCGAATATTGGAAATTCTGAATTTTATTAGTATTACTAATTGGAAACATGTCAATATAGAGGACAATCCAGCTGATCTGGGCATTCGTGGCAGCTTACCGCATGACTTGATCCAAAATCGTCTTCGGTGGAATGGTCCGCCTTGGATTCAAGAACCAGTTGAATCATGGCCAGAACCTCGATGTTGTGATTCTACAGACTTGGAAGTAAAAAATCGTCTAGTTTCTACACAACCGCTAATGAATGTATCATCACAAGATTTGCATCGTACTTTCACACCCTACGTGTTATGAGCTATGTTCTACGGGTGTTTGAAAAAGCTCATTCTCGCCCTAAGAGTATTGACATTTCGACCATTGAAATTAATCAAACAAAAAATCGTGCACTTAGTATTTCTCAGCAAACCTACTACCCACACGAATACGATTGTCTAACGAGGAACAAATTAATTAATAACAAAAGTAACATTAGTGCACTAGCTCTTTTTCTGGACAAAAAACGGTGTAATGCGAGTCCGCGGTCGCTTGGAGAATTCAGGTCTTAGTTACGTCCCAGAAAGATCCCACTTAGCCGATCTCCTTATAAAATACAGTCTCCGGATACTATGCCACGCAGAATATAATGTTATGCTGCGTGCCATTCGATAAGGTTTTTACATCACCAGGCTTAAAAATGGCATTCGAAAATGTATTCGAGCGTGCAAGGCATGTACGATATTTAAACGTAAATTCCAAAACCAAATGATGGCTTCGTTGCCACCCGAACGGGTAACATTTTCGCTGCCCTTTACTTATACAGGAGTAGACTTCGCAGGTCCTTTTAGTATTAAAAGCTCGACTTTGAGGAATGCTAAACTTTTGAAAGGCTATGCGGCAGTGTTCGTCTGCTTTTCAACCCGAGCTGTCCATTTAGAGGTGTGTTCGGACCTTTCTACAGATTCCTTCTTAGAAGCTTTTACAAGATTTACAGGCCGACGAGGTGTGCCAAAAACGATGTTCTCCGATAATGGTCCTTGGATTCAAGAACCAGTTGAATCATGGCCAGAACCTCGATGTTGTGATTCTACAGACTTGGAAGTAAAAAATCGTCTAGTTTCTACACAACCGCTAATGAATGTATCATCACAAGATTTGCATCGTACTTTCACACCCTACGTGTTATGAGCTATGTTCTACGGGTGTTTGAAAAAGCTCATTCTCGCCCTAAGAGTATTGACATTTCGACCATTGAAATTAATCAAACAAAAAATCGTGCACTTAGTATTTCTCAGCAAACCTACTACCCACACGAATACGATTGTCTAACGAGGAACAAATTAATTAATAACAAAAGTAACATTAGTGCACTAGCTCTTTTTCTGGACAAAAACGGTGTAATGCGAGTCCGCGGTCGCTTGGAGAATTCAGGTCTTAGTTACGTCCCAGAAAGATCCCACTTAGCCGATCTCCTTATAAAATACAGTCACCGGATACTATGCCACGCAGAATATAATGTTATGCTGCGTGCCATTCGATAAGGTTTTTACATCACCAGGCTTAAAAATGGCATTCGAAAATGTATTCGAGCGTGCAAGGCATGTACGATATTTAAACGTAAATTCCAAAACCAAATGATGGCTTCGTTGCCACCCGAACGGGTAACATTTTCGCTGCCCTTTACTTATACAGGAGTAGACTTCGCAGGTCCTTTTAGTATTAAAAGCTCGACTTTGAGGAATGCTAATCTTTTGAAAGGCTATGCGGCAGTGTTCGTCTGCTTTTCAACCCGAGCTGTCCATTTAGAGGTGTGTTCGGACCTTTCTACAGATTCCTTCTTAGAAGCTTTTACAAGATTTACAGGCCGACGAGGTGTGCCAAAAACGATGTTCTCCGATAATGGGAAAAATTTTGTTGGCGCTAGTTATAAACTACTACAAGATCATCATGCGTTCCTAAAGTCAGCAGAAAAGTGTCTCATCAATAAATTTGGACTGCAAGGCTTCACCTGGTCATTTATACCTCCATATGCTCCACACATGGGAGGCCTCTGGGAGACAGCAGTAAAAGTAATGAAGTCTCACCTTAAAAAACTGTCAAGTAATTTGAGCTTCACTTACGAGGAATTTAGCACCCTACTGATCCGCATAGAAGCAATTTTGAATTCGAGGCCGTTGTCACCCATGTCAGACAACGTATCAGAGTAGTTACCATTAACGCCCGGTCCTCTTTTACGTGGCGCCCCCTTGACAGCTCATCCTGAGGCCACGGAAGATCCTCCAAGAGAGAATTTATCGTATTTGACCAGATGGAGAAGACTGAGGGCAATTCAACATATATTCAGCCAGAGATGGAAATCGGAGTATATTACGGAACTTCAAAGGAGATACAAGTGAAAGTCTACGCAAAACAATTTGAAAGAAAACGACTTTGTCATCGTAAAAGACGACCATTTACCTCCAACTGAGTGGCGGTTGGACCGAATAACGAAGGTTGTCTACGGTAAAGATAATAATGTTCGTGTTGCCGAAATCAAAACTCAGAACGGAATAATAACGCGTCCGATCGTTAAACTCTGCATACTCCCATCGCAACAACCTAACACAAATCAAAATAAAACTAAACTTGAATCTTGCTAATGATCATATTTTCAAATTCCAATTATTTATTGCACGTTTTTGTTTCTTTCCTCTTTTCTCTTGTTTTTCTCCTCAGAACCGAGGACCACCGTGGAAGATGCCAACTTTGTAGCAAGAATCACTTGCTCAAGCGATGCCCGGACTTTCGATGGATGTCCACGGTAAAGCCGTCGAAAAACTGGAAGTCTGCCTCAACTGTCTGTCCGATTGGCACCAACGCGCTGAGTGCACTTCGGTATCTCGATTCAATGTTTGCTCGCACCGCCATTACACCATGATTCACCAAGAGGACATTAACGCCAGCTCTTCCACTCTAGAAGGAAACCTTCCTGACGCGCACCTACCGTTTAGGATCTTAAGGACCAACCGCCGTGACCGACCATTATAATATCGATGCTGGTGCAGCTGCAATGGTGGCAGACCCTGTACGTTCGAAACCTGACGCCGACGAGGCCCCAACTGGCAGCCAAACTATCACTAAGTTGACTAAGCGCACCACGGAATGCAAGCCTTTAAATAGACCTCACGGACAGAATTGCAAAGCGATCGCTTCTGTAGTTCTTTGTGAGCTAAGAGCAAGGGATAGAACCGTTACCGTAACGCTGGCTCTAAACAAAAACGTGCAATTTTCGCACGTCTTATACAAAATGGTCCAACCTCTACGCTACCGTGCGAAATGGAGAAAGAATATTCCATTCCAATCACGTTTGGCTGCAAGACTTAGTGATCGTAGACAAAGTTCAGGTCAATATGTCGGCCCCCAGTCAACGACCAGCTGCTTCCTATGCTCCTGGAGTTCGATGATGTTGTCCGCGATATGTGGGAACATCCTATGCCACTTGAGTTTGGTCCAATCCACGGTATTATCGGTCGCGACCTCTACAACGATATTCTAAAGGGCCCATCCGCACCTCTGGATAGCTATCCCTTCATCAAGGTCCAGAACGCGTTGTCATGCATGGATGTCTGTGCGACCCCACCAATATTTAGGCGCGGAATATGTTGAATCCATAATTCAACAATAGTTTAAAGGTTTAATCCTATATTCATTTCTATATTAATATCATATTTTTCCATTATATTTTGTTTCATATCCTTACGTTCAAAGTACCCTTAAGTTTCTAAAGTCAATTCGCCTGAAATGGCTTCTATTGGTCTTATTTACATTGAATTACTCTTTTTCTTTTTCTTTCTCTAAATCATTGTAATATGGCCGCTTGAGGCCACCTTAGCTTTAGTTTACAATTTAGTTACCATCTCATCAGACAATAAAGACGGTCGACCGCTACCTCTTAGAAGTAATTCCGGTTGGTCTTTTTATTTGTTTGAAACGGCCAGCTGGAACCCCCTTTTCTATGAACTCAGAAACCAGAGGGTGAAGAGTTCATGAATGATAACTATGTAAACAAATTTTACTATGCAGAAACAATTTTTACTATTCTGCTAAAGAAATTTATACTGGAATACTCATTACGAACTTCCTTCAAATTTTAATGAAGCAAACGTTTTAGAAACAAAAATATTTTTAAACTGGGTTTTGTCTTTTCCTTTAAAAATCTGTTTTACATTTCCACCAAAAGGTTCGCTCGTATAGGAGAAAGTATTGGAATTTAGTAAAAAAAAATTTGTGATCAGACTACAGGACTTACACTCATAGCTGACGCGCACCCTTTAATCAACCCTGCTAGTGATTATCTTTTGATTGGAAAACACCAAGAAGAGGTTATTCCATGAAAACGAAAAGCCCAAAAGTGTTTTTTTCTAGTCCTTGCTCAGTGTTCATTTGGATCAATGCCAGCCAGACATTGTATACCATTTATGCAGCTTGGATTTATTATTAATTTATTTTTTTACTTAACATTATCAATTGAATTAAAAAAAATCGAAAAATGTTATAACCACATATTTTTCTTTTTATTAAGGGCCAAGCTACTGACATTCAAATACAGGCCGAAGAAATAGTGAAAATGAAAAAGCAGTTGACCAATATATACGTGAAACATACAAAACAATCCTATGATTTTTTATATCAGCGCATGGAACGAGATAATTTTATGTCACCCGAGGAAGCAAAACACCTAGGACTTGTTGACCAGATTTTGGAACATCCTCCTGAAATGGTAGAGTTTAGTACATCTAATTCTGCATCCAACTAAATTAATATTCTAATACAACGTATTAAAATATATTGTTTAACATTTTATGGATATTAAGACAAGTTGTAAAAAGTTGGTGAATAAGAAATCTTAACCGGGAATCATTAGACAAATTTGTTTGTATTAATTCTATGTTGTTAGTAATTGTAAACATATTTAATAAAACAATATTGATTTATTTTAAAAGATTGGTACAATTATAGAAGGTAAATAATCAGCTGCAACCCTGCTAATTTTGATTGTCAAACTCAGATGACACGTTGGACGTCCAGCCGGTTCTACGCACCGGATCGACCCGAAGGAGGAATTCTTCGGCCAAGGGCTGTCACTCCGGCACTATGTGCCGCTACAACAACAACAAAAATAATGAAATAGTGAAAAAGTATAGCGCGTTGATATTATTAAGAAACAATACAATTGCGTACAAAATGCAAAAATTTAATTTTATTCCAAATATTATGGCTTTATAAGTAAGAACAAAGATTCCCATTGATTATGGAATACAGCATCGTTCCTGTGACTGCCTTCGCTGGCTTTGTAGTAGCGCATTCTGTCATTCTAACTTTACGAGACCTTGTTGATGGATTCTCTTGAAGCTTACGAATTACTTGGATGATATATGGCTTAAGTGCATAAATTGTTTTTATACTTTTGACATAAAATCCGCCCTTCACGTTTTCCCACAGAAAAAAGTCCAAAGTTCAAAAGACATCGCCAAGAAGACTGAAAACTCGATTTAGAAATTTGGTGATTTCTACCTCTATCGTACGACGACAAGGGCTACTAGCAAGCCAGCCTTACGAACTTTTTGCACAAACTACTGCAAAGTAATGTACAGCTGGCGCGTTGGGTGCTACACTTCGCCCTAACATTTTTTCAAAACACGTACTAAGAATGGAACCATTTGTATAGTCATCAACTTTGCCACCAATGCAGTAAATACGCATTTGTTTCTTTCAATCTTTTTTCTCCGTATTTTTAGTTAAACCACAAAGCTTTTTTGAGTTTTGTTTTATTTGGACCAATTTTGGGGGTTTTTTATTTTGTGTATTAGGCTTTTATGGTCCGTTTGTAATTAAAATGCAAGTATATTTTTTTCTTCATTTCTTTTCCTCCGACGTTTCGTTGACCTTTTACCAACTTCCTCAGTGATATGTTAATTTGAAAAACTTGAGGTGATCAAAAAGAAACATACATTTATAAACAATATTTTACATGTTATTCAAAAATTTTAACACTATTTACGTTATATTTAACAACTAACAGAATTTACATTAAATTTTAAAAATACACACAGAGCTACTATATTCTATGCTTTTCTAATCACCACTGCATATATTGAGTTGGTGTTGTCTTTATCTTATTTCGTATTCATTGCTCTCGTCATTTGTTGTTGTATTCTTAAGCTTTCTAATGTAGACCGTGTGTTCGTTCTCTCTTTGTCTAGTATTTTCGTGCTGTCAAAATCGGCTGTGTGTTGGTTCTCCAACATATGTTGCGCCAACGCTCTTGTCATTTTTTTCTTGTTGATGTCGGTTTTGTGTTCAGCCATTCGTACTCCAAGCGCTGTTCGTTGTGCCTATGACTAAATTCTTATATTTTTAAAAATTTCTGTTTTGGTATATTTGTGTGTTGTTTTATGACGTCCCACTGTTGCATACATTGTTTTATTGCTAGGTATGTTGGTATATTTGTGAAGAGGGATACAGCGTCAAAAGATACAAGTATTTCGCTGTCGTCTATCTTTATATCCTGTATTCTGTGTTTTAGTTCGATCGAGTTCTTTATGTTGTATTTGTCTGATATAATATGTTTTAAAATTTCACCGATATATTTAGCCAAGTTATGGCATGGTACAGACCTTGAGGATGAGAGGAAGTCCTGGTTTATGAGTCTTAGGTAGACCATATAGTCTGGGTGCAACAGGTGTGGTACATGTTAATTTAAATTTGTCCTTCTCGGTGATGCAATCTTAACAAAACGGTTTCTTTTGTTTTTTTTTTTGTTATTTATATTATATATTGATTTGCTGTAATTACTTCACTAGCTAATAATAATAAGGTTTTTGTTTGTAAAATTTTTCGTAGTGGGAGCAGCACTTCCCGGAATGCCTGCTCCGAATATTACTGGTCCGAGCCGGGATCAAACAAACACCGGAAGTTCTGCTTGGTTTGTCAGAACCTTATAAACCTTCGTGCTACGTCTGTAAGATGTAATCCTAGCATGAAGGGGTACACATCAGGATAAACATTTTTGATCCTAGTGAGAGAGAAAAACAAAATGGACTTTGTTGCCTCGCGCGGTTTCAACTTAGTTGGCAGTGGAGCTCTGGAAATAGTATCTCAGTTGGTTACAACTACAGTTTCAATCTCATAGGTAAAATTCCACTAATTGTAGTTGATTGAGTTAGTTATGTCAACTACTTCAGAAAATATAAAAAATAACCATGTCTGTGGTGGCAACTTACACGTATTCGAATCGGCAATAGAATTGACTTACGAGCGGCAGTGAATTGTAATAAAACTGAATTGAGAGTACCACGGTGCCAACGAGTGCAATTTTACCATTAATGGTACAATTGTACCATGTTTTCCTTTAGTGGGTAAGACCGACAGTGTAGAGACCCATACGTGGAATGTATGGGGTAGCATTCAAGCCTGGGATTGCCAAAGTACAGCTGTATAACGTATACACCCCGCCTAGCTGTACCCCGCGTTACTTGCCTGACATTTATAATCATGCTACAAGGCAATAACCGCTTGGTTATTAGAGACTTTAATGCCCACCAGGAACTGAAGCGTTTTCTCCTAGACAACGACCAGAGGGGTAGCACGTTTAAAACTCTACAACTGCTAAGTGAATGAGGACGCCCGGCGATTGCCATAGCTCAGACATAACTGTGGCATCGCCTGGCCTGATCAACGACATTACCTAAAAACATTTCATCTCGTTAGGATCGAACCACCTTCCCATAATTCTCTCCATCAACAGACTATTCGACTTCATAATGTCTGAACGCCGTATGTATCTCAATCAAAAAAGCTGATTGGGATGCCAGGGGCAGCAGATGAGCGTAAAACAAGAACTAGGGATCTCATCTCTAAGATCAGTAGGTTGGTCAACGAATATAAGTGGAACAATTGGCAAGATCACTTAAAGCTTGTAACTTAAGTTCCGGAATTGGTTAATTGTGTCCAACGGTCAAATCGATACGAAGCGGTGCGCGGCTTTGTATTAATCACCCAGAGAGCGATAAGGCGAAAAGGATAGGAGATTGCCTCTTATCCGAGTCGAAGAGGTACCACCACAATTTACCGTTGGCGAAGAAATTCACAACGCAAAGTCATCAAAACGGAATTTCAATGTTGATATTAAATCCCTTAGATACCCCGGGAGTAGAGTACATAACCAAATTGCCCAATATATCGGTAGCCACTAACTTAGTCCACACTGCCTGAAAACGGGCAGCGTTGTACCGCTACATAAGCCTGACAAAGACACAAGCGAAGGAGAATCGTACAGGCTGATCTCCTTGCTTTCGCTAGTAGCAACTACGTTTGAGGCACTGCTCCTCCCCAGCCTTATCGAGCACCTTCCATGTTCCGATCATCAGCATAGGTTCCGCAAGCGGCTCAACTGATTTACACGCCACGTATAAGTCGCGGCCTTAACCAGAACAAACCCAATGATAGGACGGTGTTCGTGGCTCTTGACCTCACAAAGACCTTTGACACGGTCCACCATGCCACTCTGTTCGAGCACATTGCAGAAACGTATCTTTCGACTAGTTAAATGTAGAATTTAAAGACAGGAAGTCGAAGCCCCTTTGTTTTAAACGGAGATCCCCACTGTTGCATACATTGTTTTATTGCTAGGTATGTTGGTATATTTGTGAAGAGGGATACAGCGTCAAAAGATACAAGTATTTCGCTGTCGTCTATCTTTATATCCTGTATTCTGTGTTTTAGTTCGATCGAGTTCTTTATGTTGTATTTGTCTGATATAATATGTTTTAAAATTTCACCAATATATTTAGCCAAGTTGTTGCATGGTACAGACATTGAGGATGAGAGGAAGTCCTGGTTTATGAGTCTTAGGTAGACCATATAGTCTGGGTGCAACAGCTGTGGTACATGTTAATTTAAATTTGTCCTTCTCGGTGATGCAATCTTAACAAAGCGGTTTCTTTTGTTTTTTTTTGTTATTTATATTATATATTGATTTGCTGTAATTACTTCACTAGCTAATAATAATAAGGTTTTTGTTTGTAAAATTTTTCGTAGTGGGAGCAGCACTTCCCGGAATGCCTGCTCCGAATATTACTGGTCCGAGCCGGGATCGAACAAACACCGGAAGTTCTGCTTGGTTTGTCAGAACCTTATAAACCTTCGTGCTACGTCTGTAAGATGTAATCCTAGCATGAAGGGGTACACATCAGGATAAACATTTTTGATCCTAGTGAGAGAGAAAAACAAAATGGACTTTGTTGCCTCGCGCGGTTTCAACTTAGTTGGCAGTGGAGCTCTGGAAATAGTATCTCAGTTGGTTACAACTACAGTTTCAATCTCATAGGTAAAATTCCACTAATTGTAGTTGATTGAGTTAGTTATGTCAACTACTTCAGAAAATATAAAAAATAACCATGTCTGTGGTGGCAACTTACACGTATTCGAATCGGCATAGAATTGACTTACGAGCGGCAGTGAATTGTAATAAAACTGAATTGAGAGTACCACGGTGCCAACGAGTGCAATTTTACCATTAATGGTACAATTGTACCATGTTTTCCTTTAGTGGGTAAGACCGACAGTGTAGAGACCCATACGTGGAATGTATGGGGTAGCATTCAAGCCTGGGATTGCCAAAGTACAGCTGTATAACGTATACACCCCGCCTAGCTGTACCCCGCGTTACTTGCCTGACATTTATAATCATGCTACAAGGCAATAACCGCTTGGTTATTAGATACTTTAATGCCCACCAGGAACTGAAGCGTTTTATCCTAGACAACGACCAGAGGGGTAGCAAGTTTAAAACTCTACAACTGCTAAGTGAATGAGGACGCCCGGCGATTGCCATAGCTCAGACATAACTGTGGCATCGCCTGGCCTGATCAACGACATTACCTAAAAACATTTCATCTCGTTAGGATCGAACCACCTTCCCATAATTCTCTCCATCAACAGACTATCCGACTTCATAATGTCTGAACGCCGTATGTATCTCAATCAAAAAAAGCTGATTGGGATGCCAGGGGCAGCAGATGAGCGTAAAACAAGAACTAGGGATCTCATCTCTAAGATCAGTAGGTTGGTCAACGAATATAAGTGGAACAGTTGGCAAGATCACTTAAAGCTTGTAACTTAAGTTCCGGAATTGGTTAATTGTGTCCAACGGTCAAATCGATACGAAGCGGTGCGCGGCTTTGTATTAATCACCCAGAGAGCGATAAGGCGAAACGGATAGGAGATTGCCTCTTATCCGAGTCGAAGAGGTACCACCACAATTTACCGTTGGCGAAGAAATTCACAACGCAAAGTCATCAAAACGGAATTTCAATGTTGATATTAAATCACTTAGATACCCCGGGAGTATAGTACATAACCAAATTGCCCAATATATCGGTAGCCACTAACTTAGTCCACACTGCCTGAAAACGGGCAGCGTTGTACCGCTACATAAGCCTGACAAAGACACAAGCGAAGGAGAATCGTACAGGCTGATCTCCTTGCTTTCGCTAGTAGCAACTACGTTTGAGGCACTGCTCCTCCCCAGCCTTATCGAGCACCTTCCATGTTCCGATCATCAGCATGGGTTCCGCAAGCAGCTCAACTGATTTACACGCCACGTATAAGTCGCGGCCTTAACCAGAACAAACCCAATGATAGGACGGTGTTCGTGGCTCTTGACCTCACAAAGACCTTTGACACGGTCCACCATGCCACTCTGTTCGAGCACATTGCAGAAACGTATCTTTCGACTAGTTAAATGTAGAATTTAAAGACGGGAAGTCGAAGCCCCTTTGTTTTAAACGGAGATCCCCACTGTTGCATACATTGTTTTATTGCTAGGTATGTTGGTATATTTGTGAAGAGGGATACAGCGTCAAAAGATACAAGTATTTCGCTGTCGTCTATCTTTATATCCTGTATTCTGTGTTTTAGTTCGATCGAGTTCTTTATGTTGTACTTGTCTGATATAATATGTTTTAAAATTTCACCAATATATTTAGCCAAGTTGTGGCATGGTACAGACATTGAGGATGAGAGGAAGTCCTGGTTTATGAGTCTTAGGTAGACCATATAGTCTGGGTGCAACAGCTGTGGTACATGTTATTTAAATTTGTCCTTCTCGGTGATGCAATCTTCACAAAACGGTTTCTTTTGTTTTTTTTTTGTTATTTATATTATATATTGATTTGCTGTAATTACTTCACTAGCTAATAATAATAAGGTTTTTGTTTGTAAAATTTTTCGTAGTGGGAGCAGCACTTCCCGGAATGCCTGCTCCGAATATTACTGGTCCGAGCCGGGATCGAACAAACACCGGAAGTTCTGCTTGGTTTGTCAGAACCTTATAAACCTTCGTGCTACGTCTGTAAGATGTAATCCTAGCATGAAGGGGTACACATCAGGATAAACATTTTTGATCCTAGTGAGAGAGAAAAACAAAATGGACTTTGTTGCCTCGCGCGGTTTCAACTTAGTTGGCAGTGGAGCTCTGGAAATAGTATCTCAGTTGGTTACAACTACAGTTTCAATCTCATAGGTAAAATTCCACTAATTGTAGTTGATTGAGTTAGTTATGTCAACTACTTCAGAAAATATAAAAAATAACCATGTCTGTGGTGGCAACTTACACGTATTCGAATCGGCATAGAATTGACTTACGAGCGGCAGTGAATTGTAATAAAACTGAATTGAGAGTACCACGGTGCCAACGAGTGCAATTTTACCATTAATGGTACAATTGTACCATGTTTTCCTTTAGTGGGTAAGACCGACAGTGTAGAGACCCATACGTGGAATGTATGGGGTAGCATTCAAGCCTGGGATTGCCAAAGTACAGCTGTATAACGTATACACCCCGCCTAGCTGTACCCCGCGTTACTTGCCTGACATTTATAATCATGCTACAAGGCAATAACCGCTTGGTTATTAGAGACTTTAATGCCCACCAGGAACTGAAGCGTTTTCTCCTAGACAACGACCAGAGGGGTAGCAAGTTTAAAACTCTACAACTGCTAAGTGAATGAGGACGCCCGGCGATTGCCATAGCTCAGACATAACTGTGGCATCGCCTGGCCTGATCAACGACATTACCTAAAAACATTTCATCTCGTTAGGATCGAACCACCTTCCCATAATTCTCTCCATCAACAGACTATCCGACTTCATAATGTCTGAACGCCGTATGTATTTCAATCAAAAAAAGCTGATTGGGATGCCAGGGGCAGCAGATGAGCGTAAAACAAGAACTAGGGATCTCATCTCTAAGATCAGTAGGTTGGTCAACGAATATAAGTGGAACAATTGGCAAGATCACTTAAAGCTTGTAACTTAAGTTCCGGAATTGGTTAATTGTGTCCAACGGTCAAATCGATACGAAGCGGTGCGCGGCTTTGTATTAATCACCCAGAGAGCGATAAGGCGAAAAGGATAGGAGATTGCCTCTTATCCGAGTCGAAGAGGTACCACCACAATTTACCGTTGGCGAAGAAATTCACAACGCAAAGTCATCAAAACGGAATTTCAATGTTGATATTAAATCGCTTAGATACCCCGGGAGTAGAGTACATAACCAAATTGCCCAATATATCGGTAGCCACTAACTTAGTCCACACTGCCTGAAAACGGGCAGCGTTGTACCGCTACATAAGCCTGACAAAGACACAAGCGAAGGAGAATCGTACAGGCTGATCTCCTTGCTTTCGCTAGTAGCAACTACGTTTGAGGCACTGCTCCTCCCCAGCCTTATCGAGCACCTTCCATGTTCCGATATTCAGCATAGGTTCCGCAAGCGGCTCAACTGATTTACACGCCACGTATAAGTCGCGGCCTTAACCAGAACAAACCCAATGATAGGACGGTGTTCGTGGCTCTTGACCTCACAAAGACCTTTGACACGGTCCACCATGCCACTCTGTTCGAGCACATTGCAGAAACGTATCTTTCGACTAGTTAAATGTAGAATTTAAAGACAGGAAGTCGAAGCCCCTTTGTTTTAAACGGAGATCCCCACTGTTGCATACATTGTTTTATTGCTAGGTATGTTGGTATATTTGTGAAGAGGGATACAGCGTCAAAAGATACAAGTATTTCGCTGTCGTCTATCTTTATATCCTGTATTCTGTGTTTTAGTTCGATCGAGTTCTTTATGTTGTATTTGTCTGATATAATATGTTTTAAAATTTCACCAATATATTTAGCCAAGTTGTGGCATGGTACAGACATTGAGGATGAGAGGAAGTCCTGGTTTATGAGTCTTAGGTAGACCATATAGTCTGGGTGCAACAGCTGTGGTACATGTTAATTTAAATTTGTCCTTCTCGGTGATGCAATCTTAACAAAACGGTTTCTTTTGTTTTTTTTGTTATTTATATTATATATTGATTTGCTGTAATTACTTCACTAGCTAATAATAATAAGGTTTTTGTTTGTAAAATTTTTCGTAGTGGGAGCAGCACTTCCCGGAATGCCTGCTCCGAATATTACTGGTCCGAGCCGGGATCGAACAAACACCGGAAGTTCTGCTTGGTTTGTCAGAACCTTATAAACCTTCGTGCTACGTCTGTAAGATGTAATCCTAGCATGAAGGGGTACACATCAGGATAAACATTTTTGATCCTAGTGAGAGAGAAAAACAAAATGGACTTTGTTGCCTCGCGCGGTTTCAACTTAGTTGGCAGTGGAGCTCTGGAAATAGTATCTCAGTTGGTTACAACTACAGTTTCAATCTCATAGGTAAAATTCCACTAATTGTAGTTGATTGAGTTAGTTATGTCAACTACTTCAGAAAATATAAAAAATAACCATGTCTGTGGTGGCAACTTACACGTATTCGAATCGGCAATAGAATTGACTTACGAGCGGCAGTGAATTGTAATAAAACTGAATTGAGAGTACCACGGTGCCAACGAGTGCAATTTTACCATTAATGGTACAATTGTACCATGTTTTCCTTTAGTGGGTAAGACCGACAGTGTAGAGACCCATACGTGGAATGTATGGGGTAGCATTCAAGTCTTGGATTGCCAAAGTACAGCTGTATAACGTATACACCCCGCCTAGCTGTACCCCGCGTTACTTGCCTGACATTTATAACCATGCTACAAGGCAATAACCGCTTGGTTATTAGAGACTTTAATGCCCACCAGGAACTGAAGCGTTTTCTCCTAGACAACGACCAGAGGGGTAGCAAGTTTAAAACTCTACAACTGCTAAGTGAATGAGGACGCCCGGCGATTGCCATAGCTCAGACATAACTGTGGCATCGCCTGGCCTGATCAACGACATTACCTAAAAACATTTCATCTCGTTAGGATCGAACCACCTTCCCATAATTCTCTCCATCAACAGACTATCCGACTTCATAATGTCTGAACGCCGTATGTATTTCAATCAAAAAAAGCTGATTGGGATGCCAGGGGCAGCAGATGAGCGTAAAACAAGAACTAGGGATCTCATCTCTAAGATCAGTAGGTTGGTCAACGAATATAAGTGGAACAATTGGCAAGATCACTTAAAGCTTGTAACTTAAGTTCCGGAATTGGTTAATTGTGTCCAACGGTCAAATCGATACGAAGCGGTGCGCGGCTTTGTATTAATCACCCAGAGAGCGATAAGGCGAAAAGGATAGGAGATTGCCTCTTATCCGAGTCGAAGAGGTACCACCACAATTTACCGTTGGCGAAGAAATTCACAACGCAAAGTCATCAAAACGGAATTTCAATGTTGATATTAAATCGCTTAGATACCCCGGGAGTAGAGTACATAACCAAATTGCCCAATATATCGGTAGCCACTAACTTAGTCCACACTGCCTGAAAACGGGCAGCGTTGTACCGCTACATAAGCCTGACAAAGACACAAGCGAAGGAGAATCGTACAGGCTGATCTCCTTGCTTTCGCTAGTAGCAACTACGTTTGAGGCACTGCTCCTCCCCAGCCTTATCGAGCACCTTCCATGTTCCGATATTCAGCATAGGTTCCGCAAGCGGCTCAACTGATTTACACGCCACGTATAAGTCGCGGCCTTAACCAGAACAAACCCAATGATAGGACGGTGTTCGTGGCTCTTGACCTCACAAAGACCTTTGACACGGTCCACCATGCCACTCTGTTCGAGCACATTGCAGAAACGTATCTTTCGACTAGTTAAATGTAGAATTTAAAGACAGGAAGTCGAAGCCCCTTTGTTTTAAACGGAGATACCCACTGTTGCATACATTGTTTTATTGCTAGGTATGTTGGTATATTTGTGAAGAGGGATACAGCGTCAAAAGATACAAGTATTTCGCTGTCGTCTATCTTTATATCCTGTATTCTGTGTTTTAGTTCGATCGAGTTCTTTATGTTGTATTTGTCTGATATAATATGTTTTAAAATTTCACCAATATATTTAGCCAAGTTGTGGCATGGTACAGACATTGAGGATGAGAGGAAGTCCTGGTTTATGAGTCTTAGGTAGACCATATAGTCTGGGTGCAACAGCTGTGGTACATGTTAATTTAAATTTGTCCTTCTCGGTGATGCAATCTTAACAAAACGGTTTCTTTTGTTTTTTTTGTTATTTATATTATATATTGATTTGCTGTAATTACTTCACTAGCTAATAATAATAAGGTTTTTGTTTGTAAAATTTTTCGTAGTGGGAGCAGCACTTCCCGGAATGCCTGCTCCGAATATTACTGGTCCGAGCCGGGATCGAACAAACACCGGAAGTTCTGCTTGGTTTGTCAGAACCTTATAAACCTTCGTGCTACGTCTGTAAGATGTAATCCTAGCATGAAGGGGTACACATCAGGATAAACATTTTTGATCCTAGTGAGAGAGAAAAACAAAATGGACTTTATTGCCTCGCGCGGTTTCAACTTAGTTGGCAGTGGAGCTCTGGAAATAGTATCTCAGTTGGTTACAACTACAGTTTCAATCTCATAGGTAAAATTCCACTAATTGTAGTTGATTGAGTTAGTTATGTCAACTACTTCAGAAAATATAAAAAATAACCATGTCTGTGGTGGCAACTTACACGTATTCGAATCGGCATAGAATTGACTTACGAGCGGCAGTGAATTGTAATAAAACTGAATTGAGAGTACCACGGTGCCAACGAGTGCAATTTTACCATTAATGGTACAATTGTACCATGTTTTCCTTTAGTGGGTAAGACCGACAGTGTAGAGACCCATACGTGGAATGTATGGGGTAGCATTCAAGCCTGGGATTGCCAAAGTACAGCTGTATAACGTATACACCCCGCCTAGCTGTACCCCGCGTTACTTGCCTGACATTTATAATCATGCTACAAGGCAATAACCGCTTGGTTATTAGAGACTTTAATGCCCACCAGGAACTGAAGCGTTTTCTCCTAGACAACGACCAGAGGGGTAGCAAGTTTAAAACTCTACAACTGCTAAGTGAATGAGGACGCCCGGCGATTGCCATAGCTCAGACATAACTGTGGCATCGCCTGGCCTGATCAACGACATTACCTAAAAACATTTCATCTCGTTAGGATCGAACCACCTTCCCATAATTCTCTCCATCAACAGACTATCCGACTTCATAATGTCTGAACGCCGTATGTATCTCAATCAAAAAAAGCTGATTGGGATGCCAGGGGCAGCAGATGAGCGTAAAACAAGAACTAGGGATCTCATCTCTAAGATCAGTAGGTTGGTCAACGAATATAAGTGGAACAGTTGGCAAGATCACTTAAAGCTTGTAACTTAAGTTCCGGAATTGGTTAATTGTGTCCAACGGTCAAATCGATACGAAGCGGTGCGCGGCTTTGTATTAATCACCCAGAGAGCGATAAGGCGAAACGGATAGGAGATTGCCTCTTATCCGAGTCGAAGAGGTACCACCACAATTTACCGTTGGCGAAGAAATTCACAACGCAAAGTCATCAAAACGGAATTTCAATGTTGATATTAAATCACTTAGATACCCCGGGAGTATAGTACATAACCAAATTGCCCAATATATCGGTAGCCACTAACTTAGTCCACACTGCCTGAAAACGGGCAGCGTTGTACCGCTACATAAGCCTGACAAAGACACAAGCGAAGGAGAATCGTACAGGCTGATCTCCTTGCTTTCGCTAGTAGCAACTACGTTTGAGGCACTGCTCCTCCCCAGCCTTATCGAGCACCTTCCATGTTCCGATCATCAGCATGGGTTCCGCAAGCAGCTCAACTGATTTACACGCCACGTATAAGTCGCGGCCTTAACCAGAACAAACCCAATGATAGGACGGTGTTCGTGGCTCTTGACCTCACAAAGACCTTTGACACGGTCCACCATGCCACTCTGTTCGAGCACATTGCAGAAACGTATCTTTCGACTAGTTAAATGTAGAATTTAAAGACAGGAAGTCGAAGCCCCTTTGTTTTAAACGGAGATCCCCACTGTTGCATACATTGTTTTATTGCTAGGTATGTTGGTATATTTGTGAAGAGGGATACAGCGTCAAAAGATACAAGTATTTCGCTGTCGTCTATCTTTATATCCTGTATTCTGTGTTTTAGTTCGATCGAGTTCTTTATGTTGTACTTGTCTGATATAATATGTTTAAAAATTTCACCAATATATTTAGCCAAGTTGTGGCATGGTACAGACATTGAGGATGAGAGGAAGTCCTGGTTTATGAGTCTTAGGTAGACCATATAGTCTGGGTGCAACAGCTGTGGTACATGTTATTTAAATTTGTCCTTCTCGGTGATGCAATCTTCACAAAACGGTTTCTTTTGTTTTTTTTTGTTATTTATATTATATATTGATTTGCTGTAATTACTTCACTAGCTAATAATAATAAGGTTTTTGTTTGTAAAATTTTTCGTAGTGGGAGCAGCACTTCCCGGAATGCCTGCTCCGAATATTACTGGTCCGAGCCGGGATCGAACAAACACCGGAAGTTCTGCTTGGTTTGTCAGAACCTTATAAACCTTCGTGCTACGTCTGTAAGATGTAATCCTAGCATGAAGGGGTACACATCAGGATAAACATTTTTGATCCTAGTGAGAGAGAAAAACAAAATGGACTTTGTTGCCTCGCGCGGTTTCAACTTAGTTGGCAGTGGAGCTCTGGAAATAGTATCTCAGTTGGTTACAACTACAGTTTCAATCTCATAGGTAAAATTCCACTAATTGTAGTTGATTGAGTTAGTTATGTCAACTACTTCAGAAAATATAAAAAATAACCATGTCTGTGGTGGCAACTTACACGTATTCGAATCGGCAATAGAATTGACTTACGAGCGGCAGTGAATTGTAATAAAACTGAATTGAGAGTACCACGGTGCCAACGAGTGCAATTTTACCATTAATGGTACAAATGTACCATGTTTTCCTTTAGTGGGTAAGACCGACAGTGTAGAGACCCATACGTGGAATGTATGGGGTAGCATTCAAGCCTGGGATTGCCAAAGTACAGCTGTATAACGTATACACCCCGCCTAGCTGTACCCCGCGTTACTTGCCTGACATTTATAATCATGCTACAAGGCAATAACCGCTTGGTTATTAGAGACTTTAATGCCCACCAGGAACTGAAGCGTTTTCTCCTAGACAACGACCAGAGGGGTAGCAAGTTTAAAACTCTACAACTGCTAAGTGAATGAGGACGCCCGGCGATTGCCATAGCTCAGACATAACTGTGGCATCGCCTGGCCTGATCAACGACATTACCTAAAAACATTTCATCTCGTTAGGATCGAACCACCTTCCCATAATTCTCTCCATCAACAGACTATCCGACTTCATAATGTCTGAACGCCGTATGTATTTCAATCAAAAAAAGCTGATTGGGATGCCAGGGGCAGCAGATGAGCGTAAAACAAGAACTAGGGATCTCATCTCTAAGATCAGTAGGTTGGTCAACGAATATAAGTGGAACAATTGGCAAGATCACTTAAAGCTTGTAACTTAAGTTCCGGAATTGGTTAATTGTGTCCAACGGTCAAATCGATACGAAGCGGTGCGCGGCTTTGTATTAATCACCCAGAGAGCGATAAGGCGAAACGGATAGGAGATTGCCTCTTATCCGAGTCGAAGAGGTACCACCACAATTTACCGTTGGCGAAGAAATTCACAACGCAAAGTCATCAAAACGGAATTTCAATGTTGATATTAAATCACTTAGATACCCCGGGAGTATAGTACATAACCAAATTGCCCAATATATCGGTAGCCACTAACTTAGTCCACACTGCCTGAAAACGGGCAGCGTTGTACCGCTACATAAGCCTGACAAAGACACAAGCGAAGGAGAATCGTACAGGCTGATCTCCTTGCTTTCGCTAGTAGCAACTACGTTTGAGGCACTGCTCCTCCCCAGCCTTATCGAGCACCTTCCATGTTCCGATCATCAGCATGGGTTCCGCAAGCAGCTCAACTGATTTACACGCCACGTATAAGTCGCGGCCTTAACCAGAACAAACCCAATGATAGGACGGTGTTCGTGGCTCTTGACCTCACAAAGACCTTTGACACGGTCCACCATGCCACTCTGTTCGAGCACATTGCAGAAACGTATCTTTCGACTAGTTAAATGTAGAATTTAAAGACAGGAAGTCGAAGCCCCTTTGTTTTAAACGGAGATCCCCACTGTTGCATACATTGTTTTATTGCTAGGTATGTTGGTATATTTGTGAAGAGGGATACAGCGTCAAAAGATACAAGTATTTCGCTGTCGTCTATCTTTATATCCTGTATTCTGTGTTTTAGTTCGATCGAGTTCTTTATGTTGTACTTGTCTGATATAATATGTTTAAAAATTTCACCAATATATTTAGCCAAGTTGTGGCATGGTACAGACATTGAGGATGAGAGGAAGTCCTGGTTTATGAGTCTTAGGTAGACCATATAGTCTGGGTGCAACAGCTGTGGTACATGTTATTTAAATTTGTCCTTCTCGGTGATGCAATCTTCACAAAACGGTTTCTTTTGTTTTTTTTTGTTATTTATATTATATATTGATTTGCTGTAATTACTTCACTAGCTAATAATAATAAGGTTTTTGTTTGTAAAATTTTTCGTAGTGGGAGCAGCACTTCCCGGAATGCCTGCTCCGAATATTACTGGTCCGAGCCGGGATCGAACAAACACCGGAAGTTCTGCTTGGTTTGTCAGAACCTTATAAACCTTCGTGCTACGTCTGTAAGATGTAATCCTAGCATGAAGGGGTACACATCAGGATAAACATTTTTGATCCTAGTGAGAGAGAAAAACAAAATGGACTTTGTTGCCTCGCGCGGTTTCAACTTAGTTGGCAGTGGAGCTCTGGAAATAGTATCTCAGTTGGTTACAACTACAGTTTCAATCTCATAGGTAAAATTCCACTAATTGTAGTTGATTGAGTTAGTTATGTCAACTACTTCAGAAAATATAAAAAATAACCATGTCTGTGGTGGCAACTTACACGTATTCGAATCGGCAATAGAATTGACTTACGAGCGGCAGTGAATTGTAATAAAACTGAATTGAGAGTACCACGGTGCCAACGAGTGCAATTTTACCATTAATGGTACAATTGTACCATGTTTTCCTTTAGTGGGTAAGACCGACAGTGTAGAGACCCATACGTGGAATGTATGGGGTAGCATTCAAGCCTTGGATTGCCAAAGTACAGCTGTATAACGTATACACCCCGCCTAGCTGTACCCCGCGTTACTTGCCTGACATTTATAACCATGCTACAAGGCAATAACCGCTTGGTTATTAGAGACTTTAATGCCCACCAGGAACTGAAGCGTTTTCTCCTAGACAACGACCAGAGGGGTAGCAAGTTTAAAACTCTACAACTGCTAAGTGAATGAGGACGCCCGGCGATTGCCATAGCTCAGACATAACTGTGGCATCGCCTGGCCTGATCAACGACATTACCTAAAAACATTTCATCTCGTTAGGATCGAACCACCTTCCCATAATTCTCTCCATCAACAGACTATCCGACTTCATAATGTCTGAACGCCGTATGTATTTCAATCAAAAAAAGCTGATTGGGATGCCAGGGGCAGCAGATGAGCGTAAAACAAGAACTAGGGATCTCATCTCTAAGATCAGTAGGTTGGTCAACGAATATAAGTGGAACAATTGGCAAGATCACTTAAAGCTTGTAACTTAAGTTCCGGAATTGGTTAATTGTGTCCAACGGTCAAATCGATACGAAGCGGTGCGCGGCTTTGTATTAATCACCCAGAGAGCGATAAGGCGAAAAGGATAGGAGATTGCCTCTTATCCGAGTCGAAGAGGTACCACCACAATTTACCGTTGGCGAAGAAATTCACAACGCAAAGTCATCAAAACGGAATTTCAATGTTGATATTAAATCGCTTAGATACCCCGGGAGTAGAGTACATAACCAAATTGCCCAATATATCGGTAGCCACTAACTTAGTCCACACTGCCTGAAAACGGGCAGCGTTGTACCGCTACATAAGCCTGACAAAGACACAAGCGAAGGAGAATCGTACAGGCTGATCTCCTTGCTTTCGCTAGTAGCAACTACGTTTGAGGCACTGCTCCTCCCCAGCCTTATCGAGCACCTTCCATGTTCCGATATTCAGCATAGGTTCCGCAAGCGGCTCAACTGATTTACACGCCACGTATAAGTCGCGGCCTTAACCAGAACAAACCCAATGATAGGACGGTGTTCGTGGCTCTTGACCTCACAAAGCCCTTTGACACGGTCCACCATGCCACTCTGTTCGAGCACATTGCAGAAACGTATCTTTCGACTAGTTAAATGTAGAATTTAAAGACAGGAAGTCGAAGCCCCTTTGTTTTAAACGGAGATCCCCACTGTTGCATACATTGTTTTATTGCTAGGTATGTTGGTATATTTGTGAAGAGGGATACAGCGTCAAAAGATACAAGTATTTCGCTGTCGTCTATCTTTATATCCTGTATTCTGTGTTTTAGTTCGATCGAGTTCTTTATGTTGTATTTGTCTGATATAATATGTTTTAAAATTTCACCAATATATTTAGCCATGTTGTGGCATGGTACAGACATTGAGGATGAGAGGAAGTCCTGGTTTATGAGTCTTAGGTAGACCATATAGTCTGGGTGCAACAGCTGTGGTACATGTTAATTTAAATTTGTCCTTCTCGGTGATGCAATCTTAACAAAACGGTTTCTTTTGTTTTTTTTTTGTTATTTATATTATATATTGATTTGCTGTAATTACTTCACTAGCTAATAATAATAAGGTTTTTGTTTGTAAAATTTTTCGTAGTGGGAGCAGCACTTCCCGGAATGCCTGCTCCGAATATTACTGGTCCGAGCCGGGATCGAACAAACACCGGAAGTTCTGCTTGGTTTGTCAGAACCTTATAAACCTTCGTGCTACGTCTGTAAGATGTAATCCTAGCATGAAGGGGTACACATCAGGATAAACATTTTTGATCCTAGTGAGAGAGAAAAACAAAATGGACTTTGTTGCCTCGCGCGGTTTCAACTTAGTTGGCAGTGGAGCTCTGGAAATAGTATCTCAGTTGGTTACAACTACAGTTTCAATCTCATAGGTAAAATTCCACTAATTGTAGTTGATTGAGTTAGTTATGTCAACTACTTCAGAAAATATAAAAAATAACCATGTCTGTGGTGGCAACTTACACGTATTCGAATCGGCATAGAATTGACTTACGAGCGGCAGTGAATTGTAATAAAACTGAATTGAGAGTACCACGGTGCCAACGAGTGCAATTTTACCATTAATGGTACAATTGTACCATGTTTTCCTTTAGTGGGTAAGACCGACAGTGTAGAGACCCATACGTGGAATGTATGGGGTAGCATTCAAGCCTGGGATTGCCAAAGTACAGCTGTATAACGTATACAACCCGCCTAGCTGTACCCCGCGTTACTTGCCTGACATTTAAATCATGCTACAAGGCAATAACCGCTTGGTTATTAGAGACTTTAATGCCCACCAGGAACTGAAGCGTTTTCTCCTAGACAACGACCAGAGGGGTAGCAAGTTTAAAACTCTACAACTGCTAAGTGAATGAGGACTCCCGGCGATTGCCATAGCTCAGACATAACTGTGGCATCGCCTGGCCTGATCAACGACATTACCTAAAAACATTTCATCTCGTTAAGATCGAACTACCTTCCCATAATTCTCTCCATCAACAGACTATCCGACTTCATAATGTCTGAACGCCGTATGTATCTCAATCAAAAAAAGCTGATTGGGATGCCAGGGGCAGCAGATGAGCGTAAAACAAGAACTAGGGATCTCATCTCTAAGATCAGTAGGTTGGTCAACGAATATAAGTGGAACAGTTGGCAAGATCACTTAAAGCTTGTAACTTAAGTTCCGGAATTGGTTAATTGTGTCCAACGGTCAAATCGATACGAAGCGGTGCGCGGCTTTGTATTAATCACCCAGAGAGCGATAAGGCGAAACGGATAGGAGATTGCCTCTTATCCGAGTCGAAGAGGTACCACCACAATTTACCGTTGGCGAAGAAATTCACAACGCAAAGTCATCAAAACGGAATTTCAATGTTGATATTAAATCACTTAGATACCCCGGGAGTAGAGTACATAACCAAATTGCCCAATATATCGGTAGCCACTAACTTAGTCCACACTGCCTGAAAACGGGCAGCGTTGTACCGCTACATAAGCCTGACAAAGACACAAGCGAAGGAGAATCGTACAGGCTGATCTCCTTGCTTTCGCTAGTAGCAACTACGTTTGAGGCACTGCTCCTCCCCAGCCTTATCGAGCACTTCCATGTTCCGATCATCAGCATGGGTTCCGCAAGCAGCTCAACTGATTTACACGCCACGTATAAGTCGCGGCCTTAACCAGAACAAACCCAATGATAGGACGGTGTTCGTGGCTCTTGACCTCACAAAGACCTTGGACACGGTCCACCATGCCACTCTGTTCGAGCACATTGCAGAAACGTATCTTTCGACTAGTTAAATGTAGAATTTAAAGACAGGAAGTCGAAGCCCCTTTGTCTGATATAATATGTTTTAAAATTTCACCAATATATTTAGCCAAGTTGTGGCATGGTACAGACATTGAGGATGAGAGGAAGTCCTGGTTTATGAGTCTTAGGTAGACCATATAGTCTGGGTGCAACAGCTGTGGTACATGTTATTTAAATTTGTCCTTCTCGGTGATGCAATCTTCACAAAACGGTTTCTTTTGTTTTTTTTGTTATTTATATTATATATTGATTTGCTGTAATTACTTCACTAGCTAATAATAATAAGGTTTTTGTTTGTAAAATTTTTCGTAGTGGGAGCAGCACTTCCCGGAATGCCTGCTCCGAATATTACTGGCCCGAGCCGGGATCGAAAAAACACCGGAAGTTCTGCTTGGTTTGTCAGAACCTTATAAACCTTCGTGCTACGTCTGTAAGATGTAATCCTAGCATGAAGGGGTACACATCAGGATAAACATTTTTGATCCTAGTGAGAGAGAAAAACAAAATGGACTTTGTTGCCTCGCGCGGTTTCAACTTAGTTGGCAGTGGAGCTCTGGAAATAGTATCTCAGTTGGTTACAACTACAGTTTCAATCTCATAGGTAAAATTCCACTAATTGTAGTTGATTGAGTTAGTTATGTCAACTACTTTAGAAAATATAAAAAAATAACCATGTCTGTGGTGGCAACTTACACGTATTCGAATCGGCAATAGAATTGACTTACGAGCGGCAGTGAATTGTAATAAAACTGAATTGAGAGTACCACGGTGCCAACGAGTGCAATTTTACCATTAATGGTACAATTGTACCATGTTTTCCTTTAGTGGGTAAGACCGACAGTGTAGAGACCCATACGTGGAATGTATGGGGTAGCATTCAAGCCTTGGATTGCCAAAGTACAGCTGTATAACGTATACACCCCGCCTAGCTGTACCCCGCGTTACTTGCCTGACATTTATAATCATGCTACAAGGCAATAACCGCTTGGTTATTAGAGACTTTAATGCCCACCAGGAACTGAAGCGTTTTCTCCTAGACAACGACCAGAGGGGTAGCAAGTTTAAAACTACAACTGCTAAGTGAATGAGGACGCCCGGCGATTGCCATAGCTCAGACATAACTGTGGCATCGCCTGGCCTGATCAACGACATTACCTAAAAACATTTCATCTCGTTAGGATCGAACCACCTTCCCATAATTCTCTCCATCAACAGACTATCCGACTTCATAATGTCTGAACGCCGTATGTATTTCAATCAAAAAAAGCTGATTGGGATGCCAGGGGCAGCAGATGAGCGTAAAACAAGAACTAGGGATCTCATCTCTAAGATCAGTAGGTTGGTCAACGAATATAAGTGGAACAATTGGCAAGATCACTTAAAGCTTGTAACTTAAGTTCCGGAATTGGTTAATTGTGTCCAACGGTCAAATCGATACGAAGCGGTGCGCGGCTTTGTATTAATCACCCAGAGAGCGATAAGGCGAAAAGGATAGGAGATTGCCTCTTATCCAAGTCGAAGAGGTACCACCACAATTTACCGTTGGCGAAGAAATTCACAACGCAAAGTCATCAAAACGGAATTTCAATGTTGATATTAAATCTCTTAGATACCCCGGGAGTAGAGTACATAACCAAATTGCCCAATATATCGGTAGCCACTAACTTAGTCCACACTGCCAGAAAACGGGCAGCGTTGTACCGCTACATAAGCCTGACAAAGACACAAGCGAAGGAGAATCGTACAGGCTGATCTCCTTGCTTTCGCTAGTAGCAACTACGTTTGAGGCACTGCTCCTCCCCAGCCTTATCGAGCACCTTCCATGTTCCGATCATCAGCATAGGTTCCGCAAGCGGCTCAACTGATTTACACGCCACGTATAAGTCGCGGCCTTAACCAGAACAAACCCAATGATAGGACGGTGTTCGTGGCTCTTGACCTCACAAAGACCTTTGACACGGTCCACCATGCCACTCTGTTCGAGCACATTGCAGAAACGTATCTTTCGACTAGTTAAATGTAGAATTTAAAGACAGGAAGTCGAAGCCCCTTTGTTTTAAACGGAGATCCCCACTGTTGCATACATTGTTTTATTGCTAGGTATGTTGGTATATTTGTGAAGAGGGATACAGCGTCAAAAGATACAAGTATTTCGCTGTCGTCTATCTTTATATCCTGTATTCTGTGTTTTAGTTCGATCGAGTTCTTTATGTTGTATTTGTCTGATATAATATGTTGTAAAATTTCACCAATATATTTAGCCAAGTTGTGGCATGGTACAGACATTGAGGATGAGAGGAAGTCCTGGTTTATGAGTCTTAGGTAGACCATATAGTCTGGGTGCAACAGCTGTGGTACATGTTAATTTAAATTTGTCCTTCTCGGTGATGCAATCTTAACAAAACGGTTTCTTTTGTTTTTTTTTTGTTATTTATATTATATATTGATTTGCTGTAATTACTTCACTAGCTAATAATAATAAGGTTTTTGTTTGTAAAATTTTTCGTAGTGGGAGCAGCACTTCCCGGAATGCCTGCTCCGAATATTACTGGTCCGAGCCGGGATCGAACAAACACCGGAAGTTCTGCTTGGTTTGTCAGAACCTTATAAACCTTCGTGCTACGTCTGTAAGATGTAATCCTAGCATGAAGGGGTACACATCAGGATAAACATTTTTGATCCTAGTGAGAGAGAAAAACAAAATGGACTTTGTTGCCTCGCGCGGTTTCAACTTAGTTGGCAGTGGAGCTCTGGAAATAGTATCTCAGTTGGTTACAACTACAGTTTCAATCTCATAGGTAAAATTCCACTAATTGTAGTTGATTGAGTTAGTTATGTCAACTACTTCAGAAAATATAAAAAATAACCATGTCTGTGGTGGCAACTTACACGTATTCGAATCGGCATAGAATTGACTTACGAGCGGCAGTGAATTGTAATAAAACTGAATTGAGAGTACCACGGTGCCAACGAGTGCAATTTTACCATTAATGGTACAATTGTACCATGTTTTCCTTTAGTGGGTAAGACCGACAGTGTAGAGACCCATACGTGGAATGTATGGGGTAGCATTCAAGCCTGGGATTGCCAAAGTACAGCTGTATAACGTATACAACCCGCCTAGCTGTACCCCGCGTTACTTGCCTGACATTTAAATCATGCTACAAGGCAATAACCGCTTGGTTATTAGAGACTTTAATGCCCACCAGGAACTGAAGCGTTTTCTCCTAGACAACGACCAGAGGGGTAGCAAGTTTAAAACTCTACAACTGCTAAGTGAATGAGGACTCCCGGCGATTGCCATAGCTCAGACATAACTGTGGCATCGCCTGGCCTGATCAACGACATTACCTAAAAACATTTCATCTCGTTAAGATCGAACCACCTTCCCATAATTCTCTCCATCAACAGACTATCCGACTTCATAATGTCTGAACGCCGTATGTATCTCAATCAAAAAAAGCTGATTGGGATGCCAGGGGCAGCAGATGAGCGTAAAACAAGAACTAGGGATCTCATCTCTAAGATCAGTAGGTTGGTCAACGAATATAAGTGGAACAGTTGGCAAGATCACTTAAAGCTTGTAACTTAAGTTCCGGAATTGGTTAATTGTGTCCAACGGTCAAATCGATACGAAGCGGTGCGCGGCTTTGTATTAATCACCCAGAGAGCGATAAGGCGAAAAGGATAGGAGATTGCCTCTTATCCGAGTCGAAGAGGTACCACCACAATTTACCGTTGGCGAAGAAATTCACAACGCAAAGTCATCAAAACGGAATTTCAATGTTGATATTAAATCGCTTAGATACCCCGGGAGTAGAGTACATAACCAAATTGCCCAATATATCGGTAGCCACTAACTTAGTCCACACTGCCTGAAAACGGGCAGCGTTGTACCGCTACATAAGCCTGACAAAGACACAAGCGAAGGAGAATCGTACAGGCTGATCTCCTTGCTTTCGCTAGTAGCAACTACGTTTGAGGCACTGCTCCTCCCCAGCCTTATCGAGCACCTTCCATGTTCCGATCATCAGCATAGGTTCCGCAAGCGGCTCAACTGATTTACACGCCACGTATAAGTCGCGGCCTTAACCAGAACAAACCCAATGATAGGACGGTGTTCGTGGCTCTTGACCTCACAAAGACCTTTGACACGGTCCACCATGCCACTCTGTTCGAGCACATTGCAGAAACGTATCTTTCGACTAGTTAAATGTAGAATTTAAAGACAGGAAGTCGATGCCCCTTTGTTTTAAACGGAGATCCCCACTGTTGCATACATTGTTTTATTGCTAGGTATGTTGGTATATTTGTGAAGAGGGATACAGCGTCAAAAGATACAAGTATTTCGCTGTCGTCTATCTTTATATCCTGTATTCTGTGTTTTAGTTCGATCGAGTTCTTTATGTTGTATTTGTCTGATATAATATGTTTTAAAATTTCACCAATATATTTAGCCAAGTTGTGGCATGGTACAGACATTGAGGATGAGAGGAAGTCCTGGTTTATGAGTCTTAGGTAGACCATATAGTCTGGGTGCAACAGCTGTGGTACATGTTAATTTAAATTTGTCCTTCTCGGTGATGCAATCTTAACAAGACGGTTTCTTTTGTTTTTTTTTTGTTATTTATATTATATATTGATTTGCTGTAATTACTTCACTAGCTAATAATAATAAGGTTTTTGTTTGTAAAATTTTTCGTAGTGGGAGCAGCACTTCCCGGAATGCCTGCTCCGAATATTACTGGTCCGAGCCGGGATCGAACAAACACCGGAAGTTCTGCTTGGTTTGTCAGAACCTTATAAACCTTCGTGCTACGTCTGTAAGATGTAATCCTAGCATGAAGGGGTACACATCAGGATAAACATTTTTGATCCTAGTGAGAGAGAAAAACAAAATGGACTTTGTTGCCTCGCGCGGTTTCAACTTAGTTGGCAGTGGAGCTCTGGAAATAGTATCTCAGTTGGTTACAACTACAGTTTCAATCTCATAGGTAAAATTCCACTAATTGTAGTTGATTGAGTTAGTTATGTCAACTACTTCAGAAAATATAAAAAATAACCATGTCTGTGGTGGCAACTTACACGTATTCGAATCGGCATAGAATTGACTTACGAGCGGCAGTGAATTGTAATAAAACTGAATTGAGAGTACCACGGTGCCAACGAGTGCAATTTTACCATTAATGGTACAATTGTACCATGTTTTCCTTTAGTGGGTAAGACCGACAGTGTAGAGACCCATACGTGGAATGTATGGGGTAGCATTCAAGCCTGGGATTGCCAAAGTACAGCTGTATAACGTATACACCCCGCCTAGCTGTACCCCGCGTTACTTGCCTGACATTTATAATCATGCTACAAGGCAATAACCGCTTGGTTATTAGAGACTTTAATGCCCACCAGGAACTGAAGCGTTTTCTCCTAGACAACGACCAGAGGGGTAGCAAGTTTAAAACTCTACAACTGCTAAGTGAATGAGGACGCCCGGCGATTGCCATAGCTCAGACATAACTGTGGCATCGCCTGGCCTGATCAACGACATTACCTAAAAACATTTCATCTCGTTAGGATCGAACCACCTTCCCATAATTCTCTCCATCAACAGACTATCCGACTTCATAATGTCTGAACGCCGTATGTATTTCAATCAAAAAAAGCTGATTGGGATGCCAGGGGCAGCAGATGAGCGTAAAACAAGAACTAGGGATCTCATCTCTAAGATCAGTAGGTTGGTCAACGAATATAAGTGGAACAGTTGGCAAGATCACTTAAAGCTTGTAACTTAAGTTCCGGAATTGGTTAATTGTGTCCAACGGTCAAATCGATACGAAGCGGTGCGCGGCTTTGTATTAATCACCCAGAGAGCGATAAGGCGAAACGGATAGGAGATTGCCTCTTATCCGAGTCGAAGAGGTACCACCACAATTTACCGTTGGCGAAGAAATTCACAACGCAAAGTCATCAAAACGGAATTTCAATGTTGATATTAAATCACTTAGATACCCCGGGAGTATAGTACATAACCAAATTGCCCAATATATCGGTAGCCACTAACTTAGTCCACACTGCCTGAAAACGGGCAGCGTTGTACCGCTACATAAGCCTGACAAAGACACAAGCGAAGGAGAATCGTACAGGCTGATCTCCTTGCTTTCGCTAGTAGCAACTACGTTTGAGGCACTGCTCCTCCCCAGCCTTATCGAGCACCTTCCATGTTCCGATCATCAGCATGGGTTCCGCAAGCAGCTCAACTGATTTACACGCCACGTATAAGTCGCGGCCTTAACCAGAACAAACCCAATGATAGGACGGTGTTCGTGGCTCTTGACCTCACAAAGACCTTTGACACGGTCCACCATGCCACTCTGTTCGAGCACATTGCAGAAACGTATCTTTCGACTAGTTAAATGTAGAATTTAAAGACAGGAAGTCGAAGCCCCTTTGTTTTAAACGGAGATCCCCACTGTTGCATACATTGTTTTATTGCTAGGTATGTTGGTATATTTGTGAAGAGGGATACAGCGTCAAAAGATACAAGTATTTCGCTGTCGTCTATCTTTATATCCTGTATTCTGTGTTTTAGTTCGATCGAGTTCTTTATGTTGTATTTGTCTGATATAATATGTTTTAAAATTTCACCAATATATTTAGCCAAGTTGTGGCATGGTACAGACATTGAGGATGAGAGGAAGTCCTGGTTTATGAGTCTTAGGTAGACCATATAGTCTGGGTGCAACAGCTGTGGTACATGTTATTTAAATTTGTCCTTCTCGGTGATGCAATCTTCACAAAACGGTTTCTTTTGTTTTTTTTTGTCATTTATATTATATATTGATTTGCTGTAATTACTTCACTAGCTAATAATAATAAGGTTTTTGTTTGTAAAATTTTTCGTAGTGGGAGCAGCACTTCCCGGAATGCCTGCTCCGAATATTACTGATCCGAGCCGGGATCGAACAAACACCGGAAGTTCTGCTTGGTTTGTCAGAACCTTATAAACCTTCGTGCTACGTCTGTAAGATGTAATCCTAGCATGAAGGGGTACACATCAGGATAAACATTTTTGATCCTAGTGAGAGAGAAAAACAAAATGGACTTTGTTGCCTCGCGCGGTTTCAACTTAGTTGGCAGTGGAGCTCTGGAAATAGTATCTCAGTTGGTTACAACTACAGTTTCAATCTCATAGGTAAAATTCCACTAATTGTAGTTGATTGAGTTAGTTATGTCAACTACTTCAGAAAATATAAAAAATAACCATGTCTGTGGTGGCAACTTACACGTATTCGAATCGGCAATAGAATTGACTTACGAGCGGCAGTGAATTGTAATAAAACTGAATTGAGAGTACCACGGTGCCAACGAGTGCAATTTTACCATTAATGGTACAATTGTACCAGGTTTTCCTTTAGTGGGTAAGACCGACAGTGTAGAGACCCATACGTGGAATGTATGGGGTAGCATTCAAGCCTTGGATTGCCAAAGTACAGCTGTATAACGTATACACCCCGCCTAGCTGTACCCCGCGTTACTTGCCTGACATTTATAATCATGCTACAAGGCAATAACCGCTTGGTTATTAGAGACTTTAATGCCCACCAGGAACTGAAGCGTTTTCTCCTAGACAACGACCAGAGGGGTAGCAAGTTTAAAACTCTACAACTGCTAAGTGAATGAGGACGCCCGGCGATTGCCATAGCTCAGACATAACTGTGGCATCGCCTGGCCTGATCAACGACATTACCTAAAAACATTTCATCTCGTTAGGATCGAACCACCTTCCCATAATTCTCTCCATCAACAGACTATCCGACTTCATAATGTCTGAACGCCGTATGTATTTCAATCAAAAAAAGCTGATTGGGATGCCAGGGGCAGCAGATGAGCGTAAAACAAGAACTAGGGATCTCATCTCTAAGATCATTAGGTTGGTCAACGAATATAAGTGGAACAGTTGGCAAGATCACTTAAAGCTTGTAACTTAAGTTCCGGAATTGGTTAATTGCGTCCAACGGTCAAATCGATACGAAGCGGTGCGCGGCTTTGTATTAATCACCCAGAGAGCGATAAGGCGAAACGGATAGGAGATTGCCTCTTATCCGAGTCGAAGAGGTACCACCACAATTTACCGTTGGCGAAGAAATTCACAACGCAAAGTCATCAAAACGGAATTTCAATGTTGATATTAAATCACTTAGATACCCCGGGAGTATAGTACATAACCAAATTGCCCAATATATCGGTAGCCACTAACTTAGTCCACACTGCCTGAAAACGGGCAGCGTTGTACCGCTACATAAGCCTGACAAAGACACAAGCGAAGGAAAATCGTACAGGCTGATCTCCTTGCTTTCGCTAGTAGCAACTACGTTTGAGGCACTGCTCCTCCCCAGCCTTATCGAGCACCTTCCATGTTCCGATCATCAGCATGGGTTCCGCAAGCAGCTCAACTGATTTACACGCCACGTATAAGTCGCGGCCTTAACCAGAACAAACCCAATGATAGGACGGTGTTCGTGGCTCTTGACCTCACAAAGACCTTTGACACGGTCCACCATGCCACTCTGTTCGAGCACATTGCAGAAACGTATCTTTCGACTAGTTAAATGTAGAATTTAAAGACAGGAAGTCGAAGCCCCTTTGTTTTAAACGGAGATCCCCACTGTTGCATACATTGTTTTATTGCTAGGTATGTTGGTATATTTGTGAAGAGGGATACAGCGTCAAAAGATACAAGTATTTCGCTGTCGTCTATCTTTATATCCTGTATTCTGTGTTTTAGTTCGATCGAGTTCTTTATGTTGTATTTGTCTGATATAATATGTTTTAAAATTTCACCAATATATTTAGCCAAGTTGTGGCATGGTACAGACATTGAGGATGAGAGGAAGTCCTGGTTTATGAGTCTTAGGTAGACCATATAGTCTGGGTGCAACAGCTGTGGTACATGTTATTTAAATTTGTCCTTCTCGGTGATGCAATCTTCACAAAACGGTTTCTTTTGTTTTTTTTTGTTATTTATATTATATATTGATTTGCTGTAATTACTTCACTAGCTAATAATAATAAGGTTTTTGTTTGTAAAATTTTTCGTAGTGGGAGCAGCACTTCCCGGAATGCCTGCTCCGAATATTACTGGTCCGAGCCGGGATCGAACAAACACCGGAAGTTCTGCTTGGTTTGTCAGAACCTTATAAACCTTCGTGCTACGTCTGTAAGATGTAATCCTAGCATGAAGGGGTACACATCAGGATAAACATTTTTGATCCTAGTGAGAGAGAAAAACAAAATGGACTTTGTTGCCTCGCGCGGTTTCAACTTAGTTGGCAGTGGAGCTCTGGAAATAGTATCTCAGTTGGTTACAACTACAGTTTCAATCTCATAGGTAAAATTCCACTAATTGTAGTTGATTGAGTTAGTTATGTCAACTACTTCAGAAAATATAAAAAATAACCATGTCTGTGGTGGCAACTTACACGTATTCGAATCGGCAATAGAATTGACTTACGAGCGGCAGTGAATTGTAATAAAACTGAATTGAGAGTACCACGGTGCCAACGAGTGCAATTTTACCATTAATGGTACAATTGTACCATGTTTTCCTTTAGTGGGTAAGACCGACAGTGTAGAGACCCATACGTGGAATGTATGGGGTAGCATTCAAGCCTTGGATTGCCAAAGTACAGCTGTATAACGTATACACCCCGCCTAGCTGTACCCCGCGTTACTTGCCTGACATTTATAATCATGCTACAAGGCAATAACCGCTTGGTTATTAGAGACTTTAATGCCCACCAGGAACTGAAGCGTTTTCTCCTAGACAACGACCAGAGGGGTAGCAAGTTTAAAACTCTACAACTGCTAAGTGAATGAGGACGCCCGGCGATTGCCATAGCTCAGACATAACTGTGGCATCGCCTGGCCTGATCAACGACATTACCTAAAAACATTTCATCTCGTTAGGATCGAACCACCTTCCCATAATTCTCTCCATCAACAGACTATCCGACTTCATAATGTCTGAACGCCGTATGTATTTCAATCAAAAAAAGCTGATTGGGATGCCAGGGGCAGCAGATGAGCGTAAAACAAGAACTAGGGATCTCATCTCTAAGATCAGTAGGTTGGTCAACGAATATAAGTGGAACAATTGGCAAGATCACTTAAAGCTTGTAACTTAAGTTCCGGAATTGGTTAATTGTGTCCAACGGTCAAATCGATACGAAGCGGTGCGCGGCTTTGTATTAATCACCCAGAGAGCGATAAGGCGAAAAGGATAGGAGATTGCCTCTTATCCGAGTCGAAGAGGTACCACCACAATTTACCGTTGGCGAAGAAATTCACAACGCAAAGTCATCAAAACGGAATTTCAATGTTGATATTAAATCGCTTAGATACCCCGGGAGTAGAGTACATAACCAAATTGCCCAATATATCGGTAGCCACTAACTTAGTCCACACTGCCTGAAAACGGGCAGCGTTGTACCGCTACATAAGCCTGACAAAGACACAAGCGAAGGAGAATCGTACAGGCTGATCTCCTTGCTTTCGCTAGTAGCAACTACGTTTGAGGCACTGCTCCTCCCCAGCCTTATCGAGCACCTTCCATGTTCCGATCATCAGCATAGGTTCCGCAAGCGGCTCAACTGATTTACACGCCACGTATAAGTCGCGGCCTTAACCAGAACAAACCCAATGATAGGACGGTGTTCGTGGCTCTTGACCTCACAAAGACCTTTGACACGGTCCACCATGCCACTCTGTTCGAGCACATTGCAGAAACGTATCTTTCGACTAGTTAAATGTAGAATTTAAAGACAGGAAGTCGAAGCCCCTTTGTTTTAAACGGAGATCCCCACTGTTGCATACATTGTTTTATTGCTAGGTATGTTGGTATATTTGTGAAGAGGGATACAGCGTCAAAAGATACAAGTATTTCGCTGTCGTCTATCTTTATATCCTGTATTCTGTGTTTTAGTTCGATCGAGTTCTTTATGTTGTATTTGTCTGATATAATATGTTTTAAAATTTCACCAATATATTTAGCCAAGTTGTGGCATGGTACAGACATTGAGGATGAGAGGAAGTCCTGGTTTATGAGTCTTAGGTAGACCATATAGTCTGGGTGCAACAGCTGTGGTACATGTTAATTTAAATTTGTCCTTCTCGGTGATGCAATCTTAACAAAACGGTTTCTTTTGTTTTTTTTTTGTTATTTATATTATATATTGATTTGCTGTAATTACTTCACTAGCTAATAATAATAAGGTTTTTGTTTGTAAAATTTTTCGTAGTGGGAGCAGCACTTCCCGGAATGCCTGCTCCGAATATTACTGGTCCGAGCCGGGATCGAACAAACACCGGAAGTTCTGCTTGGTTTGTCAGAACCTTATAAACCTTCGTGCTACGTCTGTAAGATGTAATCCTAGCATGAAGGGGTACACATCAGGATAAACATTTTTGATCCTAGTGAGAGAGAAAAACAAAATGGACTTTGTTGCCTCGCGCGGTTTCAACTTAGTTGGCAGTGGAGCTCTGGAAATAGTATCTCAGTTGGTTACAACTACAGTTTCAATCTCATAGGTAAAATTCCACTAATTGTAGTTGATTGAGTTAGTTATGTCAACTACTTCAGAAAATATAAAAAATAACCATGTCTGTGGTGGCAACTTACACGTATTCGAATCGGCATAGAATTGACTTACGAGCGGCAGTGAATTGTAATAAAACTGAATTGAGAGTACCACGGTGCCAACGAGTGCAATTTTACCATTAATGGTACAATTGTACCATGTTTTCCTTTAGTGGGTAAGACCGACAGTGTAGAGACCCATACGTGGAATGTATGGGGTAGCATTCAAGCCTGGGATTGCCAAAGTACAGCTGTATAACGTATACAACCCGCCTAGCTGTACCCCGCGTTACTTGCCTGACATTTAAATCATGCTACAAGGCAATAACCGCTTGGTTATTAGAGACTTTAATGCCCACCAGGAACTGAAGCGTTTTCTCCTAGACAACGACCAGAGGGGTAGCAAGTTTAAAACTCTACAACTGCTAAGTGAATGAGGACGCCCGGCGATTGCCATAGCTCAGACATAACTGTGGCATCGCCTGGCCTGATCAACGACATTACCTAAAAACATTTCATCTCGTTAGGATCGAACCACCTTCCCATAATTCTCTCCATCAACAGACTATCCGACTTCATAATGTCTGAACGCCGTATGTATCTCAATCAAAAAAAGCTGATTGGGATGCCAGGGGCAGCAGATGAGCGTAAAACAAGAACTAGGGATCTCATCTCTAAGATCAGTAGGTTGGTCAACGAATATAAGTGGAACAGTTGGCAAGATCACTTAAAGCTTGTAACTTAAGTTCCGGAATTGGTTAATTGTGTCCAACGGTCAAATCGATACGAAGCGGTGCGCGGCTTTGTATTAATCACCCAGAGAGCGATAAGGCGAAACGGATAGGAGATTGCCTCTTATCCGAGTCGAAGAGGTACCACCACAATTTACCGTTGGCGAAGAAATTCACAACGCAAAGTCATCAAAACGGAATTTCAATGTTGATATTAAATCACTTAGATACCCCGGGAGTATAGTACATAACCAAATTGCCCAATATATCGGTAGCCACTAACTTAGTCCACACTGCCTGAAAACGGGCAGCGTTGTACCGCTACATAAGCCTGACAAAGACACAAGCGAAGGAGAATCGTACAGGCTGATCTCCTTGCTTTCGCTAGTAGCAACTACGTTTGAGGCACTGCTCCTCCCCAGCCTTATCGAGCACCTTCCATGTTCCGATCATCAGCATGAGTTCCGCAAGCAGCTCAACTGATTTACACGCCACGTATAAGTCGCGGCCTTAACCACAACAAACCCAATGATAGGACGGTGTTCGTGGCTCTTGACCTCACAAAGACCTTTGACACGGTCCACCATGCCACTCTGTTCGAGCACATTGCAGAAACGTATCTTTCGACTAGTTAAATGTAGAATTTAAAGACAGGAAGTCGAAGCCCCTTTGTTTTAAACGGAGATCCCCACTGTTGCATACATTGTTTTATTGCTAGGTATGTTGGTATATTTGTGAAGAGGGATACAGCGTCAAAAGATACAAGTATTTCGCTGTCGTCTATCTTTATATCCTGTATTCTGTGTTTTAGTTCGATCGAGTTCTTTATGTTGTATTTGTCTGATATAATATGTTTTAAAATTTCACCAATATATTTAGCCAAGTTGTGGCATGGTACAGACATTGAGGATGAGAGGAAGTCCTGGTTTATGAGTCTTAGGTAGACCATATAGTCTGGGTGCAACAGCTGTGGTACATGTTATTTAAATTTGTCCTTCTCGGTGATGCAATCTTCACAAAACGGTTTCTTTTGTTTTTTTTGTTATTTATATTATATATTGATTTGCTGTAATTACTTCACTAGCTAATAATAATAAGGTTTTTGTTTGTAAAATTTTTCGTAGTGGGAGCAGCACTTCCCGGAATGCCTGCTCCGAATATTACTGGTCCGAGCCGGGATCGAACAAACACCGGAAGTTCAGCTTGGTTTGTCAGAACCTTATAAACCTTCGTGCTACGTCTGTAAGATGTAATCCTAGCATGAAGGGGTACACATCAGGATAAACATTTTTGATCCTAGTGAGAGAGAAAAACAAAATGGACTTTGTTGCCTCGCGCGGTTTCAACTTAGTTGGCAGTGGAGCTCTGGAAATAGTATCTCAGTTGGTTACAACTACAGTTTCAATCTCATAGGTAAAATTCCACTAATTGTAGTTGATTGAGTTAGTTATGTCAACTACTTCAGAAAATATAAAAAATAACCATGTCTGTGGTGGCAACTTACACGTATTCGAATCGGCAATAGAATTGACTTACGAGCGGCAGTGAATTGTAATAAAACTGAATTGAGAGTACCACGGTGCCAACGAGTGCAATTTTACCATTAATGGTACAATTGTACCATGTTTTCCTTTAGTGGGTAAGACCGACAGTGTAGAGACCCATACGTGGAATGTATGGGGTAGCATTCAAGCCTTGGATTGCCAAAGTACAGCTGTATAACGTATACACCCCGCCTAGCTGTACCCCGCGTTACTTGCCTGACATTTATAATCATGCTACAAGGCAATAACCGCTTGGTTATTAGAGACTTTAATGCCCACCAGGAACTGAAGCGTTTTCTCCTAGACAACGACCAGAGGGGTAGCAAGTTTAAAACTCTACAACTGCTAAGTGAATGAGGACGCCCGGCGATTGCCATAGCTCAGACATAACTGTGGCATCGCCTGGCCTGATCAACGACATTACCTAAAAACATTTCATCTCGTTAGGATCGAACCACCTTCCCATAATTCTCTCCATCAACAGACTATCCGACTTCATAATGTCTGAACGCCGTATGTATTTCAATCAAAAAAAGCTGATTGGGATGCCAGGGGCAGCAGATGAGCGTAAAACAAGAACTAGGGATCTCATCTCTAAGATCAGTAGGTTGGTCAACGAATATAAGTGGAACAATTGGCAAGATCACTTAAAGCTTGTAACTTAAGTTCCGGAATTGGTTAATTGTGTCCAACGGTCAAATCGATACGAAGCGGTGCGCGGCTTTGTATTAATCACCCAGAGAGCGATAAGGCGAAAAGGATAGGAGATTGCCTCTTATCCGAGTCGAAGAGGTACCACCACAATTTACCGTTGGCGAAGAAATTCACAACGCAAAGTCATCAAAACGGAATTTCAATGTTGATATTAAATCGCTTAGATACCCCGGGAGTAGAGTACATAACCAAATTGCCCAATATATCGGTAGCCACTAACTTAGTCCACACTGCCTGAAAACGGGCAGCGTTGTACCGCTACATAAGCCTGACAAAGACACAAGCGAAGGAGAATCGTACAGGCTGATCTCCTTGCTTTGCCTAGTAGCAACTACGTTTGAGGCACTGCTCCTCCCCAGCCTTATCGAGCACCTTCCATGTTCCGATCATCAGCATAGGTTCCGCAAGCGGCTCAACTGATTTACACGCCACGTATAAGTCGCGGCCTTAACCAAAACAAACCCAATGATAGGACGGTGTTCGTGGCTCTTGACCTCACAAAGACCTTTGACACGGTCCACCATGCCACTCTGTTCGAGCACATTGCAGAAACGTATCTTTCGACTAGTTAAATGTAGAATTTAAAGACAGGAAGTCGAAGCCCCTTTGTTTTAAACGGAGATCCCCACTGTTGCATACATTGTTTTATTGCTAGGTATGTTGGTATATTTGTGAAGAGGGATACAGCGTCAAAAGATACAAGTATTTCGCTGTCGTCTATCTTTATATCCTGTATTCTGTGTTTTAGTTCGATCGAGTTCTTTATGTTGTATTTGTCTGATATAATATGTTTTAAAATTTCACCAATATATTTAGCCAAGTTGTGGCATGGTACAGACATTGAGGATGAGAGGAAGTCCTGGTTTATGAGTCTTAGGTAGACCATATAGTCTGGGTGCAACAGCTGTGGTACATGTTAATTTAAATTTGTCCTTCTCGGTGATGCAATCTTAACAAAACGGTTTCTTTTGTTTTTTTTTTGTTATTTATATTATATATTGATTTGCTGTAATTACTTCACTAGCTAATAATAATAAGGTTTTTGTTTGTAAAATTTTTCGTAGTGGGAGCAGCACTTCCCGGAATGCCTGCTCCGAATATTACTGGTCCGAGCCGGGATCGAACAAACACCGGAAGTTCTGCTTGGTTTGTCAGAACCTTATAAACCTTCGTGCTACGTCTGTAAGATGTAATCCTAGCATGAAGGGGTACACATCAGGATAAACATTTTTGATCCTAGTGAGAGAGAAAAACAAAATGGACTTTGTTGCCTCGCGCGGTTTCAACTTAGTTGGCAGTGGAGCTCTGGAAATAGTATCTCAGTTGGTTACAACTACAGTTTCAATCTCATAGGTAAAATTCCACTAATTGTAGTTGATTGAGTTAGTTATGTCAACTACTTCAGAAAATATAAAAAATAACCATGTCTGTGGTGGCAACTTACACGTATTCGAATCGGCAATAGAATTGACTTACGAGCGGCAGTGAATTGTAATAAAACTGAATTGAGAGTACCACGGTGCCAACGAGTGCAATTTTACCATTAATGGTACAATTGTACCATGTTTTCCTTTAGTGGGTAAGACCGACAGTGTAGAGACCCATACGTGGAATGTATGGGGTAGCATTCAAGCCATGGATTGCCAAAGTACAGCTGTATAACGTATACACCCCGCCTAGCTGTACCCCGCGTTACTTGCCTGACATTTATAATCATGCTACAAGGCAATAACCGCTTGGTTATTAGAGACTTTAATGCCCACCAGGAACTGAAGCGTTTTCTCCTAGACAACGACCAGAGGGGTAGCAAGTTTAAAACTCTACAACTGCTAAGTGAATGAGGACGCCCGGCGATTGCCATAGCTCAGACATAACTGTGGCATCGCCTGGCCTGATCAACGACATTACCTAAAAACATTTCATCTCGTTAGGATCGAACCACCTTCCCATAATTCTCTCCATCAACAGACTATCCGACTTCATAATGTCTGAACGCCGTATGTATTTCAATCAAAAAAAGCTGATTGGGATGCCAGGGGCAGCAGATGAGCGTAAAACAAGAACTAGGGATCTCATCTCTAAGATCAGTAGGTTGGTCAACGAATATAAGTGGAACAATTGGCAAGATCACTTAAAGCTTGTAACTTAAGTTCCGGAATTGGTTAATTGTGTCCAACGGTCAAATCGATACGAAGCGGTGCGCGGCTTTGTATTAATCACCCAGAGAGCGATAAGGCGATAAGGATAGGAGATTGCCTCTTATCCGAGTCGAAGAGGTACCACCACAATTTACCGTTGGCGAAGAAATTCACAACGCAAAGTCATCAAAACGGAATTTCAATGTTGATATTAAATCGCTTAGATACCCCGGGAATAGAGTACATAACCAAATTGCCCAATATATCGGTAGCCACTAACTTAGTCCACACTGCCTGAAAACGGGCAGCGTTGTACCGCTACATAAGCCTGACAAAGACACAAGCGAAGGAGAATCGTACAGGCTGATCTCCTTGCTTTCGCTAGTAGCAACTACGTTTGAGGCACTGCTCCTCCCCAGCCTTATCGAGCACCTTCCATGTTCCGATCATCAGCATAGGTTCCGCAAGCGGCTCAACTGATTTACACGCCACGTATAAGTCGCGGCCTTAACCAGAACAAACCCAATGATAGGACGGTGTTCGTGGCTCTTGACCTCACAAAGACCTTTGACACGGTCCACCATGCCACTCTTTTCGAGCACATTGCAGAAACGTATCTTTCGACTAGTTAAATGTAGAATTTAAAGACAGGAAGTCGATGCCCCTTTGTTTTAAACGGAGATCCCCACTGTTGCATACATTGTTTTATTGCTAGGTATGTTGGTATATTTGTGAAGAGGGATACAGCGTCAAAAGATACAAGTATTTCGCTGTCGTCTATCTTTATATCCTGTATTCTGTGTTTTAGTTCGATCGAGTTCTTTATGTTGTATTTGTCTGATATAATATGTTTTAAAATTTCACCAATATATTTAGCCAAGTTGTGGCATGGTACAGACATTGAGGATGAGAGGAAGTCCTGGTTTATGAGTCTTAGGTAGACCATATAGTCTGGGTGCAACAGCTGTGGTACATGTTAATTTAAATTTGTCCTTCTCGGTGATGCAATCTTAACAAAACGGTTTCTTTTGTTTTTTTTTGTTATTTATATTATATATTGATTTGCTGTAATTACTTCACTAGCTAATAATAATAAGGTTTTTGTTTGTAAAATTTTTCGTAGTGGGAGCAGCACTTCCCGGAATGCCTGCTCCGAATATTACTGGTCCGAGCCGGGATCGAACAAACACCGGAAGTTCTGCTTGGTTTGTCAGAACCTTATAAACCTTCGTGCTACGTCTGTAAGATGTAATCCTAGCATGAAGGGGTACACATCAGGATAAACATTTTTGATCCTAGTGAGAGAGAAAAACAAAATGGACTTTGTTGCCTCGCGCGGTTTCAACTTAGTTGGCAGTGGAGCTCTGGAAATAGTATCTCAGTTGGTTACAACTACAGTTTCAATCTCATAGGTAAAATTCCACTAATTGTAGTTGATTGAGTTAGTTATGTCAACTACTTCAGAAAATATAAAAAATAACCATGTCTGTGGTGGCAACTTACACGTATTCGAATCGGCAATAGAATTGACTTACGAGCGGCAGTGAATTGTAATAAAACTGAATTGAGAGTACCACGGTGCCAACGAGTGCAATTTTACCATTAATGGTACAATTGTACCATGTTTTCCTTTAGTGGGTAAGACCGACAGTGTAGAGACCCATACGTGGAATGTATGGGGTAGCATTCAAGCCTTGGATTGCCAAAGTACAGCTGTATAACGTATACACCCCGCCTAGCTGTACCCCGCGTTACTTGCCTGACATTTATAATCATGCTACAAGGCAATAACCGCTTGGTTATTAGAGACTTTAATGCCCACCAGGAACTGAAGCGTTTTCTCCTAGACAACGACCAGAGGGGTAGCAAGTTTAAAACTCTACAACTGCTAAGTGAATGAGGACGCCCGGCGATTGCCATAGCTCAGACATAACTGTGGCATCGCCTGGCCTGATCAACGACATTACCTAAAAACATTTCATCTCGTTAGGATCGAACCACCTTCCCATAATTCTCTCCATCAACAGACTATCCGACTTCATAATGTCTGAACGCCGTATGTATTTCAATCAAAAAAAGCTGATTGGGATGCCAGGGGCAGCAGATGAGCGTAAAACAAGAACTAGGGATCTCATCTCTAAGATCAGTAGGTTGGTCAACGAATATAAGTGGAACAATTGGCAAGATCACTTAAAGCTTGTAACTTAAGTTCCGGAATTGGTTAATTGTGTCCAACGGTCAAATCGATACGAAGCGGTGCGCGGCTTTGTATTAATCACCCAGAGAGCGATAAGGCGAAAAGGATAGGAGATTGCCTCTTATCCGAGTCGAAGAGGTACCACGACAATTTACCGTTGGCGAAGAAATTCACAACGCAAAGTCATCAAAACGGAATTTCAATGTTGATATTAAATCGCTTAGATACCCCGGGAGTAGAGTACATAACCAAATTGCCCAATATATCGGTAGCCACTAACTTAGTCCACACTGCCTGAAAACGGGCAGCGTTGTACCGCTACATAAGCCTGACAAAGACACAAGCGAAGGAGAATCGTACAGGCTGATCTCCTTGCTTTCGCTAGTAGCAACTACGTTTGAGGCACTGCTCCTCCCCAGCCTTATCGAGCACCTTCCATGTTCCGATCATCAGCATAGGTTCCGCAAGCGGCTCAACTGATTTACACGCCACGTATAAGTCGCGGCCTTAACCAGAACAAACCCAATGATAGGACGGTGTTCGTGGCTCTTGACCTCACAAAGACCTTTGACACGGTCCACCATGCCACTCTGTTCGAGCACATTGCAGAAACGTATCTTTCGACTAGTTAAATGTAGAATTTAAAGACAGGAAGTCGATGCCCCTTTGTTTTAAACGGAGATCCCCACTGTTGCATACATTGTTTTATTGCTAGGTATGTTGGTATATTTGTGAAGAGGGATACAGCGTCAAAAGATACAAGTATTTCGCTGTCGTCTATCTTTATATCCTGTATTCTGTGTTTTAGTTCGATCGAGTTCTTTATGTTGTATTTGTCTGATATAATATGTTTTAAAATCTCACCAATATATTTAGCCAAGTTGTGGCATGGTACAGACATTGAGGATGAGAGGAAGTCCTGGTTTATGAGTCTTAGGTAGACCATATAGTCTGGGTGCAACAGCTGTGGTACATGTTAATTTAAATTTGTCCTTCTCGGTGATGCAATCTTAACAAAACGGTTTCTTTTGTTTTTTTTTTTGTTATTTATATTATATATTGATTTGCTGTAATTACTTCACTAGCTAATAATAATAAGGTTTTTGTTTGTAAAATTTTTCGTAGTGGGAGCAGCACTTCCCGGAATGCCTGCTCCGAATATTACTGGTCCGAGCCGGGATCGAACAAACACCGGAAGTTCTGCTTGGTTTGTCAGAACCTTATAAACCTTCGTGCTACGTCTGTAAGATGTAATCCTAGCATGAAGGGGTACACATCAGGATAAACATTTTTGATCCTAGTGAGAGAGAAAAACAAAATGGACTTTGTTGCCTCGCGCGGTTTCAACTTAGTTGGCAGTGGAGCTCTGGAAATAGTATCTCAGTTGGTTACAACTACAGTTTCAATCTCATAGGTAAAATTCCACTAATTGTAGTTGATTGAGTTAGTTATGTCAACTACTTCAGAAAATATAAAAAATAACCATGTCTGTGGTGGCAACTTACACGTATTCGAATCGGCAATAGAATTGACTTACGAGCGGCAGTGAATTGTAATAAAACTGAATTGAGAGTACCACGGTGCCAACGAGTGCAATTTTACCATTAATGGTACAATTGTACCATGTTTTCCTTTAGTGGGTAAGACCGACAGTGTAGAGACCCATACGTGGAATGTATGGGGTAGCATTCAAGCCTTGGATTGCCAAAGTACAGCTGTATAACGTATACACCCCGCCTAGCTGTACCCCGCGTTACTTGCCTGACATTTATAATCATGCTACAAGGCAATAACCGCTTGGTTATTAGAGACTTTAATGCCCACCAGGAACTGAAGCGTTTTCTCCTAGACAACGACCAGAGGGGTAGCAAGTTTAAAACTCTACAACTGCTAAGTGAATGAGGACGCCCGGCGATTGCCATAGCTCAGACATAACTGTGGCATCGCCTGGCCTGATCAACGACATTACCTAAAAACATTTCATCTCGTTAGGATCGAACCACCTTCCCATAATTCTCTCCATCAACAGACTATCCGACTTCATAATGTCTGAACGCCGTATGTATTTCAATCAAAAAAAGCTGATTGGGATGCCAGGGGCAGCAGATGAGCGTAAAACAAGAACTAGGGATCTCATCTCTAAGATCAGTAGGTTGGTCAACGAATATAAGTGGAACAATTGGCAAGATCACTTAAAGCTTGTAACTTAAGTTCCGGAATTGGTTAATTGTGTCCAACGGTCAAATCGATACGAAGCGGTGCGCGGCTTTGTATTAATCACCCAGAGAGCGATAAGGCGAAAAGGATAGGAGATTGCCTCTTATCCGAGTCGAAGAGGTACCACCACAATTTACCGTTGGCGAAGAAATTCACAACGCAAAGTCATCAAAACGGAATTTCAATGTTGATATTAAATCGCTTAGATACCCCGGGAGTAGAGTACATAACCAAATTGCCCAATATATCGGTAGCCACTAACTTAGTCCACACTGCCTGAAAACGGGCAGCGTTGTACCGCTACATAAGCCTGACAAAGACACAAGCGAAGGAGAATCGTACAGGCTGATCTCCTTGCTTTCGCTAGTAGCAACTACGTTTGAGGCACTGCTCCTCCCCAGCCTTATCGAGCACCTTCCATGTTCCGATCATCAGCATAGGTTCCGCAAGCGGCTCAACTGATTTACACGCCACGTATAAGTCGCGGCCTTAACCAGAACAAACCCAATGATAGGACGGTGTTCGTGGCTCTTGACCTCACAAAGACCTTTGACACGGTCCACCATGCCACTCTGTTCGAGCACATTGCAGAAACGTATCTTTCGACTAGTTAAATGTAGAATTTAAAGACAGGAAGTCGATGCCCCTTTGTTTTAAACGGAGATCCCCACTGTTGCATACATTGTTTTATTGCTAGGTATGTTGGTATATTTGTGAAGAGGGATACAGCGTCAAAAGATACAAGTATTTCGCTGTCGTCTATCTTTATATCCTGTATTCTGTGTTTTAGTTCGATCGAGTTCTTTATGTTGTATTTGTCTGATATAATATGTTTTAAAATTTCACCAATATATTTAGCCAAGTTGTGGCATGGTACAGACATTGAGGATGAGAGGAAGTCCTGGTTTATGAGTCTTAGGTAGACCATATAGTCTGGGTGCAACAGCTGTGGTACATGTTAATTTAAATTTGTCCTTCTCGGTGATGCAATCTTAACAAAACGGTTTCTTTTGTTTTTTTTTTGTTATTTATATTATATATTGATTTGCTGTAATTACTTCACTAGCTAATAATAATAAGGTTTTTGTTTGTAAAATTTTTCGTAGTGGGAGCAGCACTTCCCGGAATGCCTGCTCCGAATATTACTGGTCCGAGCCGGGATCGAACAAACACCGGAAGTTCTGCTTGGTTTGTCAGAACCTTATAAACCTTCGTGCTACGTCTGTAAGATGTAATCCTAGCATGAAGGGGTACACATCAGGATAAACATTTTTGATCCTAGTGAGAGAGAAAAACAAAATGGACTTTGTTGCCTCGCGCGGTTTCAACTTAGTTGGCAGTGGAGCTCTGGAAATAGTATCTCAGTTGGTTACAACTACAGTTTCAATCTCATAGGTAAAATTCCACTAATTGTAGTTGATTGAGTTAGTTATGTCAACTACTTCAGAAAATATAAAAAATAACCATGTCTGTGGTGGCAACTTACACGTATTCGAATCGGCAATAGAATTGACTTACGAGCGGCAGTGAATTGTAATAAAACTGAATTGAGAGTACCACGGTGCCAACGAGTGCAATTTTACCATTAATGGTACAATTGTACCATGTTTTCCTTTAGTGGGTAAGACCGACAGTGTAGAGACCCATACGTGGAATGTATGGGGTAGCATTCAAGCCTTGGATTGCCAAAGTACAGCTGTATAACGTATACACCCCGCCTAGCTGTACCCCGCGTTACTTGCCTGACATTTATAATCATGCTACAAGGCAATAACCGCTTGGTTATTAGAGACTTTAATGCCCACCAGGAACTGAAGCGTTTTCTCCTAGACAACGACCAGAGGGGTAGCAAGTTTAAAACTCTACAACTGCTAAGTGAATGAGGACGCCCGGCGATTGCCATAGCTCAGACATAACTGTGGCATCGCCTGGCCTGATCAACGACATTACCTAAAAACATTTCATCTCGTTAGGATCGAACCACCTTCCCATAATTCTCTCCATCAACAGACTATCCGACTTCATAATGTCTGAACGCCGTATGTATTTCAATCAAAAAAAGCTGATTGGGATGCCAGGGGCAGCAGATGAGCGTAAAACAAGAACTAGGGATCTCATCTCTAAGATCAGTAGGTTGGTCAACGAATATAAGTGGAACAATTGGCAAGATCACTTAAAGCTTGTAACTTAAGTTCCGGAATTGGTTAATTGTGTCCAACGGTCAAATCGATACGAAGCGGTGCGCGGCTTTGTATTAATCACCCAGAGAGCGATAAGGCGAAAAGGATAGGAGATTGCCTCTTATCCGAGTCGAAGAGGTACCACCACAATTTACCGTTGGCGAAGAAATTCACAACGCAAAGTCATCAAAACGGAATTTCAATGTTGATATTAAATCGCTTAGATACCCCGGGAATAGAGTACATAACCAAATTGCCCAATATATCGGTAGCCACTAACTTAGTCCACACTGCCTGAAAACGGGCAGCGTTGTACCGCTACATAAGCCTGACAAAGACACAAGCGAAGGAGAATCGTACAGGCTGATCTCCTTGCTTTCGCTAGTAGCAACTACGTTTGAGGCACTGCTCCTCCCCAGCCTTATCGAGCACCTTCCATGTTCCGATCATCAGCATAGGTTCCGCAAGCGGCTCAACTGATTTACACGCCACGTATAAGTCGCGGCCTTAACCAGAACAAACCCAATGATAGGACGGTGTTCGTGGCTCTTGACCTCACAAAGACCTTTGACACGGTCCACCATGCCACTCTGTTCGAGCACATTGCAGAAACGTATCTTTCGACTAGTTAAATGTAGAATTTAAAGACAGGAAGTCGATGCCCCTTTGTTTTAAACGGAGATCCCCACTGTTGCATACATTGTTTTATTGCTAGGTATGTTGGTATATTTGTGAAGAGGGATACAGCGTCAAAAGATACAAGTATTTCGCTGTCGTCTATCTTTATATCCTGTATTCTGTGTTTTAGTTCGATCGAGTTCTTTATGTTGTATTTGTCTGATATAATATGTTTTAAAATTTCACCAATATATTTAGCCAAGTTGTGGCATGGTACAGACATTGAGGATGAGAGGAAGTCCTGGTTTATGAGTCTTAGGTAGACCATATAGTCTGGGTGCAACAGCTGTGGTACATGTTAATTTAAATTTGTCCTTCTCGGTGATGCAATCTTAACAAAACGGTTTCTTTTGTTTTTTTTTGTTATTTATATTATATATTGATTTGCTGTAATTACTTCACTAGCTAATAATAATAAGGTTTTTGTTTGTAAAATTTTTCGTAGTGGGAGCAGCACTTCCCGGAATGCCTGCTCCGAATATTACTGGTCCGAGCCGGGATCGAACAAACACCGGAAGTTCTGCTTGGTTTGTCAGAACCTTATAAACCTTCGTGCTACGTCTGTAAGATGTAATCCTAGCATGAAGGGGTACACATCAGGATAAACATTTTTGATCCTAGTGAGAGAGAAAAACAAAATGGACTTTGTTGCCTCGCGCGGTTTCAACTTAGTTGGCAGTGGAGCTCTGGAAATATTATCTCAGTTGGTTACAACTACAGTTTCAATCTCATAGGTAAAATTCCACTAATTGTAGTTGATTGAGTTAGTTATGTCAACTACTTCAGAAAATATAAAAAATAACCATGTCTGTGGTGGCAACTTACACGTATTCGAATCGGCAATAGAATTGACTTACGAGCGGCAGTGAATTGTAATAAAACTGAATTGAGAGTACCACGGTGCCAACGAGTGCAATTTTACCATTAATGGTACAATTGTACCATGTTTTCCTTTAGTGGGTAAGACCGACAGTGTAGAGACCCATACGTGGAATGTATGGGGTAGCATTCAAGCCTTGGATTGCCAAAGTACAGCTGTATAACGTATACACCCCGCCTAGCTGTACCCCGCGTTACTTGCCTGACATTTATAATCATGCTACAAGGCAATAACCGCTTGGTTATTAGAGACTTTAATGCCCACCAGGAACTGAAGCGTTTTCTCCTAGACAACGACCAGAGGGGTAGCAAGTTTAAAACTTTACAACTGCTAAGTGAATGAGGACGCCCGGCGATTGCCATAGCTCAGACATAACTGTGGCATCGCCTGGCCTGATCAACGACATTACCTAAAAACATTTCATCTCGTTAGGATCGAACCACCTTCCCATAATTCTCTCCATCAACAGACTATCCGACTTCATAATGTCTGAACGCCGTATGTATTTCAATCAAAAAAAGCTGATTGGGATGCCAGGGGCAGCAGATGAGCGTAAAACAAGAACTAGGGAGCTCATCTCTAAGATCAGTAGGTTGGTCAACGAATATAAGTGGAACAATTGGCAAGATCACTTAAAGCTTGTAACTTAAGTTCCGGAATTGGTTAATTGTGTCCAACGGTCAAATCGATACGAAGCGGTGCGCGGCTTTGTATTAATCACCCAGAGAGCGATAAGGCGAAAAGGATAGGAGATTGCCTCTTATCCGAGTCGAAGAGGTACCACCACAATTTACCGTTGGCGAAGAAATTCACAACGCAAAGTCATCAAAACGGAATTTCATTGTTGATATTAAATCGCTTAGATACCCCGGGAGTAGAGTACATAACCAAATTGCCCAATATATCGGTAGCCACTAACTTAGTCCACACTGCCTGAAAACGGGCAGCGTTGTACCGCTACATAAGCCTGACAAAGACACAAGCGAAGGAGAATCGTACAGGCTGATCTCCTTGCTTTCGCTAGTAGCAACTACGTTTGAGGCACTGCTCCTCCCCAGCCTTATCGAGCACCTTCCATGTTCCGATCATCAGCATAGGTTCCGCAAGCGGCTCAACTGATTTACACGCCACGTATAAGTCGCGGCCTTAACCAGAACAAACCCAATGATAGGACGGTGTTCGTGGCTCTTGACCTCACAAAGACCTTTGACACGGTCCACCATGCCACTCTGTTCGAGCACATTGCAGAAACGTATCTTTCGACTAGTTAAATGTAGAATTTAAAGACAGGAAGTCGATGCCCCTTTGTTTTAAACGGAGATCCCCACTGTTGCATACATTGTTTTATTGCTAGGTATGTTGGTATATTTGTGAAGAGGGATACAGCGTCAAAAGATACAAGTATTTCGCTGTCGTCTATCTTTATATCCTGTATTCTGTGTTTTAGTTCGATCGAGTTCTTTATGTTGTATTTGTCTGATATAATATGTTTTAAAATTTCACCAATATATTTAGCCAAGTTGTGGCATGGTACAGACATTGAGGATGAGAGGAAGTCCTGGTTTATGAGTCTTAGGTAGACCATATAGTCTGGGTGCAACAGCTGTGGTACATGTTAATTTAAATTTGTCCTTCTCGGTGATGCAATCTTAACAAGACGGTTTCTTTTGTTTTTTTTTTGTTATTTATATTATATATTGATTTGCTGTAATTACTTCACTAGCTAATAATAATAAGGTTTTTGTTTGTAAAATTTTTCGTAGTGGGAGCAGCACTTCCCGGAATGCCTGCTCCGAATATTACTGGTCCGAGCCGGGATCGAACAAACACCGGAAGTTCTGCTTGGTTTGTCAGAACCTTATAAACCTTCGTGCTACGTCTGTAAGATGTAATCCTAGCATGAAGGGGTACACATCAGGATAAACATTTTTGATCCTAGTGAGAGAGAAAAACAAAATGGACTTTGTTGCCTCGCGCGGTTTCAACTTAGTTGGCAGTGGAGCTCTGGAAATAGTATCTCAGTTGGTTACAACTACAGTTTCAATCTCATAGGTAAAATTCCACTAATTGTAGTTGATTGAGTTAGTTATGTCAACTACTTCAGAAAATATAAAAAATAACCATGTCTGTGGTGGCAACTTACACGTATTCGAATCGGCAATAGAATTGACTTACGAGCGGCAGTGAATTGTAATAAAACTGAATTGAGAGTACCACGGTGCCAACGAGTGCAATTTTACCATTAATGGTACAATTGTACCATGTTTTCCTTTAGTGGGTAAGACCGACAGTGTAGAGACCCATACGTGGAATGTATGGGGTAGCATTCAAGCCTTGGATTGCCAAAGTACAGCTGTATAACGTATACACCCCGCCTAGCTGTACCCCGCGTTACTTGCCTGACATTTATAATCATGCTACAAGGCAATAACCGCTTGGTTATTAGAGACTTTAATGCCCACCAGGAACTGAAGCGTTTTCTCCTAGACAACGACCAGAGGGGTAGCAAGTTTAAAACTCTACAACTGCTAAGTGAATGAGGACGCCCGGCGATTGCCATAGCTCAGACATAACTGTGGCATCGCCTGGCCTGATCAACGACATTACCTAAAAACATTTCATCTCGTTAGGATCGAACCACCTTCCCATAATTCTCTCCATCAACAGACTATCCGACTTCATAATGTCTGAACGCCGTATGTATTTCAATCAAAAAAAGCTGATTGGGATGCCAGGGGCAGCAGATGAGCGTAAAACAAGAACTAGGGATCTCATCTCTAAGATCAGTAGGTTGGTCAACGAATATAAGTGGAACAATTGGCAAGATCACTTAAAGCTTGTAACTTAAGTTCCGGAATTGGTTAATTGTGTCCAACGGTCAAATCGATACGAAGCGGTGCGCGGCTTTGTATTAATCACCCAGAGAGCGATAAGGCGAAAAGGATAGGAGATTGCCTCTTATCCGAGTCGAAGAGGTACCACCACAATTTACCGTTGGCGAAGAAATTCACAACGCAAAGTCATCAAAACGGAATTTCAATGTTGATATTAAATCGCTTAGATACCCCGGGAGTAGAGTACATAACCAAATTGCCCAATATATCGGTAGCCACTAACTTAGTCCACACTGCCTGAAAACGGGCAGCGTTGTACCGCTACATAAGCCTGACAAAGACACAAGCGAAGGAGAATCGTACAGGCTGATCTCCTTGCTTTCGCTAGTAGCAACTACGTTTGAGGCACTGCTCCTCCCCAGCCTTATCGAGCACCTTCCATGTTCCGATCATCAGCATAGGTTCCGCAAGCGGCTCAACTGATTTACACGCCACGTATAAGTCGCGGCCTTAACCAGAACAAACCCAATGATAGGACGGTGTTCGTGGCTCTTGACCTCACAAAGACCTTTGACACGGTCCACCATGCCACTCTGTTCGAGCACATTGCAGAAACGTATCTTTCGACTAGTTAAATGTAGAATTTAAAGACAGGAAGTCGATGCCCCTTTGTTTTAAACGGAGATCCCCACTGTTGCATACATTGTTTTATTGCTAGGTATGTTGGTATATTTGTGAAGAGGGATACAGCGTCAAAAGATACAAGTATTTCGCTGTCGTCTATCTTTATATCCTGTATTCTGTGTTTTAGTTCGATCGAGTTCTTTATGTTGTATTTGTCTGATATAATATGTTTTAAAATTTCACCAATATATTTAGCCAAGTTGTGGCATGGTACAGACATTGAGGATGAGAGGAAGTCCTGGTTTATGAGTCTTAGGTAGACCATATAGTCTGGGTGCAACAGCTGTGGTACATGTTAATTTAAATTTGTCCTTCTCGGTGATGCAATCTTAACAAAACGGTTTCTTTTGTTTTTTTTTGTTATTTATATTATATATTGATTTGCTGTAATTACTTCACTAGCTAATAATAATAAGGTTTTTGTTTGTAAAATTTTTCGTAGTGGGAGCAGCACTTCCCGGAATGCCTGCTCCGAATATTACTGGTCCGAGCCGGGATCGAACAAACACCGGAAGTTCTGCTTGGTTTGTCAGAACCTTATAAACCTTCGTGCTACGTCTGTAAGATGTAATCCTAGCATGAAGGGGTACACATCAGGATAAACATTTTTGATCCTAGTGAGAGAGAAAAACAAAATGGACTTTGTTGCCTCGCGCGGTTTCAACTTAGTTGGCAGTGGAGCTCTGGAAATATTATCTCAGTTGGTTACAACTACAGTTTCAATCTCATAGGTAAAATTCCACTAATTGTAGTTGATTGAGTTAGTTATGTCAACTACTTCAGAAAATATAAAAAATAACCATGTCTGTGGTGGCAACTTACACGTATTCGAATCGGCAATAGAATTGACTTACGAGCGGCAGTGAATTGTAATAAAACTGAATTGAGAGTACCACGGTGCCAACGAGTGCAATTTTACCATTAATGGTACAATTGTACCATGTTTTCCTTTAGTGGGTAAGACCGACAGTGTAGAGACCCATACGTGGAATGTATGGGGTAGCATTCAAGCCTTGGATTGCCAAAGTACAGCTGTATAACGTATACACCCCGCCTAGCTGTACCCCGCGTTACTTGCCTGACATTTATAATCATGCTACAAGGCAATAACCGCTTGGTTATTAGAGACTTTAATGCCCACCAGGAACTGAAGCGTTTTCTCCTAGACAACGACCAGAGGGGTAGCAAGTTTAAAACTTTACAACTGCTAAGTGAATGAGGACGCCCGGCGATTGCCATAGCTCAGACATAACTGTGGCATCGCCTGGCCTGATCAACGACATTACCTAAAAACATTTCATCTCGTTAGGATCGAACCACCTTCCCATAATTCTCTCCATCAACAGACTATCCGACTTCATAATGTCTGAACGCCGTATGTATTTCAATCAAAAAAAGCTGATTGGGATGCCAGGGGCAGCAGATGAGCGTAAAACAAGAACTAGGGAGCTCATCTCTAAGATCAGTAGGTTGGTCAACGAATATAAGTGGAACAATTGGCAAGATCACTTAAAGCTTGTAACTTAAGTTCCGGAATTGGTTAATTGTGTCCAACGGTCAAATCGATACGAAGCGGTGCGCGGCTTTGTATTAATCACCCAGAGAGCGATAAGGCGAAAAGGATAGGAGATTGCCTCTTATCCGAGTCGAAGAGGTACCACCACAATTTACCGTTGGCGAAGAAATTCACAACGCAAAGTCATCAAAACGGAATTTCATTGTTGATATTAAATCGCTTAGATACCCCGGGAGTAGAGTACATAACCAAATTGCCCAATATATCGGTAGCCACTAACTTAGTCCACACTGCCTGAAAACGGGCAGCGTTGTACCGCTACATAAGCCTGACAAAGACACAAGCGAAGGAGAATCGTACAGGCTGATCTCCTTGCTTTCGCTAGTAGCAACTACGTTTGAGGCACTGCTCCTCCCCAGCCTTATCGAGCACCTTCCATGTTCCGATCATCAGCATAGGTTCCGCAAGCGGCTCAACTGATTTACACGCCACGTATAAGTCGCGGCCTTAACCAGAACAAACCCAATGATAGGACGGTGTTCGTGGCTCTTGACCTCACAAAGACCTTTGACACGGTCCACCATGCCACTCTGTTCGAGCACATTGCAGAAACGTATCTTTCGACTAGTTAAATGTAGAATTTAAAGACAGGAAGTCGATGCCCCTTTGTTTTAAACGGAGATCCCCACTGTTGCATACATTGTTTTATTGCTAGGTATGTTGGTATATTTGTGAAGAGGGATACAGCGTCAAAAGATACAAGTATTTCGCTGTCGTCTATCTTTATATCCTGTATTCTGTGTTTTAGTTCGATCGAGTTCTTTATGTTGTATTTGTCTGATATAATATGTTTTAAAATTTCACCAATATATTTAGCCAAGTTGTGGCATGGTACAGACATTGAGGATGAGAGGAAGTCCTGGTTTATGAGTCTTAGGTAGACCATATAGTCTGGGTGCAACAGCTGTGGTACATGTTAATTTAAATTTGTCCTTCTCGGTGATGCAATCTTAACAAGACGGTTTCTTTTGTTTTTTTTTTGTTATTTATATTATATATTGATTTGCTGTAATTACTTCACTAGCTAATAATAATAAGGTTTTTGTTTGTAAAATTTTTCGTAGTGGGAGCAGCACTTCCCGGAATGCCTGCTCCGAATATTACTGGTCCGAGCCGGGATCGAACAAACACCGGAAGTTCTGCTTGGTTTGTCAGAACCTTATAAACCTTCGTGCTACGTCTGTAAGATGTAATCCTAGCATGAAGGGGTACACATCAGGATAAACATTTTTGATCCTAGTGAGAGAGAAAAACAAAATGGACTTTGTTGCCTCGCGCGGTTTCAACTTAGTTGGCAGTGGAGCTCTGGAAATAGTATCTCAGTTGGTTACAACTACAGTTTCAATCTCATAGGTAAAATTCCACTAATTGTAGTTGATTGAGTTAGTTATGTCAACTACTTCAGAAAATATAAAAAATAACCATGTCTGTGGTGGCAACTTACACGTATTCGAATCGGCAATAGAATTGACTTACGAGCGGCAGTGAATTGTAATAAAACTGAATTGAGAGTACCACGGTGCCAACGAGTGCAATTTTACCATTAATGGTACAATTGTACCATGTTTTCCTTTAGTGGGTAAGACCGACAGTGTAGAGACCCATACGTGGAATGTATGGGGTAGCATTCAAGCCTTGGATTGCCAAAGTACAGCTGTATAACGTATACACCCCGCCTAGCTGTACCCCGCGTTACTTGCCTGACATTTATAATCATGCTACAAGGCAATAACCGCTTGGTTATTAGAGACTTTAATGCCCACCAGGAACTGAAGCGTTTTCTCCTAGACAACGACCAGAGGGGTAGCAAGTTTAAAACTCTACAACTGCTAAGTGAATGAGGACGCCCGGCGATTGCCATAGCTCAGACATAACTGTGGCATCGCCTGGCCTGATCAACGACATTACCTAAAAACATTTCATCTCGTTAGGATCGAACCACCTTCCCATAATTCTCTCCATCAACAGACTATCCGACTTCATAATGTCTGAACGCCGTATGTATTTCAATCAAAAAAAGCTGATTGGGATGCCAGGGGCAGCAGATGAGCGTAAAACAAGAACTAGGGATCTCATCTCTAAGATCAGTAGGTTGGTCAACGAATATAAGTGGAACAATTGGCAAGATCACTTAAAGCTTGTAACTTAAGTTCCGGAATTGGTTAATTGTGTCCAACGGTCAAATCGATACGAAGCGGTGCGCGGCTTTGTATTAATCACCCAGAGAGCGATAAGGCGAAAAGGATAGGAGATTGCCTCTTATCCGAGTCGAAGAGGTACCACCACAATTTACCGTTGGCGAAGAAATTCACAACGCAAAGTCATCAAAACGGAATTTCAATGTTGATATTAAATCGCTTAGATACCCCGGGAGTAGAGTACATAACCAAATTGCCCAATATATCGGTAGCCACTAACTTAGTCCACACTGCCTGAAAACGGGCAGCGTTGTACCGCTACATAAGCCTGACAAAGACACAAGCGAAGGAGAATCGTACAGGCTGATCTCCTTGCTTTCGCTAGTAGCAACTACGTTTGAGGCACTGCTCCTCCCCAGCCTTATCGAGCACCTTCCATGTTCCGATCATCAGCATAGGTTCCGCAAGCGGCTCAACTGATTTACACGCCACGTATAAGTCGCGGCCTTAACCAGAACAAACCCAATGATAGGACGGTGTTCGTGGCTCTTGACCTCACAAAGACCTTTGACACGGTCCACCATGCCACTCTGTTCGAGCACATTGCAGAAACGTATCTTTCGACTAGTTAAATGTAGAATTTAAAGACAGGAAGTCGATGCCCCTTTGTTTTAAACGGAGATCCCCACTGTTGCATACATTGTTTTATTGCTAGGTATGTTGGTATATTTGTGAAGTGGGATACAGCGTCAAAAGATACAAGTATTTCGCTGTCGTCTATCTTTATATCCTGTATTCTGTGTTTTAGTTCGATCGAGTTCTTTATGTTGTATTTGTCTGATATAATATGTTTTAAAATCTCACCAATATATTTAGCCAAGTTGTGGCATGGTACAGACATTGAGGATGAGAGGAAGTCCTGGTTTATGAGTCTTAGGTAGACCATATAGTCTGGGTGCAACAGCTGTGGTACATGTTAATTTAAATTTGTCCTTCTCGGTGATGCAATCTTAACAAAACGGTTTCTTTTGTTTTTTTTTTTGTTATTTATATTATATATTGATTTGCTGTAATTACTTCACTAGCTAATAATAATAAGGTTTTTGTTTGTAAAATTTTTCGTAGTGGGAGCAGCACTTCCCGGAATGCCTGCTCCGAATATTACTGGTCCGAGCCGGGATCGAACAAACACCGGAAGTTCTGCTTGGTTTGTCAGAACCTTATAAACCTTCGTGCTACGTCTGTAAGATGTAATCCTAGCATGAAGGGGTACACATCAGGATAAACATTTTTGATCCTAGTGAGAGAGAAAAACAAAATGGACTTTGTTGCCTCGCGCGGTTTCAACTTAGTTGGCAGTGGAGCTCTGGAAATAGTATCTCAGTTGGTTACAACTACAGTTTCAATCTCATAGGTAAAATTCCACTAATTGTAGTTGATTGAGTTAGTTATGTCAACTACTTCAGAAAATATAAAAAATAACCATGTCTGTGGTGGCAACTTACACGTATTCGAATCGGCAATAGAATTGACTTACGAGCGGCAGTGAATTGTAATAAAACTGAATTGAGAGTACCACGGTGCCAACGAGTGCAATTTTACCATTAATGGTACAATTGTACCATGTTTTCCTTTAGTGGGTAAGACCGACAGTGTAGAGACCCATACGTGGAATGTATGGGGTAGCATTCAAGCCTTGGATTGCCAAAGTACAGCTGTATAACGTATACACCCCGCCTAGCTGTACCCCGCGTTACTTGCCTGACATTTATAATCATGCTACAAGGCAATAACCGCTTGGTTATTAGAGACTTTAATGCCCACCAGGAACTGAAGCGTTTTCTCCTAGACAACGACCAGAGGGGTAGCAAGTTTAAAACTCTACAACTGCTAAGTGAATGAGGACGCCCGGCGATTGCCATAGCTCAGACATAACTGTGGCATCGCCTGGCCTGATCAACGACATTACCTAAAAACATTTCATCTCGTTAGGATCGAACCACCTTCCCATAATTCTCTCCATCAACAGACTATCCGACTTCATAATGTCTGAACGCCGTATGTATTTCAATCAAAAAAAGCTGATTGGGATGCCAGGGGCAGCAGATGAGCGTAAAACAAGAACTAGGGATCTCATCTCTAAGATCAGTAGGTTGGTCAACGAATATAAGTGGAACAATTGGCAAGATCACTTAAAGCTTGTAACTTAAGTTCCGGAATTGGTTAATTGTGTCCAACGGTCAAATCGATACGAAGCGGTGCGCGGCTTTGTATTAATCACCCAGAGAGCGATAAGGCGAAAAGGATAGGAGATTGCCTCTTATCCGAGTCGAAGAGGTACCACCACAATTTACCGTTGGCGAAGAAATTCACAACGCAAAGTCATCAAAACGGAATTTCAATGTTGATATTAAATCGCTTAGATACCCCGGGAGTAGAGTACATAACCAAATTGCCCAATATATCGGTAGCCACTAACTTAGTCCACACTGCCTGAAAACGGGCAGCGTTGTACCGCTACATAAGCCTGACAAAGACACAAGCGAAGGAGAATCGTACAGGCTGATCTCCTTGCTTTCGCTAGTAGCAACTACGTTTGAGGCACTGCTCCTCCCCAGCCTTATCGAGCACCTTCCATGTTCCGATCATCAGCATAGGTTCCGCAAGCGGCTCAACTGATTTACACGCCACGTATAAGTCGCGGCCTTAACCAGAACAAACCCAATGATAGGACGGTGTTCGTGGCTCTTGACCTCACAAAGACCTTTGACACGGTCCACCATGCCACTCTGTTCGAGCACATTGCAGAAACGTATCTTTCGACTAGTTAAATGTAGAATTTAAAGACAGGAAGTCGATGCCCCTTTGTTTTAAACGGAGATCCCCACTGTTGCATACATTGTTTTATTGCTAGGTATGTTGGTATATTTGTGAAGAGGGATACAGCGTCAAAAGATACAAGTATTTCGCTGTCGTCTATCTTTATATCCTGTATTCTGTGTTTTAGTTCGATCGAGTTCTTTATGTTGTATTTGTCTGATATAATATGTTTTAAAATTTCACCAATATATTTAGCCAAGTTGTGGCATGGTACAGACATTGAGGATGAGAGGAAGTCCTGGTTTATGAGTCTTAGGTAGACCATATAGTCTGGGTGCAACAGCTGTGGTACATGTTAATTTAAATTTGTCCTTCTCGGTGATGCAATCTTAACAAAACGGTTTCTTTTGTTTTTTTTTTGTTATTTATATTATATATTGATTTGCTGTAATTACTTCACTAGCTAATAATAATAAGGTTTTTGTTTGTAAAATTTTTCGTAGTGGGAGCAGCACTTCCCGGAATGCCTGCTCCGAATATTACTGGTCCGAGCCGGGATCGAACAAACACCGGAAGTTCTGCTTGGTTTGTCAGAACCTTATAAACCTTCGTGCTACGTCTGTAAGATGTAATCCTAGCATGAAGGGGTACACATCAGGATAAACATTTTTGATCCTAGTGAGAGAGAAAAACAAAATGGACTTTGTTGCCTCGCGCGGTTTCAACTTAGTTGGCAGTGGAGCTCTGGAAATAGTATCTCAGTTGGTTACAACTACAGTTTCAATCTCATAGGTAAAATTCCACTAATTGTAGTTGATTGAGTTAGTTATGTCAACTACTTCAGAAAATATAAAAAATAACCATGTCTGTGGTGGCAACTTACACGTATTCGAATCGGCAATAGAATTGACTTACGAGCGGCAGTGAATTGTAATAAAACTGAATTGAGAGTACCACGGTGCCAACGAGTGCAATTTTACCATTAATGGTACAATTGTACCATGTTTTCCTTTAGTGGGTAAGACCGACAGTGTAGAGACCCATACGTGGAATGTATGGGGTAGCATTCAAGCCTTGGATTGCCAAAGTACAGCTGTATAACGTATACACCCCGCCTAGCTGTACCCCGCGTTACTTGCCTGACATTTATAATCATGCTACAAGGCAATAACCGCTTGGTTATTAGAGACTTTAATGCCCACCAGGAACTGAAGCGTTTTCTCCTAGACAACGACCAGAGGGGTAGCAAGTTTAAAACTCTACAACTGCTAAGTGAATGAGGACGCCCGGCGATTGCCATAGCTCAGACATAACTGTGGCATCGCCTGGCCTGATCAACGACATTACCTAAAAACATTTCATCTCGTTAGGATCGAACCACCTTCCCATAATTCTCTCCATCAACAGACTATCCGACTTCATAATGTCTGAACGCCGTATGTATTTCAATCAAAAAAAGCTGATTGGGATGCCAGGGGCAGCAGATGAGCGTAAAACAAGAACTAGGGATCTCATCTCTAAGATCAGTAGGTTGGTCAACGAATATAAGTGGAACAATTGGCAAGATCACTTAAAGCTTGTAACTTAAGTTCCGGAATTGGTTAATTGTGTCCAACGGTCAAATCGATACGAAGCGGTGCGCGGCTTTGTATTAATCACCCAGAGAGCGATAAGGCGAAAAGGATAGGAGATTGCCTCTTATCCGAGTCGAAGAGGTACCACCACAATTTACCGTTGGCGAAGAAATTCACAACGCAAAGTCATCAAAACGGAATTTCAATGTTGATATTAAATCGCTTAGATACCCCGGGAGTAGAGTACATAACCAAATTGCCCAATATATCGGTAGCCACTAACTTAGTCCACACTGCCTGAAAACGGGCAGCGTTGTACCGCTACATAAGCCTGACAAAGACACAAGCGAAGGAGAATCGTACAGGCTGATCTCCTTGCTTTCGCTAGTAGCAACTACGTTTGAGGCACTGCTCCTCCCCAGCCTTATCGAGCACCTTCCATGTTCCGATCATCAGCATAGGTTCCGCAAGCGGCTCAACTGATTTACACGCCACGTATAAGTCGCGGCCTTAACCAGAACAAACCCAATGATAGGACGGTGTTCGTGGCTCTTGACCTCACAAAGACCTTTGACACGGTCCACCATGCCACTCTGTTCGAGCACATTGCAGAAACGTATCTTTCGACTAGTTAAATGTAGAATTTAAAGACAGGAAGTCGATGCCCCTTTGTTTTAAACGGAGATCCCCACTGTTGCATACATTGTTTTATTGCTAGGTATGTTGGTATATTTGTGAAGAGGGATACAGCGTCAAAAGATACAAGTATTTCGCTGTCGTCTATCTTTATATCCTGTATTCTGTGTTTTAGTTCGATCGAGTTCTTTATGTTGTATTTGTCTGATATAATATGTTTTAAAATCTCACCAATATATTTAGCCAAGTTGTGGCATGGTACAGACATTGAGGATGAGAGGAAGTCCTGGTTTATGAGTCTTAGGTAGACCATATAGTCTGGGTGCAACAGCTGTGGTACATGTTAATTTAAATTTGTCCTTCTCGGTGATGCAATCTTAACAAAACGGTTTCTTTTGTTTTTTTTTTTGTTATTTATATTATATATTGATTTGCTGTAATTACTTCACTAGCTAATAATAATAAGGTTTTTGTTTGTAAAATTTTTCGTAGTGGGAGCAGCACTTCCCGGAATGCCTGCTCCGAATATTACTGGTCCGAGCCGGGATCGAACAAACACCGGAAGTTCTGCTTGGTTTGTCAGAACCTTATAAACCTTCGTGCTACGTCTGTAAGATGTAATCCTAGCATGAAGGGGTACACATCAGGATAAACATTTTTGATCCTAGTGAGAGAGAAAAACAAAATGGACTTTGTTGCCTCGCGCGGTTTCAACTTAGTTGGCAGTGGAGCTCTGGAAATAGTATCTCAGTTGGTTACAACTACAGTTTCAATCTCATAGGTAAAATTCCACTAATTGTAGTTGATTGAGTTAGTTATGTCAACTACTTCAGAAAATATAAAAAATAACCATGTCTGTGGTGGCAACTTACACGTATTCGAATCGGCAATAGAATTGACTTACGAGCGGCAGTGAATTGTAATAAAACTGAATTGAGAGTACCACGGTGCCAACGAGTGCAATTTTACCATTAATGGTACAATTGTACCATGTTTTCCTTTAGTGGGTAAGACCGACAGTGTAGAGACCCATACGTGGAATGTATGGGGTAGCATTCAAGCCTTGGATTGCCAAAGTACAGCTGTATAACGTATACACCCCGCCTAGCTGTACCCCGCGTTACTTGCCTGACATTTATAATCATGCTATAAGGCAATAACCGCTTGGTTATTAGAGACTTTAATGCCCACCAGGAACTGAAGCGTTTTCTCCTAGACAACGACCAGAGGGGTAGCAAGTTTAAAACTCTACAACTGCTAAGTGAATGAGGACGCCCGGCGATTGCCATAGCTCAGACATAACTGTGGCATCGCCTGGCCTGATCAACGACATTACCTAAAAACATTTCATCTCGTTAGGATCGAACCACCTTCCCATAATTCTCTCCATCAACAGACTATCCGACTTCATAATGTCTGAACGCCGTATGTATTTCAATCAAAAAAAGCTGATTGGGATGCCAGGGGCAGCAGATGAGCGTAAAACAAGAACTAGGGATCTCATCTCTAAGATCAGTAGGTTGGTCAACGAATATAAGTGGAACAATTGGCAAGATCACTTAAAGCTTGTAACTTAAGTTCCGGAATTGGTTAATTGTGTCCAACGGTCAAATCGATACGAAGCGGTGCGCGGCTTTGTATTAATCACCCAGAGAGCGATAAGGCGAAAAGGATAGGAGATTGCCTCTTATCCGAGTCGAAGAGGTACCACCACAATTTACCGTTGGCGAAGAAATTCACAACGCAAAGTCATCAAAACGGAATTTCAATGTTGATATTAAATCGCTTAGATACCCCGGGAGTAGAGTACATAACCAAATTGCCCAATATATCGGTAGCCACTAACTTAGTCCACACTGCCTGAAAACGGGCAGCGTTGTACCGCTACATAAGCCTGACAAAGACACAAGCGAAGGAGAATCGTACAGGCTGATCTCCTTGCTTTCGCTAGTAGCAACTACGTTTGAGGCACTGCTCCTCCCCAGCCTTATCGAGCACCTTCCATGTTCCGATCATCAGCATAGGTTCCGCAAGCGGCTCAACTGATTTACACGCCACGTATAAGTCGCGGCCTTAACCAGAACAAACCCAATGATAGGACGGTGTTCGTGGCTCTTGACCTCACAAAGACCTTTGACACGGTCCACCATGCCACTCTGTTCGAGCACATTGCAGAAACGTATCTTTCGACTAGTTAAGCATCACCAATTTTACATCAATTGCTCGATCTGTAACAAGCGCCATCACAGTCTGTAACACCGTGAGAGAGAAGTTACAACGGCAGTATCTTATTCTCATGGGCTACCTGCGAGCCCTGAAACTACTAATGGCGCTACTTTCTCCACACCCTTTGATAAAGTTAAGCCATCATCGTCTACAAGCGTTAACTCTGCTACGGTCATTATTAAAGGATGGTTCAACCATAATGGACGATGATATGTGACTCACAGTCACATCTAAGCATCAAATGTTTAGCCAATATAATGGTTTAGTGTTTGACAAACTCTACCATAGAGAGGTCAACAATGGAGCCGCGCGTTAATCCTCTAAGGCATCGAAAAGATTTGTACATTAAAGGTACATATTTAAAATTAAAATTGGTTCATAAAACACGAAAATACTTAAAAAAAAAATTTAAGAGTCTCTGGGCGGTCTCATGCAGAAAGCTTCGCAAAAATTCTATGAATTTATAATAATGAAAAAAGTGCTATATTTGATTTTATTTATTCAGAAAAAGTAAAAGTAAGAAAATCAAAGAACTTTACCAAAGAATTTAATATGTAATTGTATTTATACACAATTATCATGAAGTACTGGTTTTTATAAAGTATGGAATTCTTTGAACCATTCTTTGAGTCTCAGATTTACAGGGCTTGCTGCGAGAAAGATTGCCAGTGGTGAAGACCATCATATCTAACAACAGATGGTGGCAGGTACAACATTTTAGAACTCTGTGATGTTTCTGCAGAGAGTTGGGCCTGGCATCAACAAAAAACTATCTGCTACTTCTTTACGGAACTTTAGTAATATGATTGATTCGGTGATGATTTCGCCATTTAAGTGGTGGTATAAAACGTACGCATTTACCATTGCCAATTCAGGTATACAGTGAAATAGACGAGTGGGTCATTTACCTGTCTTCATCCCAATTTTGCAACGGCCAATCAAACTGTCGCATCAAATCGACTCCTCCCATGTGTTGAGCAATTCTTTAACGATGTTTGGACAACTTACTTCTTCATACTTCTTAGTAGTGGAATTCCAAAGCTTTGATTTTGTTATTAAGTCACCTGGAGCATTTGAGTTAAATGGCTGAACTCCAGCATATGTTGAAGCTAAGCGAACTAAGCTCTTGTTGTCTTTCCAAACAACTGTAGAAATATCGATGGCAAATGCGGTGGATACATATTCTTCAAAATAGCCCCGGGGAACTTTCATTGCCACCAATTGATCGTCAGTAGACAATATTGGATTTTGGAATGCCAACTCTTCGACATGAACTTGAAGGTTCTTTTTTCGCCAAATCAATTTTACACTTATACTATTACGAAGCTGTCCAGTATTACGACTGGTGTACTAATTTCTTCTGCGGCATAATTCTGCTTACCTGCAGCAGTTTCGGAAGTTGTCGTCTCAACGGTAGAAGCTTTCTTTAGCAGATGTAGCTAAAGAAAGCTCAAAGCTCTTAAGGAAAAAAGTCACTTTCGTTTAGATCTGCATAATCAGGATCACCAACGTTATCATCACTATCAAAGTCATTGCCTCCCATTTGTTCGTCGCTATCTTCGCAGAAGTCCATAAAATCATGAAACTCGGTCCCAACGAGACATTATTCTATTGGTCAAAATATATAACGTTCACATCAGTTCAATAATTCAATTTAAAAAAACTGCCATTTTTTGAACGCACTGCTTACGCCCGCCTACAGACGTCCTAAGGGACCCTCCAGAATATAAAAAAACTATAATAAATATACATGGGTGCAGCGGACATACAAATAAACTATAGTGTCAAAACCACTTAAAATAACAAGTGAAGTGAACCATTAAGAAAAAAGAAATTTTGTGTAAAAACCACCAAAGTATCATAATAACAATAGTAATAAAAATCAGAATTATAATAATAACGGTCAATACAAAGGACAGGTAACTAACCAACAGTACTATCAAAGGCAAGATTATCAAGGACAAAATCCGCAATATCGACAGCAACAAAATGGTAATAATCATTATAATAACTCAGGAAGCTATCGAATCTTCAATACTTTTTATTTTAATAATTCAGGTAATTCAACGGTATCCACAACAGGTAGGAAACCCTAGGCCAAATTTTGACCAAAATCTATTGAATCAACCTATCCAAGACCGAAACAAACCAATGGAAATCGATAACATCGAAATAAATCAATGTCAAACGGTAGGGCACTTCGAATTAAATTATGTAAGCCAAGTCGGACAAGAGCAAAATGAACAAGATATTTCTTTACGAAACACAACTTCAGATTGTTTACCCACAGTAACGATTACGATTATTGAAAGAAAATATACTGCTTGAATAGATACAGTAGCAAATTTAAGCTTGCTTGATAGTAATATAAAAAATTTTAGAAAAATTCGACTAAGAAAACCTATTGAATTCAGTACAATAACAAAGAAGGATGTAATTAGATTTGAAGAAATAACAGATGCACCTAATGAATTTAATCTGCCTGCACATACCAGAATTAAAAGAAGGTGAATGAATTAAAGGGACAAAAATATAACTTTATAATAGGAATTGATTTACTAAATTGTCTTAATACGATGATAAATTTGATAGATGGATACATATCATTTAATCAGAAAATTACAAAGTTCATAATTAATCCTTATAATATTAAAGTTTGTACACTAGAGGGAATTGAATTTGAGTGGAACCGATTTCAACTAGATCATTTGAACACAGAAGAATATAGGGAAAAAACAAAAATCTTGAAAAGATTTGAGAAATTATTTTTTAGAGAAGGCGATCAACTCACAAGTACGATGAATGTAGGACATTTACTGACAAAAGAAGGCCTACAACCCAACCCTAATAAAATAAGAGTGATACAATCATAGGAAATACCGAAAAAGGAGAAACAAATTAAAAGTTCTCTAGGTTTAACGGGTTATTATGGGAAGTTTGTAAAGGACTACGCTAAGGTGGCACAACCGATAACAAAATATTTAAAGAAAGATGTAAAGATAAATACAAAGGCATTTGAAAAATTGAAAACAAATTAGTTCTCATCCAACTCTAAGGTATCCAAATTTTGAAAAACAATTTACACTTACTACAGATGCTTCAAACTACGCTATCGGAGTCGTTCTCTCACAGGAAGGACATTCAGTTTGTTTGCATCTAGGTCATTAAATAACCACGAAAGAAATAATTCTGCAACAGATAAAGAGTTTCTGGCAGAAAATTTAAAATTTTAACAGACCATCAACCAATTAAATTCTTGCATTCAAAATATAAAGGCAAAGATATGTCTCCATGACATCAGAGATGGCTATTAAAATTAGAAGAGTATGATTTAAACATAGAATATATAAAGAAAAAAGAGAATCAGGTGGCCGATTTTCTAAGTAGAATAGAAAATAACGAGGACGTTATTCAAGAAAAGTGAGAATATGAAGACCCCAATACAACAAATTTTTCGCAGAATTCTGATTCTAACATAGTTAACAATATAGAAGATGACGATACATCAATGATAACAATTCATTCGGCAGAGGAAAATCTACAATATCGTTTTTATATAAAAGAGGAAATAGTAAATAAATATAAAACTATATTATAAAACTCAGATATTATAATGAACGATATTATTCAGTTATCAAATGTACGCGAAATGAAGTACAACAAGGGAAAATCGATGAAGATAAGGTTAGAAAGAATTGAGAAGATAACAAAAGGAAAATAATAGATAAAGTAAATAATTCTAGAGAAGACTATAAGGAAAAAAGACAAGTTTTTATAAAAAATTACAAAGCAAAGCAAACCAAAATATATAAAAGCGAAACTGGAGAAAGTACATTCATGCAAAATTAATCGACCTCTTAGATTTTCAGATGTGGACAATAAACACAATTCTGATATGTATACCACTGACTAGAGGAACGATTAATACCAGACTTTTAAAAGACAACACAGGATTTACTGATATTTACATGAGAAATCAGAAAATTGCTGACGAATCTGATATTGTATTACATATGATTAACATACACGAAGTAAAAGAAATTTTAGATAATATGACAAATAACATTATTTCATTAAATATTTACAAGAAAGAATTACTGGACGCTAGAAACAAATTAATGACTTTAATACCAAAACAAAACAGGCAGAGCCGTGGAATCAATGGAATAGGAAGTATGTCTAAATGTTTATTTGGCACAATGGACGAAGAGGACAGACAAAATATACAAACTCACCTTTTAAATATTAATGAAATCAAGCAAAACAATGATCAACAAGTCTTAATAAATGATTATTTAAATGTAACTTTAACACATCTGAAAAGGGTAATACTGAATGACAGAAAGAAAATAGAACAGGAACTGAATTCGATAGATACATTTTTAGAAACAGAAAATTATAAAAACATGTATCTAGAACAATTAACAAATATACAATTATTGAAAGTAAAATAGAGCAGCTACAAGAATACTACATTATCTTGTAGCTGCTCTATGGTATTGTACATCCGAATATTTGAACAATTAATGAAATACGAAAATATGATATTGACTATAATAAACTAAGATATGTTCGGAACAGCATTCTTTAATAATTCTTATCTAATTTTTGGTATCAAAATACCTAAAACATTTGTACACGTAAAGTTAAGAGCTATTGTACCCTTGCCAAATAAAAAAACGTAATAGATTATAACACTGAAAAAATTTTTGACCTTGAAAATAATAATTACAAATTTGAAGAAAATAAACATTTAAAAGATATGAAAATAAGTACACACTGTATAAATAAAAACTACTGACAATTAATAAAAAATAAAGATTTAGACATAATTATTGTAAAAAACTCAATAAATGTAACTATTAATCAAACATGTTATTCTGAGAACATTGTTTTAACTGGAAATTACTTAATTTATTACAACTGCTCAATTAGAATAAAAGGTTCTAACTTTATTTCTCCAATATTGCAGAAACAATAGAAGAAAGACAAGTTATTGACAATACAAACATAATGAAAAATTTTACTTATAAACTATCATTTGAACAAATAGAAATAGAACATCAAACAAATGTACGAAATATCAAAGAACATAGGATTTAATACCTTGATTTTAATTATTATATTTATTATTTTTTGATTATATTCACAAAGCATTAAAACAATCATAGAAATGAACAAGAGATATCAGGAGAATTCCAATCAAAAGGGGGAGCAGTTACATATATGAACACTGACGAAACTCTTGACAAATTCGATGAGTTCATTAACTCTTTAAAGTAAATAAAGTAGTCCAGACTGATGAACTTTATTAAGTATTGCAACGTAAGCTTAAAACATATAAGTTAAACAACTCCATTAAATATTGCACTAACATTTCCGGATAATATTGCGAAACCATTGAACTTAATAAATTGATAAAATTGTAATTGCAAAATCAAACAAATAAGTACTTAATGTAAAAGCTAGTAGTCTTTTTGTGAATTAATAAAGATATTATTTTTAAAAACTAAATAATGACAAGTTTTTATTTAATTCGAGCGAAAATGTCGCATTTTCTACATGCACTCCAGTCTAAGGTGTAGAATTGTATACCATACAACAGCTGCTACCTACAAAGTTGTATTTTTGACGCACGCAAACACAATTAAACGCCTACATTTAGAATGTGAGCTTAAACCACGTCGCAGTAGTTTAAGTTGGAACTAAGTTTACAAATAAATTTGTTCGATTATTGGCAAAAAAAAGTGTGACATTCTGTCAGGGTGGAAGCAACAATAGATATTGCATTTCTTGCCATCTCTCCCTTTTGGATCGATATATAATGTATACGTTGTCCCTACGTCATGGGGATGTGTCCCTCATGGTCAGCAGGGACAGGTGTGAGAGACGTTGGGAACGTTCGTAACAAAAAAGGTTAATAAAACAAAGAGCCCGTCGATAACTATAAACAACGCTTATGCTTCTCAGAAGGCCCGCATAAAATATCTTGGAATTCATTTCGACGCCGTCTCACTTGGTCGTGTCATATAGGCTCTAAAGTGACAGATCATAGTGAATATTAGATACTTATGAATACACTCTGTGATACACTTTTTAGTTTTTGCACTGATAATAACCCTTTAGTTATAAGCACCTAGCATAAGATTTTTAATACTTAATATTTTCATTATTAATGAAAGATTTGATAAAAAATGCAATTTTGTAAGTTTATGGAAATTAATAAAAATAGCGAAAAACTGGACCATATTTTAATAACATAAATTCAATTTTAACTCCATTTTACTTACAAATGTATAAGTATAATATACCATATTATGGATGTTACGATTGTTTCTAATATCACTAGAAATGTGTAAAGAACTGTTTATATACAGCAGCCAATCGAAACGATTTCACCTCGTGGTTTCAAAATTGTTTACAATTAAAAATGATCAATTATCAATATTCCATTTGTAGTTTTATTTTTTTAAATTATATTTTAAAGCAATGTTAAGATAGCAATTTTCGAATTTCGTCTTTTTCAGCCGCTTCTAAATAACTGGTTCCACTTGGCGTTTTACCATTTTTGTCAGCACCCTACAATATGGTTATTAGATGTAATTTTTGATTTAGAATAACCTTTGCATTGTCATATACTTGCCTTTTCAAGAAGCAATTTGACACATTGTGTGTGACCCTCCCATATTGCTGCTAACAAGGGAGTTATTCCATGTTTGTCTAACACCTGCGAAAAATATGAGAAGTAAATTATTTAACAATTATTTAAATTCATGTTATTTACATCCAATTTCGCACCAATACTAATAAGATAATCCAGTACCTCGCATTGACCATAATCAGCGGCATAGTGCAATAGATATCTGCCATTGAACTCCGAATTCAGAACTGTACTCTACAAAATAAATAAAAAAAGTTTAGTATTTAAAAAAAATTAAGATTAATAGGGACTTTGACTCAATTCACTCGATAACACAACATAAACTAGGTTCATGTGAAAACAGTATAACGGAATACGTGACTTTGGATTTTCAAACATTTTGAAGATATCCATTTGGGCCGTATGAACATTTTGATATGAAATAAGCAATTTACATTTTTTAAAGTTTCCTTTTCCGCTCAAAACCTGTTTTGGCATCTACGGACAATCATTGGGTCCTTCAAGAACGAGTTTAATTATATTGTTTCGCCTTATACAAGGAAACAAGAACTCACAATTATCATTACTTTTTTAATATCATCCTCATTGTCGCTGGAAATGAAATTCGAAAAATTACAATGTGTGCACATTGTGTTCGTTTTATTTCTAAAAAGTGCTACCGCCGCGAGTGTAAAATTCGTTAACATTAACCTCGTAAACAAAGTTCTGGTTGTCAAAATATCAAAACATATAAATATATCAAATATTTATTTGTTTTGGTTTAGTCGGACAGTTTTGGTGCTGTGGAATACATATGTGTGTGACAATATATTGTCTTATACTCATAACTAAAACAATAGTTATGAGTTTTTAAAAAAAACTATTGAAATGTTGCCATTGCTGTAATTTTCAGCATTCTGAATTTTGTTAAAAAAAACCCCAATCTGTATTTTTTTAGAACATCAAAGTGGAAAAAATTACAAAATTTCATCAAAACCTACTTGTAAAAAGTGATCGCATGGAATTGACCATTAATTATTTTGGTGACATAATGAAGTAAAAGTTGATCAAGCATTTTGTTTGTGCTTTTAAAGACTTATTAAATTTAGATTTATGCAATATAAAGAACTTCAATCAGTTTATGTTTACAGGTTATCCACCATATAAATATTTACGTATTTTTCGATTCTTTTTCGGTTTTGATATTTTTTGTACATTTTATTAGTATTTTTGAAAATTAAACTGCTCTTTCGATCTTTGGTTCATTTTTGTGTTCTAAGCCGTGCTTTCCGAGTATTTTCTGATACTTTTGAGGACATTTGGCCTCTGATTTTTTTTTTAAATTGCTTTGAATTTAATTGAACAGTTATTTTTAACTTATCGATATTTTTGCGAATTCGAGCATTTGCTTTTATTCTTTCGATTTTTGAATTTAACTAAATAATTAATTTTAATTTTTCGAGATTTGTGCATTTTCGTGTACTAAGCCGTAATTTTGCCAAGATATGGGCTTTCTTGTTTTTCGTCTGGCGAGTTTAAGTAATATTTGTTGAAAGGTTTATTATTTTTTCCTTTTATTATTTTTTATCTTTGATTTGTATTATTTCCGTCCGTATGATTAAAGCTAATTTTACTTTTAAGACAATATCATGTCTATCAACTTTATTCCGTGGCTGTTATTAAGTTTAATACGGTTTTTTAGTCCAATCAGGATAAAGAACGGGATTTGTACACACTGCAGATTAAGGGCTCGAAAAAATAAAAAAAGTAGAGATCGATATCGAGTCTATCGCGGGCTACAAAAAGGTTAAGACGCATTTCAGTAATGCCAGTGCGCAGGTACTTTCTGGCCCTAATTCTCACATGTGCACTTGTCACAAACAAAATCAACGACTACGCTAGTGTCCTCGTTTCAAAAACCTTTCGATTTCTATGAGATTTTCTGCTGTAAAGCATCACCAATTTTGCATCAATTGCTCGATCTGCAACAAGCGCCATCACAGCCTGTAACACCGTGAGTCGTCAAATGGAGAAGTTACAACGGCAGTATCTTATTCTCATGGGCTGAAACGGCTAATGGCGCTGCTTTCGCCATACCCTTTGATAAAGTTAAGCCATCGACGTCTACAAGCGTTAACTCTGCTACAGTCATTAATAAAGGGTGGTCCAACCATAATGGACGATGTTATGTGACTCATAGTCACATCTAAGCATCATATGTTTAGCCAATATAATGGTTTAGTGTTTGACAAACTCAACCATGGAGAGGTAAACAATGGAGCCGCGCGTTAATCCTCTAATGCATAGAAAAGATTTGTTACATTAAAGTTACTTTTTTAAAATTAAAATTGGTTCATAAAACACGAAAATACTTAAAAAAAAAATTTTAAGAGTCTCTGGGCGGTCTAATGCAGAAAGCTTCGGAAAAATTCTATGAATCTATAATAATGAAAAAAGTGCTATATTAGATTTTATTTATTCAGAAAAAGTAAGAAAATCAAACAACTTTAACAAAGAATTTAATATGTAATTGTATTTATACAGAATTATCATAAAGTACTGGTTTTTATAAAGTATGGAATTCTTTGAACCATTCTTTGAGTCTCAGATTAACAGGGCTTGTTGCGACAAAGATGGCCAGTGGTGAAGACCATCATATCTAACAACAGATGGTGGCAGGTACAACATCTTAGAACTCTGTGATGTTTCTGCAGAGTTGGGCCTGACATCAACAAAAGACTTTCTGCTACTTCTTTACGGAACTTTGGCAAAACGATTCGGTGATGTTTTCGCCATTTAAGTGGTGGTATAAAACGTATGCATTTACCATTGCCATGTTAGGTACACGGTGAAATAGACGAGTGGGTCATTTACCTGTCTTCATCCGAATTTCGCAATGGTCAATCAAACTGTCGCATCAAATCGACTCCGCCCATGTGTTGATCAATTCTCTAACGATGTTTGGACAACTTACTTCTTCATACTTCTTAGTAGTGGAATTCCAAAGCTTTGATTTTGTTATTAAGTCACCAGGAGCATTTGAGTTGAATGGCTGAACTCCAGCATATGTTGAAGCTAAGCGAACTAAGCTCATTTTGTCTTTCCAAACAACTGAAGAAATATCGATGGTAAATGCGGTGGATACATATTCTTCAAAATAGCCCGGGGGAACTTTCATTGCCGCCAATTGCTCGTCAGTAGACAATATTGGATTTTGGAATGCCAACTCTTCGACATGAACTTGAAGGTTTTTTTTCGCCAAATCAATTTTATACTTATACTACTATTACGAAGCTGTCCAATATTACGACTGGAATAATAATTTCTTCTGCGACATAATTCTGCTTACCTGCAGCAGTTTCGGAAGTTGTCTCAACGGTAGAAGAATGAGCAGATGTAGCTGAAGAAACGAAAGAAATCGTCGAGGAAAAATTCTCCCAAGCTGACGGAAAGAACATCCGCGGTACCTGTAACGGAACAGGTTAGAGTTATGCCGTCTTCTGGCGGAGAAGAAATTGCTTGTGCAGTTGGACTTGTGGATACTGCTGTTAAAAAACCGGAAGGGACACCGAACTCAATTTCAGCTTTGAGTGTGTACCTGCAGACACCGGTTTTTAAATATCATACTTCTATTAGTGAGGTGTTCATTGACGTTGAGGCCGGAGAGAGGCCGTTTATTCGAACGGTTGATTTGGCCTGTTCAAGTAATAGCAGACCTAGAAAATTGACAGTCAATCCAGCGAGAAGGACTGTCTTTATTTCTCGGTTTGCCCCTGACACCGAAATTGATGACATTATTTTGTATATTAAGTCGAAGTTGGAAGGTGACTTTGATTTGAATATTTTTAAATTTATCTCATCTTCTAATCCTCATTCAAGATAAATGTGTCAGAAGATATCTTCGATAAGATTGTTGACCCTAAATTTTGGCCGGACAGGGCGCTTGTCAAGGAGTTTGTTCAAAGAAGTAGTAGGGGAGGGAGATATAGTTTAGCAAAATTGCCAGCTAAGTCTACAAACTCTTCAAAAAACTAGATAAGGTATACACTATAGCTTACCAAAACGTAAGAGGTTTAAAAACTAAATTAAGTCGCTTATTTGTTGATAGCTATAATTTTGATATTGTTGTTTTTTCTGAGACATGGTTAAAAACTGATATTTTGAACTCTGAGGTTCTGTGTAATAATTATACAATTTATAGAAAAGATAGAACAGAGAAAATCGGTGGTGGTGTCTTAATTGCGGTTTCCTGCTGTCTACCTTCTGAGCGTATTTTTCTGATGAATTTAACAATTTGGAATTTATTGCAGTTTGTGTTGCATTGGGATCTAAAAAACTTTTTATTACTTGTTCCTACATTACTCCTTCGACCGATTATAATGTTTATAATGAACATTTGACTGCCGTTGGAAAAATAATTACAAGTATGAATGAGTCTGATATTATCCTAACATTGGGAGACTTCAACTTATCTTCTGTATCATGGCATATGTTACCTGATTCCTCTTACTAACAGCGATTGGACCACTGATGTTGCTGGATTATTGGCAAAAATGAATTTGTTTCAGATTAATAATATTCTTAACCAGAATGGAAGGATTCTTGACTTGATTTTGACCAACGTATTTCACGTTCATTTCAAGTTACGAGAATGCATCCAATTTCTACTCCGGAGGACAACCACCACCTGACTATAGGTATTTCATTTTCCTGCTGGTGATTTTTCTAGATTTTGCATCAAACGTTGTGATTTTCATACACTTAATTCCCTTTTATTATCTGTTGAATGGAATGCTATCTGCTGTTGTAGTACTATTGCGGAATTTGATTTTGCTGTTAAGAAATTTTATGACATACTAAATGAATTTGTATCTAAAACAGTGCCTATGGAACCCATTGTTGTAGAAAAAACTATGCCTTGGACTTCTATGGAGTTATGTAGATTAAAAAACATAAAGAGTAAATCATTTAAAAGATTCAAAAGAACAGGACTAACTGCTGATTATGGTAGATATTCCATAGTGAGACAACGGTACAATATCGAGGCTCGTCGATGCTATAGGTCGTACTTGACAAAAGTCAGGGTCAATTTTAAAAAAGACCCTAAATCATTTTATCGTTTTGTTAATTTAAAACGTCGAACATCTTCTAAGCCATCGAGAATAGGAAGGATTCTTGACTTGATTTTGACCAACGTATTTCACGTTCATTTCAAGTTACGAGAATGCATCCAATTTCTACTCCGGAGGACAACCACCACCTGACTATAGGTATTTCATTTTCCTGCTGGTGATTTTTCTAGATTTTGCATCAAACGTTGTGATTTTCATACACTTAATTCCCTTTTATTATCTGTTGAATGGAATGCTATCTGCTGTTGTAGTACTATTGCGGAATTTGATTTTGCTGTTAAGAAATTTTATGACATACTAAATGAATTTGTATCTAAAACAGTGCCTATGGAACCCATTGTTGTAGAAAAAACTATGCCTTGGACTTCTATGGAGTTATGTAGATTAAAAAACATAAAGAGTAAATCATTTAAAAGATTCAAAAGAACAGGACTAACTGCTGATTATGGTAGATATTCCATAGTGAGACAACGGTACAATATCGAGGCTCGTCGATGCTATAGGTCGTACTTGACAAAAGTCAGGGTCAATTTTAAAAAAGACCCTAAATCATTTTATCGTTTTGTTAATTTAAAACGTCGAACATCTTCTAAGCCATCGAGAATAGGATTTAATGGTGTTGAGTTCTCAAGCGATCAGTCTATTGCAAACTGTTTTGCTGACTTTTTCGAAAATTCGTACCCTTACAAAATTTCATCAGTAGGTCAAATAGTTCCTCCTTTTTTAGATTTTTCACTTATTGAATTAAACTTGCATCGTCTTAAACCCACTAGTACTTCTGGACCCGATGGCATTCCGAATGTTTTATTGAAAGGCTGCTCTGAATCCCTGGGGTTACCCTTATCCTTATTATTAAATTCATTATTACAATTGGGGTACTTTCCTGATTTATGGAAACGGTCTTACTTGTTTCCACTTCACAAATCTGGTAGTCTGTTGGATGTATCGAACTATAGAGGGATTGCTAAATTAAGCGCAATTCCTATGTTATTTGAAAAAATTGTAACAAATTTTGTATCACATAAAGTGGCGCCCATACTCCATCCATGCCAACATGGATTTCGTAAGGGTCACTCTACTATTGCAAATCTACTTCAGTTTTCTCTGAAGTTATAGATGCATTTATTCGTCGAAAGCAAACTGACGTTATATATAGTGATTTTAGTAAGGCATTTGATAAAGTAAATCACAGACTATTAGAATATTACTATTCAAGTTAAACAAAATTGGGTTTAATATTAATTTCATAAATTGGCTTTCCTCCTACCTAATTGAGAGTGAACAAGTAGTTTTATTTGAAAAAAGTCTTTCCAGATCAATTCGTATTTCCTCTGGTGTCCCGCGGGGCAGCCACCTTGGACCTATTCTCTTTTTACTATTCATTAACGACTTGCCCGACTCTATTATCAACTCTAATCTAATAATGTTTGCAGACGACGTTAAATTATTTTCCTCTTATGCTAGCTTTGCGGACAGTCACATACTGCAGGGTGATTTGGACAGATTTAGTACTTGGTGTGAATTTAATTTTATGGAATTAAACCTTAAAAAGTGTAAGGATATGTGCTTTTCTAAACGTAGTTTGTTGGCTACTAAATTTAATTTATGTGGCTCTGAATTGGCATAGGTTGTTCATTTATTGATCTCGGTTTAATGATGGATAGAAAGTTGAATTTTAATAACCATATCATTACTATGGTAAATAAAGCGTATGGTGTCTTTTATTTTGTGAAACGCTGTATTTGGCTGGATCATTACAACATTTAATGACTAATGTTTTTACCACTGTGGTTGACTTTCCTAAAAAAGGCTGTGTAAACAGAAATCTGCTCAGATTTTGGGAACTCCATGAGCCTCCCAGAGCCAGCGAAATATCCCCTTCGGAAAAATTTTGCGAGTACTAGAACCAAACCGCGGGATTCGGATAAACGTTACTTAGTATCGCTTCCTTTCAAAACGGAGTTTCCCCGAACCTAAGTATTGGGAGAGTCTAGGTCAAATATCGTTAAACAATACTCTGACTTCCTAAACGCATGTTGCTTTGTAGTAACACTTTGCATGGTGTGCAACCCTGAAAATGTTGACAATGTATAACACAATGGCGACTCAGGAAGATAAGCGAGCATTTGTTCTTATTTGTTGATATGAATGATTCAATACAATGATACAACGTATGCAAATCTCGGACATATGCGTTCCACATCTGCTCCCTCATCAGCTAAACATTTGCTTGCTTCTTGCCACAATACCCGGTCATAAACTCTGATAAATTGACTTCCAAATTGCGAGTCATATTCAATGCCTCAAAAAGAACCTAAAACGATTCTAATTGATAAACTGAAACTCAAGTATTGGAAAAATCTCAAAAGTACAATGTTAAGCGTGCACGGAAATTACGATATAAAAGTTCAAAAAATCATAAATTTTCTTTTCAAAAGCCGATTTTTAAAATTGTGTTTTTTATTAGTTGTTACCTTTGAAAAAAATCACATTTTTTGATTGAGGAATCCCGCGACTGCCGGTTCTATGTACCGGATTGACCCGAAACTCTTCGACCAGGGGCAGTCACCTCAACAATATGTTTTTTGTTCGTCCATTTTTTCGTCGTGGGAGCAGCACTTCCCGGAATACCTGCTCCGAATACTACTGGTCCGAGCCGGGATCGAACAAAACCCCGGACCTTGGATGCTCGGTTTGTCAGAACCGAATACACCATCGTGCTACGTCTGTAAGGTGTAATCGTTGCATGGAGTGGGTGCACTTTAGGAGCTGTTCAGGTCTGAACCACATCAGGGAGTATAGCGAAGCAGACTTTGTTGCCTCATGCTGTACCAACGAAGTTAGCAGTGGGTCTCTGGATTTGGTGTTATCATCGTCGTCTGCATTTTCGTCGTCGTCATCATCATCCAACTACGAGACTCCCCCGCAGTCGCCCTCGCAACAGCATCAACACATACAGCATCTTACACCACAGATTGCTGTTGCCACTCCTGACAGTGCATCAATTTTGCAATTTAATTGTAATGGCCTACGCAACAAAATCAGTGAGGTCATAGAATTTATGAATCGGAGAAACATCATGGTCGCCGCGATCCAAGAAACTAAGCTAAATGCCACCTGCAGCCTGCACAGTTGTGACGGATACAACGTGCTACGTAAGGATCGCACCAGAAGTGGATGTGGGAGACATGCTTTCCTGTTACACCATTCTGTACAGTACAGACCTATTTCGCCTGAGCTTGACTCTAGAGACCCATACATGGAATGTATGGGGGTAGCAGTCAAGTCTGGAACTGCCGAAATAGAGCTGTACAACGTATACATCCCGCCGGTTGGCAGCTGCGCCCTTCGTTAGTTGCCAGACATTAGCAATTTGCTACAAGGCAATAACCACTTGGTCCTAGGAGACTTTAATGCTCACCACGAACTGTGGCATTCTCTCCTAGACAACGACCAGAGGGGCATAGCTTTGGCAGAGCAAATTGATAGCTCTACGTTCTGCACAGTGAATGAGGATGAGGATAGCTCGCCAGACATCACTTTGGCATCGCCTGGCCTGATCAACGACGTCACCTGGCAACCCGTCATCTCACTAGGATCGGACCACCTTCCCATAATTCTCTCCATAAAAAGACAACCCGATTTTCTAATCTCTGAACGCCGTACGTTTCTCAATCAAAATAGGCTAATTGGGAGGCCTTCAGAGAAGCCACCAACCGCAGCTTTAATAATCTAGCTATTCCGTCGGACGTATGGGTAGCCGAGAAAAAGTTCCGGGCCATCATTAACGCAGCAGCCGCTCGCCACATTCCTGCTGGTCGAATACCCGAAGTACGACCAAACTTCCCAGCAGAGGCAGCGGGACTCACATACGAGCGTGATGACATTCGTCGCTCCAACCCTACTGACCCTAGAATTAGAGATCTCAACTCAGAGATCAGTAGGTTGGTCAACGAATATAAGCGAAACAAATGGCTAGACCACTTAAAGCAGTGCAACTTGAGTTTCGAAATTGGTAAGTTGTGGACAACGGTCAAATCACTCTCTAACCCTGTAAGGAAGGATGATCGGACAGCTGTCACGTTCAGTGACAGATCCGAAGCGGTGCGCGTGTTATTTTAACCGGCTTTTTATTGAGCACCCAGAGAGTGATAAGGCGAAAAGGAGAGTATTGCGTCGTATCCGCGCTCTCCGAGTCGAAGAGGCACCACCACAATTTACCGTTAGCGAAGTTGCCCATGTCATCCGCAGCGCAAAGTCATCAAAGGCGCTGGGTCCGGACGGAATCTCAATGCTGATGTTAAAGCACTTGGATACCCCGGGAGTAAAGTACAGGACCAAAGTAGTCAATCTGTCGCTAGCCACTCACGAAGTTCCCGATGCCTGGAAAATGGGCAGAGTGGTCCCGCTACTGAAGCCTTCAATTTAATTGAAAAGTTATTTTTAACTTATCGATATTTTTGCGAATTCGAGCATTTGCTTTTATTCTTTCGATTTTTGAATTTAACTAAATAATTAATTTTAATTTTTCGAGATTTGTGCATTTTCGTGTACTAAGCCGTAATTTTGCCAAGATATGGGCTTTCTTGTTTTTCGTCTGGCGAGTTTAAGTAATATTTGTTGAAAGGTTTGTTATTTTTTCCTTTTATTATTTTTTATCTTTGATTTGTATTATTTCCGTCCGTATGATTAAAGCTAATTTTACTTTTAAGACAATATCATGTCTATCAACTTTATTCCGTGGCTGTTATTAAGTTTAATACGGTTTTTTAGTCCAATCAGGATAAAGAACGGGATTTGTACACACTGCAGATTAAGGGCTCGAAAAAATAAAAAAAGTAGAGATCGATATCGAGTCTATCGCGGGCTACAAAAAGGTTAAGACGCATTTCAGTAATGCCAGTGCGCAGGTACTTTCTGGCCCTAATTCTCACATGTGCACTTGTCACAAACAAAATCAACGACTACGCTAGTGTCCTCGTTTCAAAAACCTTTCGATTTCTATGAGATTTTCTGCTGTTAAGCATCACCAATTTTGCATCAATTGCTCGATCTGCAACAAGCGCCATCACAGCCTGTAACACCGTGAGTCGTCAAATGGAGAAGTTACAACGGCAGTATCTTATTCTCATGGGCTGAAACGGCTAATGGCGCTGCTTTCGCCATACCCTTTGATAAAGTTAAGCCATCGACGTCTACAAGCGTTAACTCTGCTACAGTCATTAATAAAGGGTGGTCCAACCATAATGGACGATGTTATGTGACTCATAGTCACATCTAAGCATCATATGTTTAGCCAATATAATGGTTTAGTGTTTGACAAACTCAACCATGGAGAGGTAAACAATGGAGCCGCGCGTTAATCCTCTAATGCATAGAAAAGATTTGTTACATTAAAGTTACTTTTTTAAAATTAAAATTGGTTCATAAAACACGAAAATACTTAAAAAAAAAAATTTAAGAGTCTCTGGGCGGTCTAATGCAGAAAGCTTCGGAAAAATTCTATGAATCTATAATAATGAAAAAAGTGCTATATTAGATTTTATTTATTCAGAAAAAGTAAGAAAATCAAACAACTTTAACAAAGAATTTAATATGTAATTGTATTTATACAGAATTATCATAAAGTACTGGTTTTTATAAAGTATGGAATTCTTTGAACCATTCTTTGAGTCTCAGATTAACAGGGCTTGTTGCGACAAAGATGGCCAGTGGTGAAGACCATCATATCTAACAACAGATGGTGGCAGGTACAACATCTTAGAACTCTGTGATGTTTCTGCAGAGTTGGGCCTGACATCAACAAAAGACTTTCTGCTACTTCTTTACGGAACTTTGGCAAAACGATTCGGTGATGTTTTCGCCATTTAACTGGTGGTATAAAACGTATGCATTTACCATTGCCATGTTAGGTACACGGTGAAATAGACGAGTGGGTCTTTTACCTGTCTTCATCCGCATTTCGCAATGGTCAATCAAACTGTCGCATGAAATCGACTCCGCCCATGTGTTGATCAATTCTCTAACGATGTTTGGACAACTTACTTCTTCATACTTCTTAGTAGTGGAATTCCAAAGCTTTGATTTTGTTATTAAGTCACCAGGAGCATTTGAGTTGAATGGCTGAACTCCAGCATATGTTGAAGCTAAGCGAACTAAGCTCATTTTGTCTTTCCAAACAACTGAAGAAATATCGATGGTAAATGCGGTGGATACATATTCTTCAAAATAGCCCGGGGGAACTTTCATTGCCGCCAATTGCTCGTCAGTAGACAATATTGGATTTTGGAATGCCAACTCTTCGACATGAACTTGAAGGTTTTTTTTCGCCAAATCAATTTTATACTTATACTACTATTACGAAGCTGTCCAATATTACGACTGGAATAATAATTTCTTCTGCGACATAATTCTGCTTACCTGCAGCAGTTTCGGAAGTTGTCTCAACGGTAGAAGAATGAGCAGATGTAGCTGAAGAAACGAAAGAAATCGTCGAGGAAAAATTCTCCCAAGCTGACGGAAAGAACATCCGCGGTACCTGTAACGGAACAGGTTAGAGTTATGCCGTCTTCTGGCGGAGAAGAAATTGCTTGTGCAGTTGGACTTGTGGATACTGCTGTTAAAAAACCGGAAGGGACACCGAACTCAATTTCAGCTTTGAGTGTGTACCTGCAGACACCGGTTTTTAAATATCATACTTCTATTAGTGAGGTGTTCATTGACGTTGAGGCCGGAGAAAGGCCGTTTATTCGAACGGTTGATTTGGCCTGTTCAAGTAATAGCAGACCTAGAAAATTGACAGTCATTCCAGCGAGAAGGACTGTCTTTATTTCTCGGTTTGCCCCTGACACCGAAATTGATGACATTATTTTGTATATTAAGTCGAAGTTGGAAGGTGACTTTGATTTGAATATTTTTAAATTTATCTCATCTTCTAATCATTTATCCTCATTCAAGATAAATGTGTCAGAAGATATATTCGATAAGATTGTTGACCCTAAATTTTGGCCGGACAGGGCGCTTGTCAAGGAGTTTGTTCAAAGAAGTAGTAGGGGAGGGAGATATAGTTTAGCAAAATTGCCAGCTAAGTCTACAAACTCTTCAAAAAACTAGATAAGGTATACACTATAGCTTACCAAAACGTAAGAGGTTTAAAAACTAAATTAAGTCGCTTATTTGTTGATAGCTATAATTTTGATATTGTTGTTTTTTCTGAGACATGGTTAAAAACTGATATTTTGAACTCTGAGGTTCTGTGTAATAATTATACAATTTATAGAAAAGATAGAACAGAGAAAATCGGTGGTGGTGTCTTAATTGCGGTTTCCTGCTGTCTACCTTCTGAGCGTATTTTTCTGATGAATTTAACAATTTGGAATTTATTGCAGTTTGTGTTGCATTGGGATCTAAAAAACTTTTTATTACTTGTTCCTACATTACTCCTTCGACCGATTATAATGTTTATAATGAACATTTGACTGCCGTTGGAAAAATAATTACAAGTATGAATGAGTCTGATATTATCCTAACATTGGGAGACTTCAACTTATCTTCTGTATCATGGCATATGTTACCTGATTCCTCTTACAAACAGCGATTGGACCACTGATGTTGCTGGATTATTGGCAAAAATGAATTTGTTTCAGATTAATAATATTCTTAACCAGAATGGAAGGATTCTTGACTTGATTTTGACCAACGTATTTCACGTTCATTTCAAGTTACGAGAATGCATCCAATTTCTACTCCGGAGGACAACCACCACCTGACTATAGGTATTTCATTTTCCTGCTGGTGATTTTTCTAGATTTTGCATCAAACGTTGTGATTTTCATACACTTAATTCCCTTTTATTATCTGTTGAATGGAATGCTATCTGCTGTTGTAGTACTATTGCGGAATTTGATTTTGCTGTTAAGAAATTTTATGACATACTAAATGAATTTGTATCTAAAACAGTGCCTATGGAACCCATTGTTGTAGAAAAAACTATGCCTTGGACTTCTATGGAGTTATGTAGATTAAAAAACATAAAGAGTAAATTATTTAAAAGATTCAAAAGAACAGGACTAACTGCTGATTATGGTAGATATTCCATAGTGAGACAACGGTACAATATCGAGGCTCGTCGATGCTATAGGTCGTACTTGACAAAAGTCAGGGTCAATTTTAAAAAAGACCTTAAATCATTTTATCGTTTTGTTAATTTAAAACGTCGAACATCTTCTAAGCCATCGAGAATAGGAAGGATTCTTGACTTGATTTTGACCAACGTATTTCACGTTCATTTCAAGTTACGAGAATGCATCCAATTTCTACTCCGGAGGACAACCACCACCTGACTATAGGTATTTCATTTTCCTGCTGGTGATTTTTCTAGATTTTGCATCAAACGTTGTGATTTTCATACACTTAATTCCCTTTTATTATCTGTTGAATGGAATGCTATCTGCTGTTGTAGTACTATTGCGGAATTTGATTTTGCTGTTAAGAAATTTTATGACATACTAAATGAATTTGTATCTAAAACAGTGCCTATGGAACCCATTGTTGTAGAAAAAACTATGCCTTGGACTTCTATGGAGTTATGTAGATTAAAAAACATAAAGAGTAAATCATTTAAAAGATTCAAAAGAACAGGACTAACTGCTGATTATGGTAGATATTCCATAGTGAGACAACGGTACAATATCGAGGCTCGTCGATGCTATAGGTCGTACTTGACAAAAGTCAGGGTCAATTTTAAAAAAGACCCTAAATCATTTTATCGTTTTGTTAATTTAAAACGTCGAACATCTTCTAAGCCATCGAGAATAGGATTTAATGGTGTTGAGTTCTCAAGCGATCAGTCTATTGCAAACTGTTTTGCTGACTTTTTCGAAAATTCGTACCCTTACAAAATTTCATCAGTAGGTCAAATAGTTCCTCCTTTTTTAGATTTTTCACTTATTGAATTAAACTTGCATCGTCTTAAACCCACTAGTACTTCTGGACCCGATGGCATTCCGAATGTTTTATTGAAAGGCTGCTCTGAATCCCTGGGGTTACCCTTATCCTTATTATTAAATTCATTATTACAATTGGGGTACTTTCCTGATTTATGGAAACGGTCTTACTTGTTTCCACTTCACAAATCTGGTAGTCTGTTGGATGTATCGAACTATAGAGGGATTGCTAAATTAAGCGCAATTCCTATGTTATTTGAAAAAATTGTAACAAATTTTGTATCACATAAAGTGGCGCCCATACTCCATCCATGCCAACATGGATTTCGTAAGGGTCACTCTACTATTGCAAATCTACTTCAGTTTTCTCTGAAGTTATAGATGCATTTATTCGTCGAAAGCAAACTGACGTTATATATAGTGATTTTAGTAAGGCATTTGATAAAGTAAATCACAGACTATTAGAATATTACTATTCAAGTTAAACAAAATTGGGTTTAATATTAATTTCATAAATTGGCTTTCCTCCTACCTAATTGAGAGTGAACAAGTAGTTTTATTTGAAAAAAGTCTTTCCAGATCAATTCGTATTTCCTCTGGTGTCCCGCGGGGCAGCCACCTTGGACCTATTCTCTTTTTACTATTCATTAACGACTTGCCCGACTCTATTATCAACTCTAATCTAATAATGTTTGCAGACGACGTTAAATTATTTTCCTCTTATGCTAGCTTTGCGGACAGTCACATACTGCAGGGTGATTTGGACAGATTTAGTACTTGGTGTGAATTTAATTTTATGGAATTAAACCTTAAAAAGTGTAAGGATATGTGCTTTTCTAAACGTAGTTTGTTGGCTACTAAATTTAATTTATGTGGCTCTGAATTGGCATAGGTTGTTCATTTATTGATCTCGGTTTAATGATGGATAGAAAGTTGAATTTTAATAACCATATCATTACTATGGTAAATAAAGCGTATGGTGTCTTTTATTTTGTGAAACGCTGTATTTGGCTGGATCATTACAACATTTAATGACTAATGTTTTTACCACTGTGGTTGACTTTCCTAAAAAAGGCTGTGTAAACAGAAATCTGCTCAGATTTTGGGAACTCCATGAGCCTCCCAGAGCCAGCGAAATATCCCCTTCGGAAAAATTTTGCGAGTACTAGAACCAAACCGCGGGATTCGGATAAACGTTACTTAGTATCGCTTCCTTTCAAAACGGAGTTTCCCCGAACCTAAGTATTGGGAGAGTCTAGGTCAAATATCGTTAAACAATACTCTGACTTCCTAAACGCATGTTGCTTTGTAGTAACACTTTGCAGGGTGTGCAACCCTGAAAATGTTGACAATGTATAACACAATGGCGACTCAGGAAGATAAGCGAGCATTTGTTCTTATTTGTTGATATGAATGATTCAATACAATGATACAACGTATGCAAATCTCGGACATATGCGTTCCACATCTGCTCCCTCATCAGCTAAACATTTGCTTGCTTCTTGCCACAATACCCGGTCATAAACTCTGATAAATTGACTTCCAAATTGCGAGTCATATTCAATGCCTCAAAAAGAACCTAAAACGATTCTAATTGATAAACTGAAACTCAAGTATTGGAAAAATCTCAAAAGTACAATGTTAAGCGTGCACGGAAATTACGATATAAAAGTTCAAAAAATCATAAATTTTCTTTTCAAAAGCCGATTTTTAAAATTGTGTTTTTTATTAGTTGTTACCTTTGAAAAAAATCACATTTTTTGATTGAGGAATCCCGCGACTGCCGGTTCTATGTACCGGATTGACCCGAAACTCTTCGACCAGGGGCAGTCACCTCAACAATATGTTTTTTGTTCGTCCATTTTTTCGTCGAGGGAGCAGCACTTCCCGGAATACCTGCTCCGAATACTACTGGTCCGAGCCGGGATCGAACAAAACCCCGGACCTTGGATGCTCGGTTTGTCAGAACCGAATACACCATCGTGCTACGTCTGTAAGGTGTAATCGTTGCATGGAGTGGGTGCACTTTAGGAGCTGTTCAGGTCTGAACCACATCAGGGAGTATAGCGAAGCAGACTTTGTTGCCTCATGCTGTACCAACGAAGTTAGCAGTGGGTCTCTGGATTTGGTGTTATCATCGTCGTCTGCATTTTCGTCGTCGTCATCATCATCCAACTACGAGACTCCCCCGCAGTCGCCCTCGCAACAGCATCAACACATACAGCATCTTACACCACAGATTGCTGTTGCCACTCCTGACAGTGCATCAATTTTGCAATTTAATTGTAATGGCCTACGCAACAAAATCAGTGAGGTCATAGAATTTATGAATCGGAGAAACATCATGGTCGCCGCGATCCAAGAAACTAAGCTAAATGCCACCTGCAGCCTGCACAGTTGTGACGGATACAACGTGCTACGTAAGGATCGCACCAGAAGTGGATGTGGGAGACATGCTTTCCTGTTACACCATTCTGTACAGTACAGACCTATTTCGCCTGAGCTTGACTCTAGAGACCCATACATGGAATGTATGGGGGTAGCAGTCAAGTCTGGAACTGCCGAAATAGAGCTGTACAACGTATACATCCCGCCGGTTGGCAGCTGCGCCCTTCGTTAGTTGCCAGACATTAGCAATTTGCTACAAGGCAATAACCGCTTGGTCCTAGGAGACTTTAATGCTCACCACGAACTGTGGCATTCTCTCCTAGACAACGACCAGAGGGGCATAGCTTTGGCAGAGCAAATTGATAGCTCTACGTTCTGCACAGTGAATGAGGATGAGGATAGCTCGCCAGACATCACTTTGGCATCGCCTGGCCTGATCAACGACGTCACCTGGCAACCCGTCATCTCACTAGGATCGGACCACCTTCCCATAATTCTCTCCATAAAAAGACAACCCGATTTTCTAATCTCTGAACGCCGTACGTTTCTCAATCAAAATAGGCTAATTGGGAGGCCTTCAGAGAAGCCACCAACCGCAGCTTTAATAATCTAGCTATTCCGTCGGACGTATGGGTAGCCGAGAAAAAGTTCCGGGCCATCATTAACGCAGCAGCCGCTCGCCATATTCCTGCTGGTCGAATACCCGAAGTACGACCAAACTTCCCAGCAGAGGCAGCGGGACTCACATACGAGCGTGATGACATTCGTCGCTCCAACCCTACTGACCCTAGAATTAGAGATCTCAACTCAGAGATCAGTAGGTTGGTCAACGAATATAAGCGAAACAAATGGCTAGACCACTTAAAGCAGTGCAACTTGAGTTTCGAAATTGGTAAGTTGTGGACAACGGTCAAATCACTCTCTAACCCTGTAAGGAAGGATGATCGGACAGCTGTCACGTTCAGTGACAGATCCGAAGCGGTGCGCGTGTTATTTTAACCGGCTTTTTATTGAGCACCCAGAGAGTGATAAGGCGAAAAGGAGAGTATTGCGTCGTATCCGCGCTCTCCGAGTCGAAGAGGCACCACCACAATTTACCGTTAGCGAAGTTGCCCATGTCATCCGCAGCGCAAAGTCATCAAAGGCGCTGGGTCCGGACGGAATCTCAATGCTGATGTTAAAGCACTTGGATACCCCGGGAGTAAAGTACAGGACCAAAGTAGTCAATCTGTCGCTAGCCACTCACGAAGTTCCCGATGCCTGGAAAATGGGCAGAGTGGTCCCGCTACTGAAGCCTTCAATTTAATTGAAAAGTTATTTTTAACTTATCGATATTTTTGCGAATTCGAGCATTTGCTTTTATTCTTTCAATTTTTGAATTTAACTAAATAATTAATTTTAATTTTTCGAGATTTGTGCATTTTCGTGTACTAAGCCGTAATTTTGCCAAGATATGGGCTTTCTTGTTTTTCGTCTGGCGAGTTTAAGTAATATTTGTTGAAAGGTTTGTTATTTTTTCCTTTTATTATTTTTTATCTTTGATTTGTATTATTTCCGTCCGTATGATTAAAGCTAATTTTACTTTTAAGACAATATCATGTCTATCAACTTTATTCCGTGGCTGTTATTAAGTTTAATACGGTTTTTTAGTCCAATCAGCATAAAGAACGGGATTTGTACACACTGCAGATTAAGGGCTCGAAAAAATAAAAAAGTAGATCTCGATATCGAGTCTATCGCGGGCTACAAAAAGGTTAAGACGCATTTCAGTAATGCCAGTGCGCAGGTACTTTCTGGCCCTAATTCTCACATGTGCACTTGTCACAAACAAAATCAACGACTACGCTAGTGTCCTCGTTTCAAAAACCTTTCGATTTCTATGAGATTTTCTGCTGTTAAGCATCACCAATTTTGCATCAATTGCTCGATCTGCAACAAGCTCCATCACAGCCTGTAACACCGTGAGTCGTCAAATGGAGAAGTTACAACGGCAGTATCTTATTCTCATGGGCTGAAACGGCTAATGGCGCTGCTTTCGCCATACCCTTTGATAAAGTTAAGCCATCGACGTCTACAAGCGTTAACTCTGCTACGGTCATTAATAAAGGGTGGTCCAACCATAATGGACGATGTTATGTGACTCATAGTCACATCTAAGCATCATATGTTTAGCCAATATAATGGTTTAGTGTTTGACAAACTCAACCATGGAGAGGTAAACAATGGAGCCGCGCGTTAATCCTCTAATGCATAGAAAAGATTTGTTACATTAAAGTTACTTTTTTAAAATTAAAATTGGTTCATAAAACACGAAAATACTTAAAAAAAAAATTTAAGAGTCTCTGGGCGGTCTAATGCAGAAAGCTTCGGAAAAATTCTATGAATCTATAATAATGAAAAAAGTGCTATATTAGATTTTATTTATTCAGAAAAAGTAAGAAAATCAAACAACTTTAACAAAGAATTTAATATGTAATTGTATTTATACAGAATTATCATAAAGTACTGGTTTTTATAAAGTATGGAATTCTTTGAACCATTCTTTGAGTCTCAGATTAACAGGGCTTGTTGCGACAAAGATGGCCAGTGGTGAAGACCATCATATCTAACAACAGATGGTGGCAGGTACAACATCTTAGAACTCTGTGATGTTTCTGCAGAGTTGGGCCTGACATCAACAAAAGACTTTCTGCTACTTCTTTACGGAACTTTGGCAAAACGATTCGGTGATGTTTTCGCCATTTAAGTGGTGGTATAAAACGTATGCATTTACCATTGCCATGTTAGGTACACGGTGAAATAGACGAGTGGGTCATTTACCTGTCTTCATCCGAATTTCGCAATGGTCAATCAAACTGTCGCATCAAATCGACTCCGCCCATGTGTTGATCAATTCTCTAACGATGTTTGGACAACTTACTTCTTCATACTTCTTAGTAGTGGAATTCCAAAGCTTTGATTTTGTTATTAAGTCACCAGGAGCATTTGAGTTGAATGGCTGAACTCCAGCATATGTTGAAGCTAAGCGAACTAAGCTCATTTTGTCTTTCCAAACAACTGAAGAAATATCGATGGTAAATGCGGTGGATACATATTCTTCAAAATAGCCCGGGGGAACTTTCATTGCCGCCAATTGCTCGTCAGTAGACAATATTGGATTTTGGAATGCCAACTCTTCGACATGAACTTGAAGGTTTTTTTTCGCCAAATCAATTTTATACTTATACTACTATTACGAAGCTGTCCAATATTACGACTGGAATAATAATTTCTTCTGCGACATAATTCTGCTTACCTGCAGCAGTTTCGGAAGTTGTCTCAACGGTAGAAGAATGAGCAGATGTAGCTGAAGAAACGAAAGAAATCGTCGAGGAAAAATTCTCCCAAGCTGACGGAAAGAACATCCGCGGTACCTGTAACGGAACAGGTTAGAGTTATGCCGTCTTCTGGCGGAGAAGAAATTGCTTGTGCAGTTGGACTTGTGGATACTGCTGTTAAAAAACCGGAAGGGACACCGAACTCAATTTCAGCTTTGAGTGTGTACCTGCAGACACCGGTTTTTAAATATCATACTTCTATTAGTGAGGTGTTCATTGACGTTGAGGCCGGAGAGAGGCCGTTTATTCGAACGGTTGATTTGGCCTGTTCAAGTAATAGCAGACCTAGAAAATTGACAGTCATTCCAGCGAGAAGGACTGTCTTTATTTCTCGGTTTGCCCCTGACACCGAAATTGATGACATTATTTTGTATATTAAGTCGAAGTTGGAAGGTGACTTTGATTTGAATATTTTTAAATTTATCTCATCTTCTAATCATTTATCCTCATTCAAGATAAATGTGTCAGAAGATATCTTCGATAAGATTGTTGACCCTAAATTTTGGCCGGACAGGGCGCTTGTCAAGGAGTTTGTTCAAAGAAGTAGTAGGGGAGGGAGATATAGTTTAGCAAAATTGCCAGCTAAGTCTACAAACTCTTCAAAAAACTAGATAAGGTATACACTATAGCTTACCAAAACGTAAGAGGTTTAAAAACTAAATTAAGTCGCTTATTTGTTGATAGCTATAATTTTGATATTGTTGTTTTTTCTGAGACATGGTTAAAAACTGATATTTTGAACTCTGAGGTTCTGTGTAATAATTATACAATTTATAGAAAAGATAGAACAGAGAAAATCGGTGGTGGTGTCTTAATTGCGGTTTCCTGCTGTCTACCTTCTGAGCGTATTTTTCTGATGAATTTAACAATTTGGAATTTATTGCAGTTTGTGTTGCATTGGGATCTAAAAAACTTTTTATTACTTGTTCCTACATTACTCCTTCGACCGATTATAATGTTTATAATGAACATTTGACTGCCGTTGGAAAAATAATTACAAGTATGAATGAGTCTGATATTATCCTAACATTGGGAGACTTCAACTTATCTTCTGTATCATGGCATATGTTACCTGATTCCTCTTACAAACAGCGATTGGACCACTGATGTTGCTGGATTATTGGCAAAAATGAATTTGTTTCAGATTAATAATATTCTTAACCAGAATGGAAGGATTCTTGACTTGATTTTGACCAACGTATTTCACGTTCATTTCAAGTTACGAGAATGCATCCAATTTCTACTCCGGAGGACAACCACCACCTGACTATAGGTATTTCATTTTCCTGCTGGTGATTTTTCTAGATTTTGCATCAAACGTTGTGATTTTCATACACTTAATTCCCTTTTATTATCTGTTGAATGGAATGCTATCTGCTGTTGTAGTACTATTGCGGAATTTGATTTTGCTGTTAAGAAATTTTATGACATACTAAATGAATTTGTATCTAAAACAGTGCCTATGGAACCCATTGTTGTAGAAAAAACTATGCCTTGGACTTCTATGGAGTTATGTAGATTAAAAAACATAAAGAGTAAATTATTTAAAAGATTCAAAAGAACAGGACTAACTGCTGATTATGGTAGATATTCCATAGTGAGACAACGGTACAATATCGAGGCTCGTCGATGCTATAGGTCGTACTTGACAAAAGTCAGGGTCAATTTTAAAAAAGACCTTAAATCATTTTATCGTTTTGTTAATTTAAAACGTCGAACATCTTCTAAGCCATCGAGAATAGGAAGGATTCTTGACTTGATTTTGACCAACGTATTTCACGTTCATTTCAAGTTACGAGAATGCATCCAATTTCTACTCCGGAGGACAACCACCACCTGACTATAGGTATTTCATTTTCCTGCTGGTGATTTTTCTAGATTTTGCATCAAACGTTGTGATTTTCATACACTTAATTCCCTTTTATTATCTGTTGAATGGAATGCTATCTGCTGTTGTAGTACTATTGCGGAATTTGATTTTGCTGTTAAGAAATTTTATGACATACTAAATGAATTTGTATCTAAAACAGTGCCTATGGAACCCATTGTTGTAGAAAAAACTATGCCTTGGACTTCTATGGAGTTATGTAGATTAAAAAACATAAAGAGTAAATCATTTAAAAGATTCAAAAGAACAGGACTAACTGCTGATTATGGTAGATATTCCATAGTGAGACAACGGTACAATATCGAGGCTCGTCGATGCTATAGGTCGTACTTGACAAAAGTCAGGGTCAATTTTAAAAAAGACCCTAAATCATTTTATCGTTTTGTTAATTTAAAACGTCGAACATCTTCTAAGCCATCGAGAATAGGATTTAATGGTGTTGAGTTCTCAAGCGATCAGTCTATTGCAAACTGTTTTGCTGACTTTTTCGAAAATTCGTACCCTTACAAAATTTCATCAGTAGGTCAAATAGTTCCTCCTTTTTTAGATTTTTCACTTATTGAATTAAACTTGCATCGTCTTAAACCCACTAGTACTTCTGGACCCGATGGCATTCCGAATGTTTTATTGAAAGGCTGCTCTGAATCCCTGGGGTTACCCTTATCCTTATTATTAAATTCATTATTACAATTGGGGTACTTTCCTGATTTATGGAAACGGTCTTACTTGTTTCCACTTCACAAATCTGGTAGTCTGTTGGATGTATCGAACTATAGAGGGATTGCTAAATTAAGCGCAATTCCTATGTTATTTGAAAAAATTGTAACAAATTTTGTATCACATAAAGTGGCGCCCATACTCCATCCATGCCAACATGGATTTCGTAAGGGTCACTCTACTATTGCAAATCTACTTCAGTTTTCTCTGAAGTTATAGATGCATTTATTCGTCGAAAGCAAACTGACGTTATATATAGTGATTTTAGTAAGGCATTTGATAAAGTAAATCACAGACTATTAGAATATTACTATTCAAGTTAAACAAAATTGGGTTTAATATTAATTTCATAAATTGGCTTTCCTCCTACCTAATTGAGAGTGAACAAGTAGTTTTATTTGAAAAAAGTCTTTCCAGATCAATTCGTATTTCCTCTGGTGTCCCGCGGGGCAGCCACCTTGGACCTATTCTCTTTTTACTATTCATTAACGACTTGCCCGACTCTATTATCAACTCTAATCTAATAATGTTTGCAGACGACGTTAAATTATTTTCCTCTTATGCTAGCTTTGCGGACAGTCACATACTGCAGGGTGATTTGGACAGATTTAGTACTTGGTGTGAATTTAATTTTATGGAATTAAACCTTAAAAAGTGTAAGGATATGTGCTTTTCTAAACGTAGTTTGTTGGCTACTAAATTTAATTTATGTGGCTCTGAATTGGCATAGGTTGTTCATTTATTGATCTCGGTTTAATGATGGATAGAAAGTTGAATTTTAATAACCATATCATTACTATGGTAAATAAAGCGTATGGTGTCTTTTATTTTGTGAAACGCTGTATTTGGCTGGATCATTACAACATTTAATGACTAATGTTTTTACCACTGTGGTTGACTTTCCTAAAAAAGGCTGTGTAAACAGAAATCTGCTCAGATTTTGGGAACTCCATGAGCCTCCCAGAGCCAGCGAAATATCCCCTTCGGAAAAATTTTGCGAGTACTAGAACCAAACCGCGGGATTCGGATAAACGTTACTTAGTATCGCTTCCTTTCAAAACGGAGTTTCCCCGAACCTAAGTATTGGGAGAGTCTAGGTCAAATATCGTTAAACAATACTCTGACTTCCTAAACGCATGTTGCTTTGTAGTAACACTTTGCAGGGTGTGCAACCCTGAAAATGTTGACAATGTATATCACAATGGCGACTCAGGAAGATAAGCGAGCATTTGTTCTTATTTGTTGATATGAATGATTCAATACAATGATACAACGTATGCAAATCTCGGACATATGCGTTCCACATCTGCTCCCTCATCAGCTAAACATTTGCTTGCTTCTTGCCACAATATCCGGTCATAAACTCTGATAAATTGACTTCCAAATTGCGAGTCATATTCAATGCCTCAAAAAGAACCTAAAACGATTCTAATTGATAAACTGAAACTCAAGTATTGGAAAAATCTCAAAAGTACAATGTTAAGCGTGCACGGAAATTACGATATAAAAGTTCAAAAAATCATAAATTTTCTTTTCAAAAGCCGATTTTTAAAATTGTGTTTTTTATTAGTTGTTACCTTTGAAAAAAATCACATTTTTTGATTGAGGAATCCCGCGACTGCCGGTTCTATGTACCGGATTGACCCGAAACTCTTCGACCAGGGGCAGTCACCTCAACAATATGTTTTTTGTTCGTCCATTTTTTCGTCGTGGGAGCAGCACTTCCCGGAATACCTGCTCCGAATACTACTGGTCCGAGCCGGGATCGAACAAAACCCCGGACCTTGGATCTGCTCGGTTTGTCAGAACCGAATACACCATCGTGCTACGTCTGTAAGGTGTAATCGTTGCATGGAGTGGGTGCACTTTAGGAGCTGTTCAGGTCTGAACCACATCAGGGAGTATAGCGAAGCAGACTTTGTTGCCTCATGCTGTACCAACGAAGTTAGCAGTGGGTCTCTGGATTTGGTGTTATCATCGTCGTCTGCATTTTCGTCGTCGTCATCATCATCCAACTACGAGACTCCCCCGCAGTCGCCCTCGCAACAGCATCAACACATACAGCATCTTACACCACAGATTGCTGTTGCCACTCCTGACAGTGCATCAATTTTGCAATTTAATTGTAATGGCCTACGCAACAAAATCAGTGAGGTCATAGAATTTATGAATCGGAGAAACATCATGGTCGCCGCGATCCAAGAAACTAAGCTAAATGCCACCTGCAGCCTGCACAGTTGTGACGGATACAACGTGCTACGTAAGGATCGCACCAGAAGTGGATGTGGGAGACATGCTTTCCTGTTACACCATTCTGTGCAGTACAGACCTATTTCGCCTGAGCTTGACTCTAGAGACCCGTACATGGAATGTATGGGGGTAGCAGTCAAGTCTGGAACTGCCGAAATAGAGCTGTACAACGTATACATCCCGCCGGTTGGCAGCTGCGCCCTTCGTTAGTTGCCAGACATTAGCAATTTGCTACAAGGCAATAACCGCTTGGTCCTAGGAGACTTTAATGCTCACCACGAACTGTGGCATTCTCTCCTAGACAACGACCAGAGGGGCATAGCTTTGGCAGAGCAAATTGATAGCTCTACGTTCTGCACAGTGAATGAGGATGAGGATAGCTCGCCAGACATCACTTTGGCATCGCCTGGCCTGATCAACGACGTCACCTGGCAACCCGTCATCTCACTAGGATCGGACCACCTTCCCATAATTCTCTCCATAAAAAGACAACCCGATTTCTTAATCTCTGAACGCCGTACGTTTCTCAATCAAAATAGGCTAATTGGGAGGCCTTCAGAGAAGCCACCAACCGCAGCTTTAATAATCTAGCTATTCCGTCGGACGTATGGGTAGCCGAGAAAAAGTTCCGGGCCATCATTAACGCAGCAGCCGCTCGCCATATTGCTGCTGGTCGAATACCCGAAGTACGACCAAACTTCCCAGCAGAGGCATCGGGACTCACATACGAGCGTGATGACATTCGTCGCTCCAACCCTACTGACCCTAGAATTAGAGATCTCAACTCAGAGATCAGTAGGTTGGTCAACGAATATAAGCGAAACAAATGGCTAGACCACTTAAAGCAGTGCAACTTGAGTTTCGAAATTGGTAAGTTGTGGACAACGGTCAAATCACTCTCTAACCCTGTAAGGAAGGATGATCGGACAGCTGTCACGTTCGGTGATAGAACAGTGACAGATCCGAAGCGGTGCGCATGTTATTTTAACCGGCTTTTTATTGAGCACCCAGAGAGTGATAAGGCGAAAAGGAGAGTATTGCGTCGTATCCGCGCTCTCCGAGTCGAAGAGGCACCACCTCAATTTACCGTTAGCGAAGTTGCCCATGTCATCCGCAGCGAAAAGTCATCAAAGGCGCTGGGTCCGGACGGAATCTCAATGCTGATGTTAAAGCACTTGGATACCCCGGGAGTAAAGTACAGGACCAAAGTAGTCAATCTGTCGCTAGCCACTCACGAAGTTCCCGATGCCTGGAAAATGGGCAGAGTGGTCCCGCTACTGAAGCCAGGCAAAGACGCAAGTAAAGGAGATTCGTACAGGCCGATCTCCTTGCTTTCTCCAGTAGCAAAGACGCTTGAAGCACTGCTCCTCCCCAGCCTGATCGAACACTTTCCTAGTGCTGATCATCAGCATGGATTCCGCACAGCACAACAACTGCTTTACACGCCATCACCACACGTATAAGTCGCGGCCTTAACCAGAACAAGCCTAACGACAGGACGGTCCTCGTGGCTCTTGACCTTTCAATCATGCCACTCTGTTCGAGGATAGTTGAATTTAGAGACAGAAAGTCGAAGCCTCGTAGAGTTAAACAAGGAGTTCCCCAGGGTGGAGTTTTATCCCCGGCTCTGTTTAACCTCTACCTCTCTAAAATTCCTGCACCACCAGACGGCGTTGAAATTGTGTCGTACGCTGACGATTGCACAATTCTGGCGTCAGGACCTAAAGTAGATGACATTTGCGAAAAAATCAAGTGTTACCTCACTGACTTAGCACGTTTCTTCACTGCGAGGAATATGAAAATATCCGCCTCCAAATCATCAGCCACACTGTTTACTGCTTGGACCGCAGAGGTGCGGTTGTCACTCAATGTGAAAGTCGATGACGTCAACATCCCGACCACCAACTACCCCAAAATCTTTGGGGTCACATTGGGCAGCCTTTTGAGATCCTCTTCACATGCTACAGCTATCTGCGATAAACTGAAAAGCAGTAACAAGGTCGACGCAGTGGAAGAAAATGCAGACTTGCCAGAATGCCGCCCTTAGAAGATCAACAGGGTGTCTTCTTATGTCTTCTGAGGACCAGCTACATGAGGAGACGAAGGTCCTTACCGTGCGCAGACACAATTTCCTGTTGTCTAAGCAATACCTGCTAGGGTGTTTTCGCAGCAGTCATCCTAACCACCATCTTTTGAACAGGCCGCCTCCACCCAGGCTGATCAGGTACGATCTTCATGATCTGGAGAGAGGTCCAGCGGTATAAGAGAGAACCATTAGATCATCGAAACTATCGGGCAGGTTTGAACAACATTCACGCCGATGATGTCGCAGCAGCAGTATCCAGCTACCGTGTGAATGTAGTGCTAGGGGAACATCCTCTGGAGATTTCACCTGAGGAGAAGATACTACCTCGACAGACGCGCGTGGCGCAGCTGAGATCTGGATGGTGCAGCCGCCTCAATTCTTACTGGGCACGAATTGATGCTAACGTTCCGGACATCTGTCCCGCCTGGCATAAGGGACCATATGATGTACTGCACCTCTTCTATTGTCCGGCCAAGCTCACTCAGCTGACCCCCAGGTCTTTGTGGACGCATCCAGTTCAAATGGCGAATTTCCTTCACCTGGATATCGAAGCAGATACCCATAGACGAACAAGACTTCAAAATAAATATATTGTTGTTACAACAACAACATTTTTTGATATCACCAAAAAAATTACTGAGTAATGGTTGTTTCATTAAAAAAAATTACACATTTTAATTTTCTACACGCTCAAACTTGATCGGTTGGAAGCAAGTTGTGCTTTTTATTTGCTTTATTGAATATCATATTAAAGTAGCTTACTAAAACATGTATGTATGTACATAAAAATCGATTGAAAATTAAATGATTTATGCTAAGTTCGGTGATGACAGATTTATCGTCTTTTTTGATTCTGCCTATAAATAAATAGAACAACAGCAAACACACACATATTCCTAAATGTTACTTCTGTATGGAAATCGCAATTTTTGTCAATTCAGTTTTCTCAGTAGTCTTTGTTTTACTGCGATTGCTGAAAGACGTATTTACGCATCAAACTAAAAATCTTTCTGTAAACTCTTACAAAAACAATTTTAAACAAAATTGACGATCGTCACAGACAAGTCATAAACGGAATAGTGGTCTACACTTAAAATAACAACAAAGTGCATGCCTCAAGTGCTAACACATTTGTTGCATAACAAAATGAGGAAAGAATAAAACAAAACAGAAGCAACAATTATGCATGATTCTAACGCTGTAACTATAAATCTGAGTGATGAAAGTGATGATGATGAAAACAACTGGCAGCAGGTACCAACGAAAAGAAAACATAGTGTCACCAAACTTATTTAACAACAACATCATAACAATGATCCATCTTCATCTACATCTAATCACTTTTCGAACTTAGCCGCTAATGAAGCAGAGGATTCTGATGATGTTAATCCAACTATTTCTGATGCGATTCCCAAACCTCCTCCAATATTTATCCCAGATGTTGATGATACCACAAAAATGGTAAAAATATAAGTAAGATTATAGCCAGCAGTGATTAATTTTGTGTCTTAGGAACAGTGAAGTTAGGTTGGTTGTAAACAAAATAGAATCGTATCGAAAAGTTATGTCATTTGGACTCTGCAAAGAAAAACTTCCACACCTAACAAGTCAAGCAGGAAAGGGCATTCAGGGTAGTAATAAAGGGTCTTCACCATTGAACGTCAATATCAGATATTAAAGCAGCTCTTCTGACTAAAGGCCACGAAGTAAGAAATGCAGTAAGTCGCAAAACAAAAACACCGCTTCTAATGTTTTTTTTTGTTGATTTGGATCCTAGTCCAAATAATCATGAAATTTTCAAAATGAGGTCCTGCGAAAATGCCATCATCGAAATTGAAGCCGCAGGAAAATTTTACGATATTGTTCAATGCCACAGATGCAAACAATTTGGTCATACAAAATCGTATTGAAGAAGGCCATTTAAATGTGTAAAAAGTGGGCAAGGACATCCAACTTTAGAGTGCAGCAAAGCTCGAAATGTACCACCCCAATGCGTACATTGTTTAGGCCACCATACGGCTAGCTACCGGAGATTTATTGAGTATCAAAATATCGTCACTAAGAGATCTAGACACGTGAATAAAAGGAATCTGCTATTTTTAAACTACAATACTGCTTATAATATGAATGAAATACCGAACAATAAACAGCCAATGACGTACTCGCAAGCAGTTCGCGGTACAGATAATGTTGAAACATCTTTACTGCAAAAGATTGAATCTATGTTATCGAAAAAAATTGAGTTGACGAATACCTTAATGAACATGGTGTCAATGTTGATGAGCAAACTATGGAAATAAATCTTATAATTGTTGAGTGGAATGCCAAAGGTGTTTCTAACCATTTGAATGAAATTGAAGTTTTTATGCAGTTAAATCACAAAGATAAAAGATTTTGACATAATACGCCAAACCAATGAAATAAAACTTTTCGACTCCGAAAAGTCTGGCAAAGAACTAGGTTTCCCCTTGATAAAACTAATTTTAACTCAGTAGGGAATTTCCTCAGTAGTCTAAGCCCTACAGATGCCACCGATCATAGTCTATATAGAGCGACAAAATATCTAAAGCGGCCTATAAGGAGAAATGTTCCCGTAAGAGATTTAAAAAAAGTTTGGTGTAGATCCGACAAAAGAAAGGCAAAAGCAGAAGTGAAAAGTTGATGAAAAGTTTTGTTCAGGAGAGCCATTTTTAAAGATAAGGTCCCTTTATATTTGCGCTTAGAATCGTCGACTTTACTTTCATAAAACGCGCATATCTCTGGGAGGGAACACTTTTGGGGCATGGGATCGGTCTCATTCGATGCTCAGATGTTGTCCACATCAAAAAAGAAAAACAATAAAAATTGATTTTTTTACCCTTAGTTCCCTTGATCTATGCGCTGTCGCATATACATAAAGATCTTAGAATTTCTATTGTAAAAGAGGTATTAAAAATGCATAGTGAAAACTATCTCCATAGGTTAAGCAATCACATTAACTTATTAGCTATAAGCTTATTAGACGATAGTGATGAAATAAGAAGAATAAAGAGACATCACATTCTAGATCTCCAATTTTTGTAGTATTAACAATAAAATAAAAAAGACTGAAGTATCATAACTGACACCTAATTTGTTATTGTATTATATTGCTATATTTGTTAAGTTCAGTGGAACTTATATGACCTGTTATTTTTAAGAACATTATTACATTTGCTTATTATTTCTTTTGTAAATAGATTGCAAATAAAGAAAAAAATGCTTTCTCAGTAAATTGTCGGCAACAAAACTAAATGCTTTTAGACAAACACTGATTTTTGTCGCATTATTTTTTTATGAAATTTTTAAGAACAATTCTTTTTATTATAAAATTGTTTTTTTTTCGAAACTTCAACAATGTAGGTGTTGAAACAGTGCTACAATTTGTAGCAGCACTGTTTCTATCGAGAATGTGCGCTGGCTTGTGTGCATAAACGAAATGGAGAATAAAGTCAAGTACATTGACACCGTTGTGTACACAAGCCCTTTTTCATATTTTCGCACGGTCTATGCGTGTGTTCTAAAACGGCACATAGGGTCACACAAAGCGATCAATCCCGCGATTGCCGGTTCTATGTACCGGATTGACCCGAAACTCTTCGGCCAGGGGCAGTCACCTCAACAATATATGTTTTTTGTTCGTCCATTTTTTCGTCGTGGGAGCAGCACTTTCCGGAATGCCTGCTCCGAATACTACTGGTCCGAGCCGCGATCGAACAAAACCCCGGACCTTGGATCTGCTCGGTTTGTCAGAACCGAATACGCCATCGTGCTACGTCTGTAAGGTGTAATCGTTGCATGGAGTGGGTGCACTTCAGGAGCTGTTCAGGTACGAACCACATCAGGGAGTATAGCGAAGCAGTCTTTGTTGCCTCATGCTGTATCAACGAAGTTAGCAGTGGGTCTCTGGATTTGGTGTTATCATCGTCGTCTGCATTTTCGTCGTCGTCATCATCATCCAACTACGAGACTCCCCCGCAGTCGCCCTCTCAACAGCATCAACACATACAGCATCTTACACCACAGATTGCTGTTGCCACTCCTGACAGTGCATCAATCTTGCAATTTAATTGTAATGGCCTACGCAACAAAATCAGTGAGGTCATAGAATTTATGAATCGGAGAAACATCATGGTCGCCGCGATCCAAGAAACTAAGCTAAATGCCACCTGCAGCCTGCACAGTTGTGACGGATACAACGTGCTACGTAAGGATCGCACCAGAAGTGGATGTGGGAGACATGCTTTCCTGTTACACCATTCTGTGCAGTACAGACCTATTTCGCCTGAGCTTGACTCTAGAGACCCGTACATGGAATGTATGGGGGTAACAGTCAAGTCTGGAACTGCCGAAATAGAGCTGTACAACGTATACATCCCGCCGGTTGGCAGCTGCGCCCTTCGTTAGTTGCCAGACATTAGCAATTTGCTACAAGGCAATAACCGCTTGGTCCTAGGAGACTTTAATGCTCACCACGAACTGTGGCATTCTCTCCTAGACAACGACCAGAGGGGCATAGCTTTGGCAGAGCAAATTGATAGCTCTACGTTCTGCACAGTGAATGAGGATGAGGATAGCTCGCCAGACATCACTTTGGCATCGCCTGGCCTGATCAACGACGTCACCTGGCAACCCGTCATCTCACTAGGATCGGACCACCTTCCCATAATTCTCTCCATAAAAAGACAACCCGATTTCTTAATCTCTGAACGCCGTACGTTTCTCAATCAAAATAGGCTAATTGGGAGGCCTTCAGAGAAGCCACCAACCGCAGCTTTAATAATCTAGCTATTCCGTCGGACGTATGGGTAGCCGAGAAAAAGTTCCGGGCCATCATTAACGCAGCAGCCGCTCGCCATATTGCTGCTGGTCGAATACCCGAAGTACGACCAAACTTCCCAGCAGAGGCATCGGGACTCACATACGAGCGTGATGACATTCGTCGCTCCAACCCTACTGACCCTAGAATTAGAGATCTCAACTCAGAGATCAGTAGGTTGGTCAACGAATATAAGCGAAACAAATGGCTAGACCACTTAAAGCAGTGCAACTTGAGTTTCGAAATTGGTAAGTTGTGGACAACGGTCAAATCACTCTCTAACCCTGTAAGGAAGGATGATCGGACAGCTGTCACGTTCGGTGATAGAACAGTGACAGATCCGAAGCGGTGCGCGTGTTATTTTAACCGGCTTTTTATTGAGCACCCAGAGAGTGATAAGGCGAAAAGGAGAGTATTGCGTCGTATCCGCGCTCTCCGAGTCGAAGAGGCACCACCTCAATTTACCGGGAGTAAAGTACAGGACCAAAGTAGTCAATCTGTCGCTAGCCACTCACGAAGTTCCCGATGCCTGGAAAATGGGCAGAGTGGTCCCGCTACTGAAGCCAGGCAAAGACGCAAGTAAAGGAGATTCGTACAGGCCGATCTCCTTGCTTTTTCCAGTAGCAAAGACGCTTGAAGCACTGCTCCTCCCCAGCCTGATCGAACACTTTCCTAGTGCTGATCATCAGCATGGATTCCGCACAGCACAACAACTGCTTTACACGCCATCACCACACGTATAAGTCGCGGCCTTAACCAGAACAAGCCTAACGACAGGACGGTCCTCGTGGCTCTTGACCTTACAAAAGCCTTCGACACGGTCAATCATGCCACTCTGTTCGAGGATAGTTGAATTTAGAGACAGAAAGTCGAAGCCTCGTAGAGTTAAACAAGGAGTTCCCCAGGGTGGAGTTTTATCCCCGGCTCTGTTTAACCTCTACCTCTCTAAAATTCCTGCACCACCAGACGGCGTTGAAATTGTGTCGTACGCTGACGATTGCACAATTCTGGCGTCAGGACCTAAAGTAGATGACATTTGCGAAAAAATCAAGTGTTACCTCACTGACTTAGCACGTTTCTTCACTGCGAGGAATATGAAAATATCCGCCTCCAAATCATCAGCCACACTGTTTACTGCTTGGACCGCAGAGGTGCGGTTGTCACTCAATGTGAAAGTCGATGACGTCAACATCCCGACCACCAACTACCCCAAAATCTTTGGGGTCACATTGGGCAGCCTTTTTAGATCCTCTTCACATGCTACAGCTATCTGCGATAAACTGAAAAGCAGTAACAAGGTCGACGCAGTGGAAGAAAATGCAGACTTGCCAGAATGCCGCCCTTAGAACATCAACAGGGTGTCTTCTTATGTCTTCTGAGGACCAGCTACATGAGGAGACGAAGGTCCTTACCGTGCGCAGACACAATTTCCTGTTGTCTAAGCAATACCTGCTAGGGTGTTTTCGCAGCAGTCATCCTAACCACCATCTTTTGAACAGGCCGCCTCCACCCAGGCTGATCAGGTACGATCTTTATGATCTGGAGAGAGGTCCAGCGGTATAAGAGAGAACCATTAGATCATCGAAACTATCGGGCAGGTTTGAACAACATTCACGCCGATGATGTCGCAGCAGCAGTATCCAGCTACCGTGTGAATGTAGTGCTAGGGGAACATCCTCTGGAGATTTCACCTGAGGAGAAGATACTACCTCGACAGACGCGCGTGGCGCAGCTGAGATCTGGATGGTGCAGCCGCCTCAATTCTTACTGGGCACGAATTGATGCTAACGTTCCGGACATCTGTCCCGCCTGGCATAAGGGACCATATGATGTACTGCACCTCTTCTATTGTCCGGCCAAGCTCACTCAGCTGACCCCCAGGTCTTTGTGGACGCATCCAGTTCAAATGGCGAATTTCCTTCACCTGGATATCGAAGCAGATACCCATAGACGAACAAGACTTCAAAATAAATATATTGTTGTTACAACAACAACATTTTTTGATATCACCAAAAAAATTACTGAGTAATGGTTGTTTCATTAAAAAAAATTACACATTTTAATTTTCTACACGCTCAAACTTGATCGGTTGGAAGCAAGTTGTGCTTTTTATTTGCTTTATTGAATATCATATTAAAGTAGCTTACTAAAACATGTATGTATGTACATAAAAATCGATTGAAAATTAAATGATTTATGCTAAGTTCGGTGATGACAGATTTATCGTCTTTTTTGATTCTGCCTATAAATAAATAGAACAACAGCAAACACACACATATTCCTAAATGTTACTTCTGTATGGAAATCGCAATTTTTGTCAATTCAGTTTTCTCAGTAGTCTTTGTTTTACTGCGATTGCTGAAAGACGTATTTACGCATCAAACTAAAAATCTTTCTGTAAACTCTTACAAAAACAATTTTAAACAAAATTGACGATCGTCACAGACAAGTCATAAACGGAATAGTGGTCTACACTTAAAATAACAACAAAGTGCATGCCTCAAGTGCTAACACATTTGTTGCATAACAAAATGAGGAAAGAATAAAACAAAACAGAAGCAACAATTATGCATGATTCTAACGCTGTAACTATAAATCTGAGTGATGAAAGTGATGATGATGAAAACAACTGGCAGCAGGTACCAACGAAAAGAAAACATAGTGTCACCAAACTTATTTAACAACAACATCATAACAATGATCCATCTTCATCTACATCTAATCACTTTTCGAACTTAGCCGCTAATGAAGCAGAGGATTCTGATGATGTTAATCCAACTATTTCTGATGCGATTCCCAAACCTCCTCCAATATTTATCCCAGATGTTGATGATACCACAAAAATGGTAAAAATATAAGTAAGATTATAGCCAGCAGTGATTAATTTTGTGTCTTAGGAACAGTGAAGTTAGGTTGGTTGTAAACAAAATAGAATCGTATCGAAAAGTTATGTCATTTGGACTCTGCAAAGAAAAACTTCCACACCTAACAAGTCAAGCAGGAAAGGGCATTCAGGGTAGTAATAAAGGGTCTTCACCATTGAACGTCAATATCAGATATTAAAGCAGCTCTTCTGACTAAAGGCCACGAAGTAAGAAATGCAGTAAGTCGCAAAACAAAAACACCGCTTCTAATGTTTTTTTTTGTTGATTTGGATCCTAGTCCAAATAATCATGAAATTTTCAAAATGAGGTCCTGCGAAAATGCCATCATCGAAATTGAAGCCGCAGGAAAATTTTACGATATTGTTCAATGCCACAGATGCAAACAATTTGGTCATACAAAATCGTATTGAAGAAGGCCATTTAAATGTGTAAAAAGTGGGCAAGGACATCCAACTTTAGAGTGCAGCAAAGCTCGAAATGTACCACCCCAATGCGTACATTGTTTAGGCCACCATACGGCTAGCTACCGGAGATTTATTGAGTATCAAAATATCGTCACTAAGAGATCTAGACACGTGAATAAAAGGAATCTGCTATTTTTAAACTACAATACTGCTTATAATATGAATGAAATACCGAACAATAAACAGCCAATGACGTACTCGCAAGCAGTTCGCGGTACAGATAATGTTGAAACATCTTTACTGCAAAAGATTGAATCTATGTTATCGAAAAAAATTGAGTTGACGAATACCTTAATGAACATGGTGTCAATGTTGATGAGCAAACTATGGAAATAAATCTTATAATTGTTGAGTGGAATGCCAAAGGTGTTTCTAACCATTTGAATGAAATTGAAGTTTTTATGCAGTTAAATCACAAAGATAAAAGATTTTGACATAATACGCCAAACCAATGAAATAAAACTTTTCGACTCCGAAAAGTCTGGCAAAGAACTAGGTTTCCCCTTGATAAAACTAATTTTAACTCAGTAGGGAATTTCCTCAGTAGTCTAAGCCCTACAGATGCCACCGATCATAGTCTATATAGAGCGACAAAATATCTAAAGCGGCCTATAAGGAGAAATGTTCCCGTAAGAGATTTAAAAAAAGTTTGGTGTAGATCCGACAAAAGAAAGGCAAAAGCAGAAGTGAAAAGTTGATGAAAAGTTTTGTTCAGGAGAGCCATTTTTAAAGATAAGGTCCCTTTATATTTGCGCTTAGAATCGTCGACTTTACTTTCATAAAACGCGCATATCTCTGGGAGGGAACACTTTTGGGGCATGGGATCGGTCTCATTCGATGCTCAGATGTTGTCCACATCAAAAAAGAAAAACAATAAAAATTGATTTTTTTACCCTTAGTTCCCTTGATCTATGCGCTGTCGCATATACATAAAGATCTTAGAATTTCTATTGTAAAAGAGGTATTAAAAATGCATAGTGAAAACTATCTCCATAGGTTAAGCAATCACATTAACTTATTAGCTATAAGCTTATTAGACGATAGTGATGAAATAAGAAGAATAAAGAGACATCACATTCTAGATCTCCAATTTTTGTAGTATTAACAATAAAATAAAAAAGACTGAAGTATCATAACTGACACCTAATTTGTTATTGTATTATATTGCTATATTTGTTAAGTTCAGTGGAACTTATATGACCTGTTATTTTTAAGAACATTATTACATTTGCTTATTATTTCTTTTGTAAATAGATTGCAAATAAAGAAAAAAATGCTTTCTCAGTAAATTGTCGGCAACAAAACTAAATGCTTTTAGACAAACACTGATTTTTGTCGCATTATTTTTTTATGAAATTTTTAAGAACAATTCTTTTTATTATAAAATTGTTTTTTTTCGAAACTTCAACAATGTAGGTGTTGAAACAGTGCTACAATTTGTAGCAGCACTGTTTCTATCGAGAATGTGCGCTGGCTTGTGTGCATAAACGAAATGGAGAATAAAGTCAAGTACATTGACACCGTTGTGTACACAAGCCCTTTTTCATATTTTCGCACGGTCTATGCGTGTGTTCTAAAACGGCACATAGGGTCACACAAAGCGATCAATCCCGCGATTGCCGGTTCTATGTACCGGATTGACCCGAAACTCTTCGGCCAGGGGCAGTCACCTCAACAATATATGTTTTTTGTTCGTCCATTTTTTCGTCGTGGGAGCAGCACTTTCCGGAATGCCTGCTCCGAATACTACTGGTCCGAGCCGCGATCGAACAAAACCCCGGACCTTGGATCTGCTCGGTTTGTCAGAACCGAATACGCCATCGTGCTACGTCTGTAAGGTGTAATCGTTGCATGGAGTGGGTGCACTTCAGGAGCTGTTCAGGTACGAACCACATCAGGGAGTATAGCGAAGCAGTCTTTGTTGCCTCATGCTGTATCAACGAAGTTAGCAGTGGGTCTCTGGATTTGGTGTTATCATCGTCGTCTGCATTTTCGTCGTCGTCATCATCATCCAACTACGAGACTCCCCCGCAGTCGCCCTCTCAACAGCATCAACACATACAGCATCTTACACCACAGATTGCTGTTGCCACTCCTGACAGTGCATCAATCTTGCAATTTAATTGTAATGGCCTACGCAACAAAATCAGTGAGGTCATAGAATTTATGAATCGGAGAAACATCATGGTCGCCGCGATCCAAGAAACTAAGCTGAATGCCACCATCAGCCTGCACAGTTGTGACGGATACAACGTGCTACGTAAGGATCGCACCAGAAGTGGATGTGGGAGACATGCTTTCCTGTTACACCATTCTGTGCAGTACAGACCTATTTCGCCTGAGCTTGACTCTAGAGACCCATACATGGAATGTATGGGGGTAGCAGTCAAGTCTGGAACTGCCGAAATAGAGCTGTACAACGTATACATCCCGCCGGTTGGCAGCTGCGCCCTTCGTTAGTTGCCAGACATTAGCAATTTGCTACAAGGCAATAACCGCTTGGTCCTAGGAGACTTTAATGCTCACCACGAACTGTGGCATTCTCTCCTAGACAACGACCAGAGGGGCATAGCTTTGGCAGAGCAAATTGATAGCTCTACGTTCTGCACAGTGAATGAGGATGCCCCCACGCGGATTAAGGGCGATTGCCATAGCTCGCCAGACATCACTTTGGCATCGCCTGGCCTGATCAACGACGTCATCTGGCAACCCGTCATCTCACTAGGATCGGACCACCTTCACATAATTCTCTCCATAAAAAGACCACCCGATTTCATAATCTCTGAACGCCGTTCGTTTCTCAATCAAACAAAGGCTAATTGGGAGGCCTTCAGAAAAGCCACCAACCGCAGCTTTAATAATCTAGCTATTCCGTCGGACGTTCGGGTAGCCGAGAAAAAGTTCCGGGCCATCATTAACGCAGCAGCCGCTCGCCATATTCCTGCTGGTCGAATACCCGAAGTACGACCAAACTACCCAGCAGAGGTAGCGGGACTCGCAGACGAGCGTGATGACATTCGTCGCTCCAATCCTACTGACCCTAGAATTAGGAATCTCAACTCTGAAATCAGTAGGTTAGTCAACGAATATAAGCGGAACAAATGGCTAGACCACTTAATGCAGTGCAACTTGAGTTTCGAAATTGGTAAGTTGTGGACAACGGTCAAATCTCTCTCTAACCCTGTAAGGAAGGATGATCGGACAGCTGTCACGTTCGGTGATAGAACAGTGACAGATCCGAAGCGGTGCGCGTGTTATTTTAACCGGCTTTTTATTGAGCACCCAGAGAGTGATAAGGCGAAAAGGAGAGTATTGCGTCGTATCCGCGCTTTCCGAGTCGAAGAGGCACCACCACAATTTACCGTTGGCTAAGTTGCCCATGTCATCCGCAGCGCAAAGTCATCAAAGGCGCTGGGTCCGGACGGAATCTCAATGCTGATGTTAAAGCACTTGGATACCCCGGGAGTAGAGTACAGGATCAAAGTAGTCAATCTGTCGCTACCCACTCACGAAGTTCCCGATGCCTGGAAAATGGGCAGAGTGGTCCCGCTACTGAAGCCAGGCAAAGACGCAAGTAAAGGAGATTCGTACAGGCCGATCTCCTTGCTTTCTCCAGTAGCGAAGACGCTTGAAGCACTGCTTCTCCCCAGCCTGATCGAACACTTTCCTAGTGCTGATCATCAGCATGGATTCCGCAAGCAGCACAGCACAACAACTGCTTTACACGCCATCACCACACGTATAAGTCGCGGCCTTAACCAGAACAAGCCTAACGACAGGACGGTCCTCGTGGCTCTTGACCTTACAAAAGCCTTCGACACGGTTAATCATGCCACTCTGTTCGAGGACAGTAGAATTTAGAGACAAAAAATCGAAGCCCCGTAGAGTTGAACAAGGAGTTCCCCAGGGTAGAGTTTTATCCCCGGCTCTGTTTAACCTTTACCTCTCTAAAATTCCTGCACCACCAGACGGCGTTGAAATTGTGTCGTACGCTGACGATTGCACAATTCTGGCGTCAGGACCTAAAGTGGATGACATTTGCGAAAAAATCAACTGTTACCTCACTGACTTAGCACGTTTCTTCACTGTGAGGGATATGAAAATATCCGCCTCCAAATCATCAGCCACACTGTTTACTGCTTGGACCGCAGAGGTGCGGTTGTCACTCAATGTGACAGGTCTCTGTGGACGCATCCAGTTCAAATGGCGCGTTTCCTTCACCTGGATATCGAAGCAGATCCCCCATAGACGAACAAGACTTCAAAATAAATATATTGTTGTTACAACAACAACAACACAAAGCGATGATTTACTTAATTGTTAATCTGAACATGAATCGTGCGTTTAGTTTCTCTTCCCCCCGTGACATAGTGATATAAAATCTTTTTAAAACAAACACATATTAAACAGTAATATACAAATTGAAACAATTATTGTATAAATTAAACATGAACAAACACTGTGAACATAAAGAAACATTTGATTTAAAACATAAAATAAAACAAACATTGTACATACATACCTACATTTAAGTGAAACAAATAAAATAACACACAAAAATATCACATTGTTACACTAATCAAAATATGCAATAAAGCAAAAAAAAAAAACAGTGATAACAAAAACAAAACCCATTGCTTAAACATTTTGGATCATGCGAACCCAATAGTGAAAAAATACACTCGAAAAAAAGTGTGGGTCCACTTAAACAAAAAAGTGCAAAAGTGAATAAAAAATATATATAAATTGTGCCACACACCACCGCCATATTTGAGGACGCCACCTCCATTTTGGAAGCCCCATGTAGAAGGACGCCAACGACCCCGCCATACAACGACCCCTAGAAGACTTCGGAAGGAAAAAATCGGTGTGAGCATAATTTTCTTGTCGTTACGAGCGAATTAAAATACATGATATTACGTAACATTGCGACATCATTTTGGACCGAATTAAAAATCTACAACAACATAGACACTTGACTCTTTTTTTTTGGATAGATAGATTGACCCATTCCTGACCCATTTGAGAAAATTTTGGCGACTTTTTGAAAACTTTAGCAATTTTATTTGGAAAAGTTTTTTCGTTTTTTGTTATTTATTCGGTCTTTTATCATTATTATGACTTGAGCAGTTTTTTATTCTGGTTCGAGACCTTTATGTTGTTTCTTTTTCAGAATCAACTTAAAAAGAAGAAATTGGTGAAATGTATTTGCTACGGTTGCCAGGCAGACTGTACAGCTGTTTCTAAACCCGCCAAGGTTTTTCTTCAGCAGTCTTTGGCAACGATTACTTCGGCCACAAATCAAATGACTTATACGGGAGACTCATTTTTATTAATGAGAATTACCCTTTGTGTATAGTCTTCGAACTGTGCGTAGAGCAATCTTCAACGCGCAATATCATTTCCACCAATCTCCCGTATAAGTCATTTGATTTGTGGCCGAAGTAATCGTTGCCAAAGACTGCTGAAGAAAAACCTTGGCGGGTTTAGAAACAGCTGTACAGTCTGCCTGGCAACCGTAGCAAATACATTTCACCAATTTCTTCTTTTTAAGTTGATTCTGAAAAAGAAACAACATAAAGGTCTCGAACCAGAATAAAAAACTGCTCAAGTCATAATAATGATAAAAGACCGAATAAATAACAAAAAACGAAAAAACTATTAAAAAGGATTGGTACGCCCTAATGTGCAACGCATGTATGAGTATATGTACGCACAAAAACATGCACACTTTGATTGTGCTTTTGCATTTGTGGTTTTCAACGAAGACCCATGCGAAACGGAATTGGTGGAAATGATATTGCGCGTTGAAGATTGCTCTACGCACAGTTCGAAGACTATACACAAAGGGTAATTCTCATTAATAAAAATGAGTCTCCCGTATAAGTCATTTGATTTGTGGCCGAAGTAATCGTTGCCAAAGACTGCTGAAGAAAAACCTTGGCGGGTTTAGAAACAGCTGTACAGTCTGCCTGGCAACCGTAGCAAATACATTTCACCAATTTCTTCTTTTTAAGTTGATTCTGAAAAAGAAACAACATAAAGGTCTCGAACCAGAATAAAAAACTGCTCAAGTCATAATTTGGAAAACATTTTTATCTTCCTCATATAAATTTCTTTAAAAAACTTTTTTGTGATTTTCTAAAAAATTTCGTGCATTTTTTGGAAAAGTTTTTTTGGGCGATTTTTGGAAGAAAATTTTTTGTTCCGATTTTTGCGATTAATAAACTTATTTTAAACCGGATTGCTGCTACTATATTGAAGGTGCAAAAATGGCAAAGGCATTGACAGACATATTTGTCAACTGTGTCAATGATTTGATGGACTTCGAATCCGTCTATTTAGTCACAAAATTGGAAGAAAGATCAATTTTCTGCGGTATCAAGTAAAGCGATCATATCTGGAGTGCAGAGATCGAGAGGAAATAGCTGAAGAGACCCCTATTGATAAGACGAAGTTAAGAACACACTACAAGGAGGCGCTATCCAGTTATAAAAACGTACTCAGCGCATTGAATGACGAGATCCAGACGATTTCCGAACGCCAAACCAAGGAAAAGCAGGAAAGAACTGATACATTTCAAGAGGTACCAAAAAGAGAGATCTATTTCGGCGATTTACATAAACAATTCAAAATTCAGCAAGGTTGAAAACTGTTGCACCTTAACAAAAAAACAGCGGGAGAAGCCAGGGAAATTATTAGCCAAGTTCATTTGACAAACGAAGGTTTCGATATTGCGTGGGGAAATTTGGTAGCCCGTTACAAAAACAAGCGATGCAAATAAACGAACAGCTAAAGACATTGTTTAATTTGTCCCAGGTCTCCTCAGAATCTGGTTCCTCAATACAGAAGTTGCAGCGCACGGTCAATGGACCTTTACTACCTTCATTAGTCTACCTTAGCTCAACGAAGCTATCCCGCACTTTTCTAGAAGAATTTTAAAATTATTTAAAAGATTGTACAAAAATTCCAACTTGGGCTGGATTTGATTGGTTTTTGACACACAAATTCAAGACCCTAGAATCGGTTGGAAATATAAAACCTGCCTTCTCGAAAAATAATCAGCCTCGATCTAATTTTGGCAAAAAAAGACACTCGCGTTAGCTCTTTTCAAACAAATATTTAACAGAACTCAAATGTAGCGAGGTTTAAAAAAAATCATGTAAAAAAGCGCGAAGACTCTAATACAAATGGCAGCCAACTTAGTAGAGAAGAGCATTTCTTGAGAGTTTCTCTAAGATGACTTGCGAAAAGCATCAATGATCGAATACATATCGTAAAAGTTTTACATTTATGCTACAATTGTCTCTCTTCTGATCATGGAGTGAGAGATTGTAAAAGTCGCTACACCTGTAGAGATTGTAAGCTTAAACACCACATTTTGCTGCATAAAGGCAACGAGGCCAACTATACATAGTAGGGACATAAATACTGTTACACACGTTTTATGCTGTAAAATAAAAAGTAATGAATGTTTTTGGACCAAATATTTTTTTAATATATTTATTGATGTATATTTTTATCCAAACAGAATGTATTTTTTTCGAAATGTCAGCCTTTTGCCGTAACATACGCCTTAAGTCGCACTGGCCAATCGTCAATAGCTGCACGAACCCCGTCCAATGGAAAATTGGCCACAGCTCGAACCAAAGCAGTCTTATGCGATCCAATGTTGGGGTATCTTTTGTGACAAACCTTGTCCTCTAAAACCGTCCCCAATTTGTAATCCAATGAGTTCAAATCTGGACTGCCTGAAGGACATTCCGCAAAGGAAATGAACGCTGGCAAATTGTTTCGAAGCCGGCTGGAAAGTCCATGACTGGTTTTGGAACAGGGAATTGTTAAGAGGCTTCACAACAGCTTTCAAAACGGTTTCTTGGTAAACTATGGCCGATGTTTTGACTCCTTCTTCGCAGAAATGAAGGTTAGTGGCCCCATCGTAAGAAACACCCCACCAAACCATGACTGAAGCTGGGTGATGACCCTTTTTCACCCTTGGGATCAGTTTAGATGCTTCCTTAGATAACCGTGCATACACTCTATCATTTTTCTTGTAAAATTTTTCCTGAACGGTAAAAATTTTTTTTCATCGGTGAACAAAATTTTTCTGTGCAAGTTATAGGGTACTTCACCAAAAGACGTTTGCATTTTTCAATCCTATTTTTTTTAAACTGCAGTCAATAAATGTCCGGTACGTCGTATGAAAGCCCCACGTCCCAAGTCTTTTAATGATTCGACTCATGGACTTTTGCATGATATTCATTTCACGGGCCATAATTTTCTGTTTTCGGAGAGGATTTCTGTGAATTCTTGATTTAACGGCTTTGATGACATGCGGCGTTCGAACACCGGTCTACCGATGCATAATCAGTTTTATGCATCGGTAGACGAACTTTCGGCTAATCCCTAGTGGCCGCAGCGTTTTGAAAATATCGTTTTATAATTTCACGATTGAAAAGCGCTATTACAGCGATACGGTTCTCATTATCTGACCACTCCATGACGAAAGTTGAAACAATTTTAAAATACCGTTACAGACTAACGCTATTGAGGTTAGCTTTCAAAACCCATATGACATTTACGAGGTATGTTCAGTTCTACTATTAAAACGGGTGTGTTCAATTTTGTAACAGTATTTATGTCCCTACTGTTGTTGTTGTAACAATATATTTATTTTGAATTCTTGTCTATGGGGGATCTGCTTCGATATCCAGGTGGAGGAAACGCGCCATTTGAACTGGATGCGTCCACAGTGACCTGGGGGTCAGCTGAGTGGGCTTGGCCGGACAATTGGAGATGTGCAGCACATCATGTGGTCCCTGATGGCAGCGGGACAGATGTCCGGAACGTTAGCATCAATTCGTGTCCAGTAAGAATTAAGGCTGCACCATCCAGATCTCAGCTGCGCCAGAACCACGCGCGTCTGCCGAGTTAGTATCTTCTCCTCAGGTGAAATCTCCGGGGGATGTTCCCCAGCACTACATTCACACGGTAGCTGGATACCAGATAGTTCGATAATCTAAAGGTTCTATCTTATACCGCTGGACCTCTCTCTCTCTAGATCATAGAGATCGTACCTGATCTGCCTGGGCGGAGGCATCCTGTTCAAGAGATGGTGGTTAGGGTGACTGCTGCGAAAACAACCTAGCAGGTATTGCATAGACAACAGGAAATTGTGTCTGCCCACGGTAAGGACCTTCGTATTAATGCAGCGTTACATGCAGTAAACAGTGTGGCTGATGATTTGGAAGCGTATATTTTCATATTCCTCGCAGTGAAAAAACGTGCTAAGTCAGTGAGGTAACAGTTGATTTTCTCGCAAATGTCAGCCTCTTTAGGTCATGACGCCATAAGTGTGCAATCGTCAGCGTATGACACAATTTCAACGCCGTCTGGTGGCGCAGGAAGTTGAGAGAGGTAGAGGTTAAACAGAGCCGGGGATATAACACCCTGGGGAACTCCTTGTTTAACTCTACGGGGCTTCGACTTTCTGTCTCTAAATTCTACATACGACTGGCGCCCACACATATAGTTTTCGACCCAACGTTTCAAACTGGGCGGAAGGGACGTTTCTTCAATGACCTCGAACAGAGTGGCATGATTGACCGTGTCGAAGGCTTTTGTAAGGTCAAGAGCCACGAGGGCCGTCCTGTCGTTATGCTTGTTCTGGTTAAGCCCGCGACTTATACGTGTGGTGACGGCGTATAAAGCAGTTGTTGTGCTGTGCTGCTTGCGGAATCCATGCTGGTGACCAGCACTAGGAAAGTGTTCGATCAGGCTGGGGAGGAGCAGTGCTTTAAGCGTCTTTGCTACTAGAGAAATCAAGGAGATCGGCCTGTACGAATCTCCTTTACTTGCGTCTTTGTCTGGCTTCAGTAGAAAAAAGCTTGAACGATATTTTACATCCATGACCAATTCTCCAACAAGAACTCGTTTTGCAGATACTTAAGTGGAGGTTTTTCAAGTACGCGTTCAATGCTGATGTACTTAAATGTACCGCCAAGTATTGTTAGACCCTAGCCAAGCCAAATATCAGAGAATTCTGTTTCGAAAGTTGCCAAAGATCCAGTGGAAGATTTTGAGCTTTTAACTGTCACATTTGGAGTAAATTGCGCCCCATTCGGACACTTCTTCAACTTGCGGAAGATGTGAAAGACAAATACCCTTTAGCCTCGCGAATAATACGACAAAATTTATACGTTGATGATGTCCTAGCAGGCGGCCATACCATAGAAGAAGCTGTAAATTACCGAATGGAATTAATTTCAGCCCTGGGCTCAGCAGGTTCCGAACTTAGAAAATGGAGCTCGAATAATCCTTTGGTGATTGAAGACCTGCCGCCAGAACAAATTTTACCCGTCAATTGGTTGGATATCTCGGAAGGATCCTCAACGAAGACTTTGGGGATCAGATGGCATATATCAGCTAGCTGCTTCACTTTTACCTCGCCACTTATCGAAGAAAAACAGACGTGTACCAAAAGAGAAGTTCTATCGACGATAGCCAAGTTTTTCGAGAAAGCGCTTACGCTGCTGCGCTCTACATTCCAATTGAATTTTCAAACAACACGACACATACTTCTCTTTTGGCTGCGAAAACTCGTGTCGCACCAATAAAAAAAAGTCTCGTTACCACCACTGGAACTTTGCGGAGCTGTTCTTCTTTCAGAATTAGCAGCAGCAGTTGTTCCAAATCTTCAACTGGCAAATGTATCTACACATTACTAGACGGACTCAACGATCTGCTGGCCTGGTTTACAAAACCACCCTGTTCATGGAGCTCTTTCGTCGGCAACAGAACGTCTACTATTCTGGAAAATGTTGGAAATGAAAACAGGAGCCCCCATGGCTGAAATTTCCAAAAGATCGATGGCCTTGATACGAAGTTTTGGAATACACAAATCTGGAGTCAAACCCGATCAAACTTCTAGCTAAACCACATTTGAAGACCCTTTGGCTAGATTTTCCTCCTTATCTCGAGCCTATAAAGTATTGGCGTATGTCCTCAGATTCTGACGAAATACCGGCGCAAATCGGACTCACCTGAGAATTTCATCCAATGAAATTACAGCTGTAGAGATCTAAGATGTTAAGATAAGACTCCTCGTTGTAACACAAAAACATCATTTCCAAGCTGAGTATCAATCTTTACTTTAAAAGAATCGTATTTTGCCAAGCAGCTGCCTCCTAACTCTTAACCCTTTTTTTAGACCAAAAAGGTGTTATCAGAACCAATTATTTTGTACTTTACAATCGCCTGCCTTATCTTATAATGAAATACATCCAATTATTTTGGCTTATGACACGCTCGCCTATCACAATTATTAACGGAATTTCTCAAAATTACGATTCACGGCGGCAATGCCCTGCGAGAATCTATTCTGATAATGGTACAAATTTTGAAGGTGCAGCGGAAATGATGCGTAAGGATTGCGTTCATAAAATCCTTTCAGACTTGTACCATCCAGCAGAATATTTACCTGAACCTTGAATAGAAATTCTACCTCCTGGAGCTCCTCATATGGGTGTCCTATGGGAGGCGTGATTTAAGTCAATTAAAACTCATCTGCGCAAGCTGATTTCGCAAATGAACTTTACCTTCGAAAGAATTCACAACAATATTAGCTCGTATAGAGGCCTGCCCCAATTCTAGACCCTTAATCCCTGCCAGCGATGACCCATAAGATTTATCTCTTTTGACACCAGGACATTTTCTCATCGGTACTACTTCGATTCTTGCTCGAAGCTGAGCCTGATATTTTCAAGATAATCTAACCCTAGCCAAACAGACGGAAACGATTTAAAATGATCTCACAAAATTTCTGCCAACGATGGAAGTCTGAATATTTAAAAGAGCTGCATCGTAGATACAAATGGAAGCATCAACAAGATAACACTAAAATTAACGACCTTGTCGTCATTAAAGACGAAAAATTGTCTCCCAACGAGTGGAAATGGGTCGTGTTGTCGGAACTCATCCCGTCACAGACAACAATATTAGGGTTGTGGACATTTTGACTACCAACCAAAGTCATGAAGCTGTTTTCTGACTGACTAGGCTTTTTGACGCCATCCCTTATCCAAAACTTCAATAAATTGTTTTTGTATCTCCCTCTAGAGATACCTACCGAGACGTGAACGCTCTGATAACCGCCTAGATCGTCACCGAAGCCGACGCGAGCGCCCAGGCGGCTGGCAGTACTCCTGTGGTCTTTGTCAAGAGGAACACGCCTTGAAGTTTGTAGGCGTTTCCGAGAAATGTCGCCTAAGACACGGTACCAAGCGGTTGACCGACAGGGGTACAGCCGCAATTGTCTGGCTCGAAGCCACTTAGCTTCTGACTGCCCTGTACTGGAGATGCGGCCACCGTCACCACACGTCTTTGCACAGCGCCCCACAGTTGCCCAAAGGTCCGCTATATTTGTGCCAACGGTGAGGGTTCGTTTGGCAAAAGATGATTTTGACTCTTGGGCTTCAGTGAAGGGTATTCTCAACTCTTCGTCGAAGGTGTCTCGCATCGCCACAGGATCATGTAGGCGCCTTAACCTACCGTCCATCCGCTTTCAAAATAAGCGTTTTGCCTCCTTGAAGGTGATGGCACGGCAAATGCGGGTCACATGGGTGTTGTAGGTGAAGGCTCTTATCACCGACGAATTGCCACGACAACCCTACTGCGACCCACTTATTGAGGAGCCGACATCTAACTTCTCTCCAAACGCGTGTGCCGACATCAACCCAAGAAGCAACACTCCAATAGACTTCCTTGGCGCAGACGTGTGTCCTTTGATCCTGCAGGATAGAGCCACCACCACAGGGCTTGGCAGAGTTCACGCCTACAAAACACATCTGGGCTATGTGTTTACTGGACCAGCCCGAAATCCCTTAAATTGTTAAGTGTATCTAGTTTGTAGCAGCACTCTTGTGTGCATAAACGAAATGGAAAATAAAGTCAAGTACATTGACACAGTTGTGTACTCAAGCCCTTTTTCATATTATCGCACATTCTCCCTTGTCATTTTGTTTTGTAATTGTTAATGTCGCTTTGTGGCGAGCCTATGCGTGTGTTCTAAAACGGCACGTAGGTTCACACAAAGCGAATATTTATTAAATTGTTAATCTGAACTTGAATCGTGCGTTTAGTTTCTCTTTCCTCCCGTGACATAGTGATATAAAATCTTTTTTTTTTAAACAAACACATATCAAGGAGTAATATACAAATTGAAACAATTATTGTATAAATAAAACATGAACAAACACTGGGAAAATAAAGAAACAATTTGAAACTAAACATTGAATTAAACATTGAACTTAAAACATAAAATAAAACACACATTGTACCTAACGCGCTGAATTAAAACACACAAAAATAGCACATTTTTACACTAAACAAAAAAGTAACAAAGCAAGAAAAAAACCAGTGACAACAAAAACAAAACCCCTTGCTCAAACAGTAGGCACGGATTAAAGATAATTTTGTTCACGAGTTTTAATTTTTTTAACTGAATATGATGAACCGTTTTCAAGTTATTTAAATATTTGTAGTGGAAGTGCCTAAATTTTGGATATAGCGGTATATCGCGAAAAGTCGACCTGTGTAGATTTGGATTCAGTGTTCCAAATTACCTTAAAAGCAACATTCAGTTCTTTAACAACAAACCTTGTTCCCTTGTGTAATTATTCACAAACACACCACAAATACACGACAACGCGAATATCAGCAATGAATGGAGCAAAATACACCGCATTTTCAGTGATGCAGCTAAGGAGATAATCGGATATGGGCATTTCCGCTGAATGGTCAACCGATATCGAAAAATAAAATGTTGATAATTACTGTGTATCATTATAAAAATGTGTACGTTTTTACTTAAATGCAATAGTTTGATAGCATATTTTAGTTGTTTTCATGAGGAAAATGGGCTGAACTTCAAGGAATTTTTTAAAGAAATTTATTTTTTAGTTATATATATAAAATCGTTCTATTACAACCAATTAAGAAGAGGAAATTGCAAGGAGACCAAAAAAGTTCGATTAACCGTTAATTTTTATTTTGCTTCTTACCTATGTACAAAACGTAAGTTCGTGGCCGAAAACATCATTTCATAATAATTTGATAGTTATAGTAAGATAGCAGAAGCTAGAGACAACGCATTCTAATTGACTTTGATGTCCCTGATTTAAAAATTAAAAAACTTTGGGGTAACATTAATTAAACTCTTTTTTTTTTAAATTTTAAGTTTCGTACGTTTGCGATTGTATGTAATTTTTTTATCATAAGCCATGCTTTTATTTTTTAGAACAAAAATATATTTTCGTAGATGTGTAAACTATATGATAAATCGTAACATCAAAAACGGTATCTTTATTTTAACAAAATTAAAAGCTATCCCCACAAATTTAAATAGTTACTTGGAAAAGCAGCTGAGTGGCAAATAAATAAAATGTTCTACAAGAGGTGCAAGAAAAAGAACACATGTTTGGAGAATACCGGGAAAAGATGAAAAATGAAGCTCAACACGATCGTATCGGGCGCTTACGAACATTAAAAAAACTAGTCAATTGGTAAATGCGTAAGGAAGACAGTATTCATCGAACCCAAATATGTTCAACTCTCTACCAATATGCCGCATAACAAGTGTGTATGACTTCATCACGCTAATTTCAGTTTTTTTTAAATGGTTGCGCAACAGTTATCGAATCTTCGAAAGTTTCGAATGAAACCTTCGAAAGTTTTTGCAATTAGCTTATTGCAATCTTAAGAATGAAAGCTGTAGGACAAACGATTGCGAACACTGAAGAAAAGATGAGAAATCTATTGTTCCATTAAAATATCTAACAAAAATAGATGAAATCGTAATTGCAACACTGGAGGAAAGTAGATGATAGAATAACTTTGACTTTATTTCTTGCTTCGCTTTCAGACTTATTGCTAAGGTTAGATGTCACTTTTTAAAACATTTTTTGTAAAGCGAGACCAACAAAAATATTTTGAAGCCATTATTAAAAGTATCAAACCCGGACAACGTGCATTACAAACTGCCTTCTCAGTCGACGACGTATGAGCGATTGTAAAAAGAAGTTTTTTAAATGAATAAAAAAATATTGTGTTATATATACATTGGGTCGATACATTCGATTTTCTGTAATGAAAATTTTCTTTTAATTATAGATCGACCGGCCTATACAATAAAAACAAAAATATCATAATTTTTTTTTAATATTTCATTATTTCATATAATAAAATATTATTTTCCTCTTATAAATTTTTCTGCACACAATTAGTTGAGTATTAAGTTTATTGTTAAGAAAATATGAATTTATTTATGAAAAATGTAAGGTGGTACTAGTAAAAAAAAACATATGAAGTACTAGTAAAAAAAACATCGAAAGGGATCTAAGGGTAAAAACCAGTTTTGTTCAGGAGAGCCATTTTAAAGATTTAAATACGTGTATCTTTGGAGTACCATCACTTTCATAAAACGCGCATATCTCTGGGAGGGAACACTTTTGGGGCATGGGATCGGTCTCATCGATGATCAGATGTTGTCCACATCAAAAAAAGTGAACATTGATTTTTTACCCTTAGGTCCCTTTCTCTATGCGCTGTCACATATGGAGAATCGTAAGATCGCGACCGGTACATCAGCCAAATAAAAAACAAAAAACAATTGAAATATTTTATTGTTTAAGTTCTCGATAGAAAGCTACATTAATCTTTTTTTAAAATAAATTGAACACTTTAGAATATTACGTTACATTTCGAGATTTTTCCATTTTACTAAATTCAGGCAAAGTTGACTTATACGTTCGTGACCACATGTTTACTGCTTTCATTATGAAAACTAAAGCACGACCAAACTCATCTTTTGCACTAAACATAAAGCTACCAAAATGCTATCGAATCACAAAAAAAATGCGGGGAAAAATATTGTTTTATATATTTTTGTACGAATGAAGGTTCGAGATCTGCCCATATACCGGAAAGGACAACAATGATTATCTTTCCGGTTTCATCGAGAAACTTGTTAAAGAGAAAAGAAAAATAAATTATCTCCTTTTGATTGAGAAGAATCAAACAAATAAACTTCCAACAGGCCAAGAGAAAACACATATAAAACAGGTGAAAAGACATGCCAGACATAAGAAGAGAAAATCACGCCAACAATCTTGCACCAGAAGCTTCCGCTGCAAATACAAGCAAATTAAAAACAAGCAAATCTAACACGCCAAATGAGGACAAATCTGGGATAAACTTGCAAACACAGAAGAATCTACAAACTCAACGCACACTCTTTCGCCCAACGTAGAACAACCAGTTCAGAGAAAGATTGCTATTGACCAGCTTAAGAGTAATATAACCGACTGTATTGTTAAAAAAAACTATAAACGCTTTTTACGGAGAAGTTCCTATCCTTGAACCCTTATTCCGAAGAGTATGGATTCCCGAAATAATTTCTAATGCCTGTAGCCCGTTTCTGTAACTCGTACCGATCTCAGTTACCGACTGAAATGAACGATTTGACGTCACTCTGACGTCATTCACACCTTCACTGTTTCTGTAAAAACATTCATTTTCATTCATTCATTCCAAAAAAAAGTGTTTCTGTAAGAAAAGTGACTCAACTTGAAATCGGTAACTTGCTCGCTGACTTTAAGCCAAGTGAGAACTGTGCCGATTGCTATAATGTCGTTGCAATTATAAGAAAGCAAGTAACCAAATATAACTTTTTAAACCAAATATAATTTTATTGATGTTATTTTAGACAAATAAATATTTTATTAAAAAAAATATTTAATTTGTGTTACCGCGGTTCAATTGTATTTGAAAATAGGTAGCAAAACACGAACATTAAAGATGGCAGTGTGTTAAAATTTACCACAATTTATGAACAGGTTTCAACGAAATTTGTATGGTAATGCAAAATAACCGAATGCAAATGTTCGTTTACTTGCAATGTACATCACCAACTGTCAGCTTATTTAAATGCTCGTTTTTTATTAGTTTGCTGATTTTTAACAAAATGAGTGACAAGGTAATAGTTATGTCAGTGTTTTAATACAAAATATTCGTACATGAAAAAAAATGCAAATAAAAAGCTGCTTGTCATCTGTTTTAATTCTTACCGTTTCTTTCCGATTTGTTTTTTTTTTCCATCCCATATCGAATTTTTACCGATTTTAACGTACAGAAACAGCAGTTATCACGAAATCGGTAACTTTCAATGCCGTGTGTAAAATATTTAACAACATTTTTGTAAACCGCATTCTCCATCACATAGATAGACAACTCCGAAAGCAGCAGGCCGGCCTTTCTCCCATTCGATCGTACATATAAGATATAAACAGTCTGATAATCGAACAATGCAACGAACTCAACTCCGCACTGTTCCTCACTGTCGTCGATTTCAAGGTAGCTTTCGATCGTAAAAAAATATGGAATGCTCGAGTAACAAAGGCCTACCCCAAAGCTAATTAATCTTATAAGGCACAATATAACGACTTCAAAATGCGCGTATTGCACTGCGGAAAGACAGGCCTATTTTTCAACACAACCATCGGGGTAAAACAAGGTTTGCACTCGCAGTGTTATTCGTCCAAGCACTGCCATCCCGCGACTGCCGGTTCTATGTACCGAATTAAACCGAAGCAACCACTCTTCCGCCAAGGACAGTCACCTTAACAATATGTTTTTTGTTCGTCGTGGGAACAGCACTTCCCGGAATGCCTGCTTTGAATATCGCTGGTCCGAAATCGAACAGAAATCAAAAACAGAATTGTAATCGTTGCATGTGTGGACTTTGTTGCCTCGTGCTGTAGCAGAGGGTCTCTGGATTTGGTGTCATCATCTCCGTCTACACTTTACGCAACAAAGTCAGTGGGGTAATAGAATTTATGAGTCCAAGAAACATCATGGTCGCCGCGATCCATGAAACTAAACTGAATGTGCAATACAGACCTATTTCGCCTAAGCTTAACTTTAGAGACCCATACATGGAATATATGGGGGTAACAGTCAAGTCTGAAACACCCTAGATAAAGCTGTACAAAGTTTTTATCCCGCCGGTTGGAAGCTGTGCCCTGCGTTTTTGCCTGACATTAGCAATCTGCTACAATGCCACAACCGCTTGGTCCTGGGAGACTTTAATGCTTACCACGAACTCTGGCATTCTCTCCTAGACAACGACCAGAGGGGCATAGCTTTGGCAGATCGAACTTATAGCCCTACGTTCTGCACAATAATTGAGGACGCCCCCACGCAGACTATGGGCGCTTGCCACAGCTAGCAACCTGCCATCTCACTACGATCGGACCACCTTCCAATAATTCTCTCCATAAATAGACCATCCGACTTTATAACCTCTGAACGCCGTACGTATTTCAATCAAAAAAGGCTGATTGGGATGCCTTCAAAGCCATTCCGTCGGACGTTCGGATAGCCGAGAAAAAATTCTGGGCCATCATCAACGCAGCAGCGGCTCGCCATATCCTTGCTGGTTGAATACCCGAAGTACGACCAAACTTTCCAGCAGAGGCAGCGGAACTCGCAGACAAGCGTGATGACATTCGTTGCTCCAACCCTACTGACCCTAGAATTAGGGATCTCAACTCTGAGATCAGTAGATTGGTCAACGAATATAAGCGGAACAAATGGCTAGACCACTTGAAGCAGTGCAGCCGTCACGTTCGGTGATAGAACAGCGGTGCGCGTGTTTTTGCGTTGTATCCGCACTCTACGAGTCGAAGAGGCATCACCACACTTTACCATTGGCCATGTCATCCGCAGCGCAAAGTCATCGAAGGCGCTGGTTCCGGACGGAATCTCAATGCTAATGTTGAAGCACTTGGGTACCCCGGAAGTAGAGTACATGACCAAAGTTCCCAATCTGTCGCTAGCCACTCAATTCGTTCCCGATGCTTGAAAAATGGGCAGAGTGGTACCGCTACTGAAGCCAGGAAAAGATGCAAGCAACGGAGAATCGCACAGACCGATCTCCTTGCTTTTCCTAGTAGCAAAGACTCTTGCGGCACTGCTCCTTCACATCACAACTGCTTGACACGCTATGACCACACGTATAAGTCAGGGCCTTAACCGGAATAAGCCCAACGACAGGAGGGTCCTCGTGGCCTTACAAAAACCTTCGAAGCGGTCAATCGTGCCACTCTGTTCGAGGACATTGCAGAAACGTCCCTTTCACCCAATTTGAAACGTTGGGTCGTAAACTATATGTGTAGGCGCGTCATATGTAGAATTTAGAGACATGAAGTAGAAGCCCCGTAGAGTTAAACACGGAGATCCCCGGCTCTGTGTAACCTATTTTTTTTATATAAGCTTTATTTGAATTATTGAATCTGCTCCAAAGGAGCCTAACAATAAGTATACGAATCTTAAGTATAATTCAATAATGAATCCTAGTATGGATTTCTTGTAATGTGGATCTCTGCTTATTGGCAGGAATTTTAATTAATTAATTTGGTCAAAATAGTATATAACTCGTATGGATCACATGTCTGAGAGTTTTAAACCTAGTTTGGCTTAAACCTCGTGATAAAGGGCCAGAGGACCCTAACAGTCATTTACAGAGTGTTCGCGATATTATGTAGAGTGAAGAACTCTAGTTATGTATGTATAACGGATAACTAGAATAGCAGAGTGGACGACGTAATTTAGGTTATGTAGGTTTTTCGTGTTGACTGTTTTAAGGATCACGTATGAGAGCATTCGAGCCACGTGACGTAGAATAAAGGATTCTACAGTCTTTTTTGAGTGTTCGTCCGCGATTGATATTGACTGTTTTAAAGATCACGTATAAGAGCATTTAAGCCACGTGACGTAGAAAAAAGAATTCTACACAGACTTTCGGGCGCGTGTGTTCGCGATTACTGTTACGGATGAAGCTCAAGTGCAGATTAGAAAACACGGCGTTCGTTTCTCCGAAGTCTTAAAGAGCTTGGACTGCACAATAATTGTCTAGCAAGTATGTTATCATGACGTTCGAGCTTCTCTTTGTGCTTTATATTGATTTTTTGAATTGCCTCTTTGACGAGAGGTATTTTCAAGTCTCGGTGGATGTTTTCATTCCTCATATACCAAGGGGCACCGGTAATAAGCCGTAAATGTCTTCGATTGGACTCTTTGTACAGGGTGTTTTTTATTGAGGTATAGAACTTCGAATTGAAATAAAACACAAGAAAATCGTTTTAATGTCCATCAATTTGGCTTTATTGGAAGGATAATTTTATGCCATTAATGTTTAAATATGATTTCGGGCATGTGGCCGCCGCGGCTGGCTCGAATAAAGCCAATTCTACAGGTCCAATTTTCAACCACTTTTTCGAGCATATGGGGCCGTATGATGGCAGTAACGCCACGAATGTTGGCTTCAAGTCCCCTAACGTGTTTCTGGTTTGTTGGCGTAGACGAGCGACTTCACATATCCCCAAAGAAAATAATCCGATGGTCCATGTTAACCGAATTAATTGCTCTGATGGACGATTATGTCGACCATAAAATGGACAAAGCTTGCGGCGAACTGAACCATTACTTTCGAAATAAATTTGCACGATTTGCAAGCGTTGTTCTTTTGTCAACCTGTTCATGATGAAATGGCAAACCAAACTAAATATTAATCACTTGACAGCTGACAAAATGGCCGCCAGTTAAAAAAGTGATGCCAACTTAGTTCTATACCCCAATAAAAAAAACACCCCTTATTTTGTCGAGATTGCTCGAGCTTGCTTTGCCCCATAGCTGGGCACCGTATAACCAGAGAGGTTTGATTGTACTGTTGTATAGCAGGACCTTATATTCAAGGCTTAGTTTTGAGTTTAGGAGCCAGTGAAGTTGATGGACCTTAAGTTTCAGTTGAGTTTTCTTGGCTTCGATATGACTTCTCCAGGTGAGTCGGCGATCCAGGTGGATTACAAGGTATGAAACATGATCAGATTGAGAAAAAGGGATATTGTTTAGTTTCAATGTCGGACAAGTGCAAAAATTCAGTGTGAAAGTTACCTGTGTGCATTTAGCCTCATTGACTTTTATTCTCCAGTCAGAGAGCCAAGATTCTACTCGTCTGAGATGTACACCTAGATTCATAGATGCAATATACTGCTTTTTATGTGTGGCCATTATAGCGGTATCATCGGCAAAAGTAGATGTTACCACGTTTTGGCTGGTAGGGATATCTGCGGTAAACAGAAGGTAAAGGATAGGCCCCATGACACTTCCCTGGGGAACACTTGCTAGTATTTCGCGGTCATCGGTGACGTGTTGTCCACATTTGACTCGGAATCCGCGGTTTTCTAAGTAAGACTCAAGAATTCGATGCGTATTTGCCGGTAAGTATTTGCAAATTTTGAAGGTCAAGCCAAAGTGCCAGACTTTGTCAAATGCTTGAGCAACATTCAGGAATACGGCGCAGCAATATTCTCGCCGTTCAAATGATTTTTCAATTGCTTGGGTCAGACGGTTTACTTGTTCGATAGTGCTGTGACCTTCGCGGAATCCAAACTGATGGTCTGGTATTATGTAATTTGACACGAGGGACGGTTTTATTTCCGATAAAAGAACTTTTTCAAATAGTTTGGATAAGCAGGGAAGCAAACTGATCGGCCTGTATGAGGAAGGTATTGATTTGTCCTTTCCTGACTTTAAAATCATCTGAATCAGAGAAATTTTCCACACTTTAGGAAAGTAACCATGTCTCAAAATAGAGTTAAATAATTTTGCCAGGAACTTCACAGCAATATATGGAAGTTCCAAGATCATTTTGGGTGTGATAAGATCATATCTTATCACACCCTGGATTCACGGTTTCTTTAATGACATTCAGAACTTCATTTGCGTTAGTAAACAATTGAATTGCGGCCGACATTTTATCATCAGGTGGAAGGAGGTCGCTACTTGCAGGATTTGGGCGAAATACCTGGGACAGATGGTTTGCGAAAACATTGGCTTTTTCCTCTTCTGATATTGCCCACTTGCCATTTGCGTCGCGTATTGGAAATTGCGTTTCGGTGGCTATACTAGTATTTCTTAATGTTTTCCATAATGAGAATTTGGTTGAAGCAGTCGGAGTTAAACTTGCAATGAAACTAGCATACTGTCTACTGTCTTCATTTCTAAGTGCGCTTTGCAACCTTTTAGTAGCTTCAGTCAGTCTTAGTCGGGCTGCTGGTGACCTATTTCGCTGCCATTCGCGACGGAACCTCCTTTTTCACTTACAAGGTGCTCTATTTCCCGGTTAGTGTAAGTATTTAAACTATTTGTCGCTTTTATTTGTCTGTGTGTAGCGTGAATGGCCGCCTGTTCCAGGATCACGTTCAAGTTGGATACGTTGTTATCGATCTCTTCCGCGTTAGAAATTAGATGATTCGAATCTAAATGACTACTAATATACTTCCTGTATTTTAACCAGTTAGTTGTGTATGAAGTAAGCCTTAGTGGGTCGTCTACAAGTACTGTCTTCTCGTGAAGAAGAAATATAACTGGCGAGTGGTCTGACGATAAGTCAGTGCAGGTACTAGCATATAAGTTAGATTTACTAACTCCTCTTATTATACCGAAGTCTATCAAGTCAGGCTTTTTGTTAATATCAGAAGGCCAATATGTAGGTTGACTGGGAGATATAAAGTCCAATTTATTTTGACGTCCCATTAAACATTTATACAGCTGGTTTCCCCTGGGGTTTGCTAAACGGGATCCCCAGTGCAATAAAGTTGCGTCCAAGACCATTGAAAAAGTGCAGAAGTATATCTTCTGATATCGCGAACCGGAGGGATATATATTGCTGAAATGGTAAAAAAAACTACCTTGAATCTGGATACGAATTGTTGTCGCTTGAAGGTAGTTTTGTGAGACACCTTCAGCGACTTCATGTTTCATACGTTTTCGTATTAGGATACCTGTGCCCCCATGAGCCTTACCGTCGGGGTGATGAGTACCATAAAATCTAAAATTAGGTATCTGAAAATTGTATTTGTCTGTAAGATGCGTTTCTGATAGTAGCATTATATCAATATTTAGCCGATCTAGGTACTCGGTCAGCTCGAGTCTATGTTGGTTCACACCGTTTGCGTTCCATGTACATATCTTAAGAGGGCCTATTTTTTGGTAAGTAGAATTTGAATTAACTGATTCTGGTTTCCCATGAATTCTTGCATCATTGATTGCATAGTTGACATGAACATGTTTATACTCTGTACCAGTTGTTGAATCATTGATTTAAAGTTACCATTTTGTTGCACTGGGGCATTAGGTGTATGCGCCCTTAGAACATTCGCGTATGTTATACCGTTTGTAATACCGTTTCCGTCGCTAGAGTAAACTGGAGTCTGTTGGATGTCGATTATAGGGTTCGGCGCGTTTCGGTTAGAAATGAGTTAACGCTTCTCTTCTAGTTTATCCTTAAGTTCTTTGTAAACCCTACAACCTCTGTAGTTTGCGGTATGTTGTTCCCCGCAATTACTGCACTTTTTCTGTTCCTGCGATTTTACTTTGCAGACGGATGATTGGTGTAGATCACCACATACAACACAAACGGTTGGCAAAGTGCAGTATGATTTTGTGTGTCCATACTCTTGACAATTTTGGCATTGAACGGGACCATTTCTTTTGCTTGGTTCTTCGACCGTAATTCTTTTATATAACAAATATTGAAGTTTGTATAAAGGATGAACTTCATTTTCTTTAGTTTCCGCGAGTCAGGTTGAAGTTCGACCTTGAACATTGGAACATTGGGGAACCTTTTTATTGTTAAGAACGTTTACCACGGGGTGAACGTTAAAATTCTCTTTTCCAGTGCTCGTTTTACTTCATCTGGTCCTACAAATGATTCAATGCCTTTTAAGATTACCGCGATACCCTTACTACTCTTTAGTCGATACGTGTAAAAATTTTTATTTCTATCGTTAAAATAACTAGAAATAGCGCGAAAGCCGTTTTCGGTGTATGCCTGAATTTTTGTCTCGTTAATGTTCCCTTTCTTTATGGGCACTATGTGAAAGCCACCACTACCAACAAGTTGGGCAATGATATTTACTAGCTCATTTGAGCTACTCTCACGTAGGTATATTGGGGGCGGCCTTGGAGTTGCGGCATTTGCCGAAGAAGAAGATTGAGGTTCTTCTTCGCTCAGCAATACAAACCGGTTCTTACCCGTGACGGACGTTGGTGGTTCTTCACCGTTCACAGTTTTGCAACTTTTTTTGTTAGTTACCTTTGGGAGGGCTGGATTTAAGCTTTATAGTAATGTAGCGATCCATACCTGTCTGTACCGCTTTTAATGGTTTGTCGTTGTTTTCCTGTGTTATATCTATGTTCGCTGTGCTTCCACCTTCTTTGTTATTATTGATGTTGCTAGCACTGCCTGGTGAGAGTTTGTCTTACTGGCGCTACCTCTCTCATTCCATTCTTTACATCTGCATTTATCGCGAAGTATGCATTCCGCGAACTTACACTGCAGAAGGAGTGTCTGCGTTGTTCTAACTCTTGAGTGAGACGATGGCTCATCAAGCTGTGAGTTTGTTTCGCTGTGTGTGTGCCTTTTTTATTTTGGTTGTTTTGTTACACTGATTCTTACACAACAGGATTTGTGTTTAACCTGTTTAACCTATACATCTCTAAAATTCCTGCACCACCAGACGGCGTTGAAATTGTGTCGTACGCTGATGATTGCACAATTCTGGCGTCAGGACCTAAAGTGAATGACATATGCGATAAAATCAAGTGTTACCTCACTGACTTAGCACGCTTTTTCACTGCGAGAAATATGAAAATATCCGCCTCCAAATCACACACCGTTTACTGCATGGACCGTCAACATCCTGACTACCAACTACCACAAAATACTTGTGGTCACATGACCCAGCCTTTTTGATCCTCTGCACATGCTACAGCTATCTGCGATAAGCTTAAAAGTAGGAACAAGATCCTCAAGTCACTTGCCGGCAGTACTTGGCGAGCCGAAAAAGAAACCTTGTTGACCTCTTACAAAGCGAACTGCGCAGCGCCGGTGTGGACGGCGAACGTGAGTACGACGCAGTGGAAGAAAATTCAGAATGCTGCCCTCAGAACATCAACAAGGTGTCTTCTTATGTCTTCTGAGGATCATCTACATGAGAAGACGAGGGTTACCGTGCGCAGACAAAATCTTGTTGTCTAAGCAATACCTGCGAGGGTGTTTTCGCAGTAGTCATCCTAACCATTGGAAAGTGTTGAGTTCGACTGAATAAAAGAAACTTTTAAGTAGCCTTGGATTTTCGATTTTTGAATTTAATTAAAATATTAATTTTAATTTTTCGAGATTTGTGCATTTTCTTGTACTAAGCCGTAATTTTGCCGAATGACGAATTTAAGTAATCTTTTTTGAAAGGTAATGTTATTTTTTCAATTTATTATATTTTTTCTCCTTGATTTGTATTATCTTCGGCCTTCTGATTAAAGCTAAGTTTACTTTAAAAACAAAATCATGTCAATAAACTTTATTTCGTGGCTGTTATTAAGTTTGATACGGTTTTTGAGTTCAATCAGGATAAAGAACAGGATTTATACACACTGCAGATTAAGGGTTCGAAATAACAACATAAGTAGAGATCGATATCGAGACTAGCGCAGGCGACAAAAAGGTAAGCGCCATCACAGCCTGTAACACCGTGAGTCGTCAAAAGGAGAAGTTACAACGGCAGTATCTTATTCTTATGGACTGCCTGCGAGGCCTGAAACGGCTAATGGCGCTGCTTTCTCCACATCCTTTGATAGCCATCAACGTCTACTAGCGTTAACTCTGCAACCACTAAGCATCATATTTTTAGCCAACATAATGTTTTAGTGTTTGACAAACTCAACCATGGAACGGAAACAATTGAGCCGCACGTTAAGATTGTTGAAGCTTTTTGCGGAAATGGGCATTCAATTAAAAATGCATGTCGTTCACTTCGTGATTTTTTTGGTCATAATGTGCCCACAATCTGGAGAATTGTGTGCAAATTTCAGCCAGGTCGGCCAAGCAGTTACCGTAAATGTTGATCGCTATCACGAGATGATAACGGACTTCTTCTGGCTAAAAATTGAGGATAAGGACCTGGTATCACTTGCCACACAGCCAACGTAACAATGCAACAATATTCTTTGGGTTTATTTTAATGAAAAAGCGTACGTCAATAGGCTAACAACAATTCAAATGCTAATTCGGCACATTAATGCATTGATCCTCCATTTTGTCTCAGAGTCATTGTAAATATCGACCATCGGATAGGGTATGGCACCGAAGCCGTGACGAGCATTTGGCAAATATTTAGTTTCACACATAATTGTCATAGATTCTTCTTCAGATAATTTTCTGAAAACTTTTTTTTTTATTTACAATTATCATCGTACGTTTTAGTTACACCACTATTTAGACAGGTTATTCAGGTTGCACATAATAGCACTGTGCTTTTAGGAACATGGGAACATTACACCCTGCATCGAAAGCCTCTTTTATACCCCGTCGCCTTCAAAGACTACTTAGACTTCCATCTGAGTCCACTTATCCCAGAATCTGTCCTATTCACATAGAATCTTCGTGCGACTCGTCGCTGCGATTAGAGACTACAGCCCTAGTGTTGCCGAATATTCGTGGCAGTTTGTCATCATTTTCAGTAATGCCTGAAATCTCTTTGCAACCACCAACCTTACAGCTAGCAGTTGCTAGTTTTTTTTCGTTTGCCGTCCGGAAGATTTACTTCTTGGGGCAGACCTTTATCCTCAGATATTGCTAGGAGTAAGACATATGTTAGAGTCGTTGCTAGATCAAACAAATTGTCTTTGGCTAGATCATTACATCATTTATTGTCTAATGCGCTTAACACTGTGATTGACTTTCCTGAAGAAGACTGTGTAAACAGAAATCTGCTCATATTTTGGGAACTCCAGGAGCCTCCCAAAGCCAGCAAAATATCCCCTTCGGAAAAATTTTGCGAGGAGCACTACAAGCGAACCATCCACAGGGATTCGGATGGTCGTTATTTAGTATCGCTTCCTTTCAAAACCGAGTTTTCACGCCTTAAGTCTAGGTCGAATGTCATTAAACAATACTATGACTTCCTAAACGCATATTGCTTTGCAGTAATACATTGCAGGGTGTGTAACCCTAAAAATGTTGAAAATGTATTTTGGCCCCTTTTGCAACACCTTTGTAGTTAGTACGCAAGGAAAAACAACAAAGGCATCCAAATAAAAGTATGGGGTGATCCATCTAGAGGTATTTTTTCAGAACAAAAAAATATAAAAATTCAAATTAAGTGTAGAATTTTTATTGGTAATTTGAAAGGACATTTTATGGCATTTATTTTTTGATTATAATTTCCTTCAAATGTCGGTGAGAAACGTGAAGATCCGCCGTTTTCAAACAAAATTTTCTTGCGACAATAAGTAAATTGAATGACATTAAACATGATAAAATTTTGGATATTAAAATCCAAAAAGTTATACATTTTATAAAGTACATATTTCTAGGAAGATAAGTTAGCATTTTTTTTTTCTTATTTGTTGATATAAATAATACAATACAATGATACAATGTTTTAAAAAAGTACCTGCACAATGTATCACTCTGTTTTGATACTGTATTGATACATTGTAAATACACGTTTAGAAAGTCAGCCATACCTTCGCAATAAGGCCTCTTTGCGACGACAGCTAGGTGGTAAAGGAATATTTGAATCTCAGACATATGCGCACCGCATCTGTTCCCTCAACAGCTACAACATTTGCTTACAATGTTACGCATACACGGAAACAACTACTAATTCTATGACAAACTTCGACAAGTACTCACCAACATCGATCGGAAAAACATCTTGATACTAATTGGAAATGTAAATACAACAGTCGGACCATGGGCTGTGGCAAATCATGGGAACACAACGACCCAGCTTCCGAAATTAAAAAGGGAATCAATTCTTAGAAACATACCTCCATAGGCGGTTTATGTTTTTTCCACAATCAACACCACAAGTCAAGATGTACGAGTTCTAAAAAGCAAATACATAGCCACTGATCACTTACTAGTAGTGACTTAACTAAAATTTACCATGAGAAGGCACATACCACAAATGACTGCTCCAAAAGTTCTACAAAACTCCACTCACCTTACTTTAGGACCAGATACCCTCACTGTGTTAATAACAACACAATGGAACAAAATGGAACCTTTTGTGTGTTGTTTGGAATTCTATAGCAATGTTTTACTAATTTGAAGTCGCTGATTTTAAATCTAATCTCCACTTTTCTCCATCAGCTCGAATTTTTTAAGTTACAGGTATTAAACGAATATATTCCAAAAAAATTAAGTTCAAAAAACCATAAATTTTCTTTTCATAAGCCGATGTTTAAACTTGTGTTTTTTAAAGACGTTTTTTAAAGACCTTTAAAAAAAATCAAATTTTTTAATATCACCAAAAAAAACTACTGAGTAATGGTTAATGGCATCGCCTGGCCTGATTAACGACGTCACCTGACAACCAGTCACCTCACTAGGTTCGGACCACCTTCCCATAATTCTCTCCATAAATAGACCATACGACTTCATAACCTATGAACGCCGTACGTGTATCAATAAAAAAAAGGCCGATTCGGAGGCCTATAGAGAAGTCACCAACAGCAGCTTTAATAATCTAGCTATTCCGTCGGATGTTCGGGTAGCCGAGAAAAAGTTCCGGGCCATCATCAACGCAACAGCCGCTCGACACGCGATCAGAAGCGGTGCGCGTGGTATTTTGGGTCCGGACGGAATCTTTATGCTGATGTTAACGCACTTGGATACCCCGGGAGTGAAACACATGACCAAAGTGCTCAATCTGTCGCTAGTCCCTCACTTAGTTCTAGATGCCTGCAAAATGGGCAGAGTGGTTCCGCTACTGAAGCCAGACAAAGACGCAAGTAAAGGAGATTTGTACCGGCCGATCTCTGCTTTTTCCAGTAGCAAAGACGCTTGAAACACTGCTCTTCCCCAGCCTGATCGAACACTTCCTAGTGCTGTTCATCAGATGCGGTTGTTACTCAATGTGAAAGTCAATGACGTCAACACCCCGACTACCAACTACCCCAAAATCCTTGGGGTCACATTGGACAGCCTTTTTCGATTCTCTGCACATGCTACAGCTATCTGCGATAAACTCAAAAGAAGGAACAAGGTCCTCAAGTCACTTGCCGGCAGTACTTGGGGAGCCGATAAAGATATCTTGTTGAGTTCTTACAAAGCGATAGTTCGGTCTGTAGCTAACAACGCAGCACCAGTATGGACGGCGAACGTGAGTACGGCGCAGTGGACGAACAAAAAACACATATTGTTGAGCTGACTGCCCCTGACCGAAAAGTGTTTGTTTCGGGTTAATCCGGTACATAGAACCCGCAGTCGCGGGATCGCGGCCAAGCCCACTCAGCTGACCCCCAGGTCTCTGTGGTCGCATTCAGTTCAAATGGCGCGTTTCCTTCACCTGGATATCGAAGCAGATCCCCCATAGACGAACAAGACTTCAAAATAAATATATTGTTGTTACAACAACAACGATGCAGTGAAAGAAAGGGTACGATCTTAATGATCTAGAAAGAGAGGTCCAGCAGTAAGAGAACCTTTAGATCATCGAAACTATCAGGCAGGTCTGAACAGCATTCACGCCGATGAAGTCGCAGCAGTAGTATTCAGCTTCTGTGTGAATGTAGTGCGAGGGGAGCATCCTCCCCCGGAGATTTCATCTGAGAAGGTACTACCTCGGCACGCGCGTAGTTCCGGCGCGCGTGGTTCTGGCGCAGCTGAGATCTCGATGGTGCAGCCGCCTCAATTCTTACTGGCCACGAATTGATGCTAACGTTCCGGACATCTGTCCCGCCGGCCATCAGGAACCACATGATGTGCTGCACCTCTTCAATTGTCCGGCCAAGCCCAATCAGTTGAGCCCCAGGTCTCTGTGGACGCATCCATTTCAAATGGCGCGTTTCCTCCACCTGGATATCGAAGCAGATCCCCCATAGACGAAATATGTTGTTACAACAACTGAGTAATGGTTGTTTTATTAAAAAAATTACACATTTTAATTTTCTTCTTCTGCTTTTTATTAGCTTTATTGAATATCATATTAAAGTAGATTTCTAAAACATGTATGTACATTAAATGAATCGATTGAAAATCAAATGAGTTATGCTATGTCCGCCTTTTTGATTTTACATAAAAATAAATAGAACAGCAGCAAACACACACATTTTCATAAATGTTATTTCTGTATGGAAATCGCGATTTTTGTCAATTCAGTTTTCTCAGTAAATTGTTGACAAAATCAAAAGTTGTTGTTTCAAAATATATTACTCTACATGCTTTTAGGCCAGCACTGTGAATTTTGTCGCCATATTTTTTTATGATTTTTTTAAGAACAATTTTTTTTTAATAAAATAGTTTTTTTTGAAACTTCAACGATATGTCTGAAACCACTGGGCCATATTAAAAACAATGTAGACATGTAGATAATTTTTTGACGAGTTTTAATTTTTGTTTAACTGAATATGATGAACCGGTTTCAAGGTATTTAAATTTTTGCTAAACGGCAACTGGCCAAATCATTAGTTTAATTTATTTAATTTTTTTACTTAAAACTTTTCATAACTAACATTTCAAAATTATATTTTTTTACATATTTTTGTAATTTCTTTTTCAATGTTTCTTCAAAACCAACACTTAACAAAATTGATACACAACAAATGAGGAGTTAATTAATATTAAGCTTGAAAACGCAAGTTTTGTATTATGATTGTTTCCTTTTCAAATTAATTTTTTTGAAGAAACTGAGAAGCATATTATAGATCAAACAAAAAGCATGAAAAAAATAAATTTTCCAACATTTTGCTTCATAAGCAAAAATTTTCCAAATCAATTTTTAAAAAAAAATAATTGTTGGACTGGTCTCTAGCAATAATTTGGCTTTTACGGATTGAAAAATATCAATTAGTCGACGAGTTATAGCCAAAAAACCATATAAACAATATGCTGAAATCGGCATTCGAAGGTCGATTACAAAAAATTCGATCTACTATAAACAAACGCAGCGATACGGGTCTTCTAATTTAGCCTATATTTTCACTCCTCGCTCTCAGAATCGACCTAACTTTTGCTAACCTGAATTTGTTCCACAGTGTAATCGAACAACGCAACCAACTCAACTCCGTACTATTCCTCGCTGTCGTCGACTTCAAAGGAGCTTTTGATCGTAAAAAAACAGAAATGTTATAAGGACACAATACGTATAACGACTTTAAAATGCGCGTATTGCACTGCGGAAAGACAGGCCATTTTTTCAACACAACCAGTGGGGTAAAACAAGGTTTGCAGTCGCAAATCTTATTCGTCCAAATCTATGCCGTCCCGCGACTGCCGGTTCTACGTGCCGGATTGACCCGAAGCAAACACTTTCTGCCAGGGACAGTCACCTAAACAATGTGTTTTTTGTTCATCCTAGGAACAGCACTTTCCGGAATGCCTGCTTCGAATATCGCTGGTCCAGGCCGGGATCGAACAGAACCCCGGACCACCGTGCTATGTCTTTATGGTGTAGTCACTGTGTGTGTGTGTGGGTGCATTTCAGGATCTTTTCAGGTCTGAACCACATCATGGAGTATAGCGAAACGGACTTTGTTGCCTCGTGCTGGATTTGGTGTCATCATCGCCGTCTACACGTTCGTCGTCGATCCCCGCAGTCTTCCTCGCATCAGCATCAACATATACAGCATGTTACACCAATGGTCTACGCAACAAAGTCAGTGAGGAAATAGAATTTGAGTCCAAGAAACATCATGGTCGCTGCAATCCATGAAGCAAAGCTGAATGTACAGTACAGACCAGAAGAGGGTAGCAGTCAAGTCTGAAACACCGAGATAGAACTGTACAAAGATTTCATTCCGCCGGTTGGTAGCCGTGCCCTGCGTTATTTGCCTGACATTGGCAATCTGCTGGCATCCTCTCCTAGACAACGACCAGAGGGACATAGCTTTGGCAGATCAAATTGAAAGCTGTACGTGCTGCACAGTGAATGAGGACGCCAACATCTGTCCCGCCTGCCATCAGGGACCACATGATGTGCCAAACCCAATCAGTTGATCCCCAGGTCTCTGTGAACGCAACCATTTTAAATGGCGGTGGATATCGAAGCAGATCCCCCATAGACGAAATATGTTGTTGTTACAACAACTGAGTAATGGTTGTTTTATTAAACAAATTACACATTTTATTTTCTTCACGCTCAAAGTTGATCGGTTTAAAATCGATTGAAAATTAAATGAGTTATGCTATGTTCGGTGATGACAGATTTCTCGCTTTTTTTTGATTTTACCTAAAAATAAATAGAACAGCAGCAAACACACACATATTCATAAATGTTATTTCTGTATGGAATTCGCGATTTTTGTCAATTCAGTTTTCTCAGTAAATTGTTGACAAAATGTTGTTGATTCAAAATATATTACTCTAAATGCTTTTAGACCAACACTGTGATTTTTGTCTCGTTATTTTTTTATGAATTTTTTAAGAACAAATTTTTTTTTTAATAAAACATTTTTTTTTTGAAACTTCAACGATATATCTGAAACCACTGGGCGAAATTAAAAACAATGTAGACGAGTTTTAATTTTTGTTTAACTGAATATGATAAACCGTTTTCAATGAATTTACATTTTTGTAGTGGAAGTGCCTTAATTTTGAATATAACGGTATATCGCGAAATGTCGAGCTGTGCAGATTTGGCTTCAGCGTTCCAAATTACCTTTAAAGCAACATTCAGTTTTATAACAACAAATACCTTGTTCTCTTGTGTAATTATCCACAATCACAACACACCACGAATACACGACAGCGCGGATATCAACAAAGAATGGAGCAAAATAAACCGCATTTTCAGTGATGCAGCTAAGGAGATAATCGGATATGGGCATTTCCGCTGAATAGTCAACCGATATCGAAAAATAAAATGCTGTTAACTACTGTGTATCATTATAAAAATGTGTATGTTTTTATAATGCAATAGTTTTATAGCATATTTCATGAGAAAAATGGGCTGAACTTCACGGTTTTTTAAAGACATTTCATGTTGAATTATTTTACATACAGAACATATGTAATGGGTGCACTCCTATAAAATCCTTCTATTACAACCAATTAAGAAGAGGAAAATGCAATGACATGGTTAATTTTTATTTTGCTTCATACCTATGTTTAAACGTAAGTTCGTGGCCGAAAACATCATTTTATAATAATTTGATAGTTATAATAAGATAGCAGGTGCTAGAGACAACGCATTCTTATTAACTTTGGTGTCCTGATTAAAAAACCAAAAACCTTAGTTTTTAAGTTTCGTACGTTTGCGATTGTATGTAAATTTTTTATCATAAGCCATGCTTTTATTTTTTTTAGAACGAAAATATATTTTCGTAGATGTGTCAAACATGTGTTAAATCTTAAAATGAAAAACGGAATCTTTATTTTAACAAAACAAAAAGCGATCCCCAAAAATTAAAAAAAATACTTGGAAAAGCAGCTGAGTGGATGAGAAAACGCCGCTCAGAATTGGCAAAAAAATAAAGATGTTATACAAGAGGTGCAAGAAAAAGTTATGCGTTCTTTTTCTTGCACCTCTTGTTGTTTGAGAGAATACCGGGAAAAAAGAAAAATGAAAATCAACAAGACTGTATCTGAAGCATACGAACATTAAAAAACTAGTCAATTGGTAAATGCGTAAGCTAGACCTTATTTATCGAACGTCGACCCAAATATGTTCAACTCTCTACCAATATGCCGCATAACATTTTGCGCAACACTTATTGAATCTTCGAATGTTTTCAATGAAACCTTCGAAAGTTTATGCAATTAGCTTATTGCAATATTAAGAATGAAAGCTGTAGGACCAACGATTGCGAAAAATGTACAAAAGATGAGGAATCTATTGTTCCATTAAAATATCCAACAAAAATAGATGAAATCGTAATGGCAACACTGGAGGAAAGTAGACGATAGAATAACTTTAACTTAATTTGTTGCTCCGCTTTCGCTTATTTCTAAGGTAAGCTTATCAGCTGTCACTTTTTAAAACCAACAAAATTATTTCGAAGCCATTAGGGAAAGTATCAAACACGAAGAAGTTGCATTACAAATTGCCTTCTCAGTCGACGGCACTTGAGCGATTGTAAAAGAAGTTTTTTAAATAAATAAAAAAAAAACATTGTTGTGCATTGTCTTTTTCAACTGGAATTAACATTATATACATTGGGTCAATACAATTGATAAGATATCCCCAACTTTTCTTGAAAAATGGAAGGATATACCGAACATTCCAGGTATCAGATTTTCTGTGATGAAAATTTTCTATTAATTATAGCTTGACCGGAAATATCATAATAATTGTTTATATTTTATTATTTCATATAATAAAATATTCTTTTCCTCCTTTAAATTTTACTGCACACAATTAGTTGAGTATTAACTTTTTTGTTAAGAAAATATGAAGATATTTATGAAAAATGTTAGGTGGTACTAGTAAAAAAAACATATGGAGAATCGTTCGTTCGCGACCTGTACATCAGCCAATTAAAAAGTTAACTTATACGTTTGTGACCACATTGCTTTCATTATGAAAACCAAAACACGATGAAACCCATCTTTTGCACTAAACATAAAGCTACCAAAACGTTATCGAATCACAAAAAAATGTGGGGAAAATATTGTTTTATATACTTTTTGTACATCAAAAGCGAAGGTATGGTCGCGATCTGCCCATATACCGGAAAGGACTACAATTTCCGGAAAATAATATTTGAAAACTTGTTGAAAAGAAAAGAAAGATAAATTAACTCCTTTTGATTGAGAAGAATCAAATACAAATAAACTTCCAACAGGCCAAGAGAAACCACATATCTTGCACCAGAAACTTCCCGCAGCAAATACAAGCAAATTAAAAACACAATCTAACACGCCAAACAAGAACACATCTGGGACAATACTTACAAACAGAAGAATCTACAAACTCAACGCACACTCTTTCGCTGTAGACCAGCTTAAGAGTAATATAACCGACTGTATGGTGAAAAAACTATAAACGCTATTTACGGAGAAGTTCCTATCTTTGAACCCCTAATCCCGAAATAATTTCTGATGCCTGGAAAGAGAATTTAGTAGTAAGAGACCCAATGTAAGGAGATCAAAAGTTGGGCGAGAACAATATAAAGTACGCATATCGTTACGTCCTGCCGTGTGTAAGATATATAACAAAACTGTTCTAAACCGTATTCCCTATTACATAGATAGACAACTCCGATCGCGCTTTGAACATATAAAGTCTTCGTCTGATAACACTGTGGAACAAATTCAGGTTAGCAAAAGTTAGGTCGATTCTTAGAGTGATGGGTGAAAATATAGTCTAATTTAGAAAACCCGTATCGCGGCGTTGGTTTATGTTAGTTCGATTTTTTTTTTTAACCGACCTTTGAACTTTGCAGTCAAATGCCGATTTTCAGCATATTGTTTATATGGTTTTTTTTTTGGCTATAACTCGTCGACTAATTGATATTTTTCAATCTGTAAAAGCCAAGTTATTGCTAGAGACCTGCCCAACAATTAAAATTTTTTAAAAAATTGATTTCGACATTTTTTGTGGTGCTTATGAAGAAAAATGATGGAAAAATTATTTTTTTCTATGCTTTTAAAAAATATTTTCCACAAAACCACAAAGTCTTTTTGCTTTCTGTTTGATCTATAATATGCTTCTCAGTTTTGTCCGTAAATTTAATTTGAAAAGAAAACAATCATTATACAAAACTTGCGTTTTCCATCTTAATATTAATTTACTTATTTTTTATGTATCAATTTTGTTCAGTGTTGGTTTTGAAGAAACATTGAAAAAGAAAGAGGTAGAAGTAATTAAATAGGGAAGTTCCAAGAATTAGGAATTAGTAAAACAACTTTTTTGTTTGCAACCGCACAGGTAGCGATTGTTTTATTTCAGTTAAGGCTCGAAACTCAGCAGAAGCTGATGTCTTTTCATTTTTTTGGAACTTATTTCATTTTGTCAGTGATTTAAGTTAAGTGCATCGGTTTCATAAAAATAAAAAAAAAACATTGTATAATATATATTGTATTAACACTTTCGGAACAAAAATGAAAATGGACAATTTTTGCAATGTTTGTGGACGTTTCATAGCAAGCAATAAAAAATGTGGTAATGCGAGCAATTTTTTTTTGGGACATCTTTAAAGAAGAGGAAGACGAGGAAGAAGGGAACCAAAGGCGAAATTCCAGAATATCTGTTGGACGAAATTATCGACCTTTCTGATGATGATGATGACCAAGATATTAGACAGAGCAGTGCTGTTGATCCACAGCCGCGTGCTAAACGGCAACTGGCCAAATCATTAATTTAATTTATTTAATTTTTTTATATTATATTTTTTTACATATTTTTGTAATTTCTTTTTCAATGTTTCTTCAAAACCAACACAGAACAAAATTGATACATAAAAAGTGAGAAGTAAAATAATATTAAGCTGTAAAATGCAAGTTTTGTATTATGATTGTTTTCTTTCTATAATATATATCAGCATATGCTGAGAAGCATATTATAGATCGAACAAAAATCATGAAAAAAATAGTTTTTCCAACATTTTGCTTCATAAAAAATTTTCACAAAAATTTTCTAAATCAATTTTTAAAAAAAAAAAATTTAATTGTTGGACTGGTCTCTAGCAATAATTTGGCTTTTACGGATTGAAAAAATATCAATTAGTCGACGAGTTATAGCCAAAAAACCATATGACAATATGCTGAAAATCGGCATTTGACTGCAAAGCTCGAAGGTCGATTAAAAAAAATTGGAACTAACATAAAAAAACGCCGCGAAACGGGTATTCTAATTTAGCCTATATTTTTACTCCTCACTCTCAGAATCGACCTAACTTTTGCTAACCTGAATTTGTTCCACAGTGTAATCGAACAATGCAACCAACTTTTCCGCACTATTCCTCACTGTCGTCGACTTCAATGGAGCTTTTGATCGTTAAAAACAGAAATATTATAAGGACACAATAAAACGACTTTAAAACGCGCGTATTGCACTGCGGAAAGCTAGGTCAATTTGTCAACACAACCAGCGGGGTAAAACAAGGTTTGCAGTCACAAATCTTATTCGTCCAAAAACTGCCGTCCTGCGACTGCCGGTTCTATGTACCGGATTGCCCGAAGCAAACACTCTTCTGCCAGGGACAGTCACCTTAACAATATGTTTGTTTTGTTCGTGGTGGGAACAGCACTTCCCGGAATGCCTGTTTCGAATATCGCTGGTCCGAGCCGGGATCGAACAGAACCCCGGACCACCGTGCTATGTCTTTAGGGTGTAATCGCTGTGTGTGTGGGTGCATTTCAGGATCTATTCAGGTCTGAACCACATCATGGAATATAGCGAAACGGACTTTGTTGCCTCGTGCTGTAGCAGTGGGTCTCTGGATTTGGTGTCATTATCACCGTCTACACGTTCCTCGTCGATCCCCACAGTCTCCCTCGCATCAGCATCAACATATACAGCATCTTACACCAAAGATATCTGTGTCACCCTGACTGTGCATCAGTTTTGCAATGTAATTAATAGAAGAATAGAAAATAGAATTCATGAGTACAAGAAACATCATGGTCGCTGCGATCCATGAAACTAAGCTGAACGTACAGTACAGACCAGAACAGGGTAGCAGTCAAGTATGTAACACCGAGATAGAGCTGTACAAAGTTTTCATCGCGCCGGTTGCTAGCTGTGCCCTGCGTCATTTGCCTTATAGCAATCTGCTATAAGGCAATAACCGCTTGGTCCTGGGAGACTTTAATGCTCACCATGAATTGTGGCATTCTCTCCTAGACAACGACCAGAGGGGCAAAGCGTGCTGCACAGTGAATGAGGACGCCCCACGCGGATTATGGGCGATTGCCATAGCTAGCCAGACATTACTATAGCATAGCCTGGCCGGATCAACGACGTCACCTGGCAACCTGACATCTCACTACGATCGGACCACCTTCCCATAACTCTCCATAAATAGACCATCCGACTTTATAACCTCTGAGTGCCGTAAGTATTTCAATCAAAAAACGGCTGATTGGGATGCCTTCAGAGCCATTCCGTCGGACGTTCGGGTAGCCGAGAAAATGTTTCGGGCCATCATCTACGCAGCAGCTGCTCGCCATATCCTTGCTGGTCGAATACCCGAAGCAAGAACCAATTTTCCAGCAGAGGCAGCGGGACTCAGAGACAAGCGTGATGACATTCGTCGCTCCAACCCTTCTGGCACTAGAATTAGGGATCTCAACTCTGAGATCAGTAGGTTGGTCACTACAACTTAAGTTCCGAAATTGGTAAGTTGTGGTCAACGGTTAAATCGCTCTCTAAACCTGGAAGGGAGGATGATCGGACAGCCGTCACGTTCAGTGATAGAACAGGGACCGATCCGAAGCGGTGCGCGTGTTATTTTAACCACCTTTTAATTAGCACCCAGAGTGATAAGACGAAGAGGAGAGTATTGCGTCGTATCCGCACTCTCCGAGTCGAAGAGGCATCACCACAATTTAACATTGGCGAAGTTGCCCATGTCATCCGCAGCGCAGTCAACGAAGGCGCTGGTTCCGGGCGGAATCCCAATGCTGATGTTAAAGCACTTGGATACACTGGGAGTAGAGTACATGGCCAAAGTTCCCAATCTGTCGCTAGCCACTTAGTTCCCGATGCCTGGAAAATGGGCAGAGTGGTACCGCTACTGAAGCCAGGTAAAGATGCAAGCAAAGGAGAATCCTACAGGCCGATCTCCTTGCTTTTCCCAATAGCAAAGACACTGCTCCTCCACAGCACAACTGCTTTACATGCTATGACCACACGTATAAGTCGCGGCCTTAACCAGAATAAGACCAACGACAGGACGGTCATTGTGGCCTTACAAAAACCTTCGAAGCAGTCAATCATGCCAATCTGTTCGAGGACATTGCAGAAACGTCCCTTTCACCCAATTTGAAATGTTGGGTCGTAAACTATATGTGTGGGCGCCAGTCATATGTAGAATTCAGAGATAGACAGTCGAAGCCCCGTAGAGTTAAACAAGGAGTTCCCCAGGGTGGAGTGATATCCCCGGCTCTGTTTAACCTCTACCTCTCTAAACTTCCTGCACCACCAGACGGCGTTGAAATTGTGTCGTACGCTGACGACTGCACAATTCTGGCGTCAGGACCTATGATGACATATGCGAGAAAATAAACTCTTACCTCACTGACTTAGCACGCTTTTTCACTGCGAGGAATATGGAAATATCCGCCTCCAAATCAACCGCCACACTGTTTACTGCATGGACCGCAGAGGTGCGGTTGTCACTCAATGTGAAAGGTGATGACGTCAACATCCCGACTACCAACTACACCAAAATCCTTGGGGTCACATTGGACAGTCTTTTTCGATCCGCAGCACCTGTGTGGTCGGCGAACGTGAGTACGACGCAGTGAAAGAAAATTCAGACTTGCCAGAATGCCGCCCTCAGAACATCAACAGGTCTTCTGAGGACCATCTACATGAGGAGACGAAGGTCCTAACCGTGCGCAGACACAATTTCCTGCTGTCTAAGCAATAACCGCTAGGCTGTTTTGTTTACGTATGTTAGTTCGATTTTTTTTAATCGAACTTTGCAGTCAAATGCCGATTTTCAGCATATTGTTTATATGTTTTTTTTTTGGCTATAACTCGACTTTTTGATATTTTTCAATCTGTAAAAGCCAAATTATTACTAGAGACCTGCCCAACAATTGAAATTTTTTAAAAAATTGACATTTTTTGTGGTGCTTAAGAAGAAAAATGTTGGAAAAATTTTTTTTTTTTAAGCTTTTTAAAAATATTTTCCACAAAACTAATTCTTTTTTGCTTTCTGCTTGATATATAATATGCTTCTCAGTTTTTTCAGTAATTTTAATTTGAAAAGAAAACAATCATTATACAAAACTTGCGTTTTCCAGCTTAATATTAATTTACTTATTTTTTATGTATCAATTTTGTTCAGTGTTGGTTTTGAAGAAACATTGAAAAAGAAAGAGGTCGAAGTAATTAAAAAGGGAAGTTCCAAGAAATAGGAATTAGTAAAACAACTTTTTTGTTTTCAACCACCGCACAGGTAGCGATTTTTTTTTTATTTCAGTTGAGACTCGAAACTCAGCCGAAGCTGATGTCATCTCATTTTTTTGGAACTTATATCATTTTGTGAGTGATTTAAGTTAAGTGCATCGGTTTCATAAAAACAACAAAAAAACATTGTATAATATATATTGTATTAAAAATGTCGGAACTAAAATGAAAATGGACCATTTTTGCAATGTTTGTGTACGTTTCATAGCAAGCGATGAAAAATGTGGCAATGCGAGCGATTTTTTTTGGGACACCTTTAAAGAAGAGGAAGACGAGGAAGAAGGGGAAGACAAAGGTGAAATTCCAGAATATCTGTTGGACGAAATTATCGACCTTTCAGATGATGATGATGACCAAGATATTAGACAGAGCAGTGATGTTGATCCACAGCCGCCTGCTAAACGGCAACTTGCCAAATCATTAATTTAATTTATTTAATTTTATTTACTTAAAACTTTTCATAACTAACATTTCAAAATTATATTTTTATACATATTTTTGTAATTTCTTTTTCAATGTTTCTCCAAAACCAACACTGAACAAAATTGATACATAAAAAAGTGAGAAGTAAATTAATATTAAGCTGTAAAACGCAAGTTTTGTATTATGATTGTGTTCTTTTCAAATGAAATTTATTGAAGAAACTGAGCAGCATATTATAGATCAAACAAAAAGCATGAAAAAAATAGTTTTTCCAACATTTTGCTTCATAAGCAGCACCACAAAAATTTTCTAAATCAATTTTTTAAAAAAATTTAATTGTTGGACTGGTCTCTAGCAATAATTTGTCTTTTACGGAATGAAAAATATTAACTATACAACGAGTTATAGCCAAAAAACTATATAAATAATATGCTGAAAATCGGCATTTGACTGCAAAGTTCGAAGGTCGATTAAAAAAAATTGGAACTAACATAAACAAACGCCACGATACGGGTCTTCTAATTTAGCCTATATTTTCACTCCTCAATCTCAGAATCGACCTAACTTTTGCTAACCTGAATTTGTTCCACAGTGTAATCGAACAATGCAACCAACTTTTCCGCACTATTTCTAACTGTCGTCGACTTCAAGGAAGCTTTTGATCGTTAAAAACAGAAATATTATAAGGACACAATATAACGACTTTAAAACGCGCGTATTGCACTGCGGAAAGCCAGGTCAATTTTTCAACACAACCAGCGGGGTAAAACAAGGTTTGCAGTCACAAATCTTATTCGTCCAAACACTGCCGTCCCGCGACTGCCGGTTCTATGTACCGGATTGTCACGAAGCAAACACTCTTCCGCCAGGGACAGTCACCATAACAATATGTGTTTTTTGTTCGTGGTGGGAACAGCACTTCCCGGAATGCCTGCTTCGAATATCGCTGGTCCGAGCCGGGATCGAACAGAACCCCGGACCACCGTGCTATGTCTTTAGGGTGTAATCGCTGTGTGTGTGGGTGCATTTCAGGATCTATTCAGAACCACATCATGGAATATAGCGAAACGGACTTTGTTGCCTCGTGCTGTAGCAGTGGGTCTCTGGATTTGGTGTCATCATCACCGTCTACACGTTCGTCGTCGATCCCCACAGTCTCTCAGTCACCAAAGATATCTGTGTCACCCCTGACTGTGCATCAATATTGCAATTTAATTGTAATAATAGAATGTAATAGTCCAGGAAACATCATGGTCTCTGCGATCCATGAAACTAAGCTGAACGTACAGTACAGACCAGAAGAGGGAAGCAGTCATGTCTGTAACACCGAGATCGAGCTGTACAAAGTTTTCATCCCGCCGGTTGGTAGCTGTGCCCTGCGTCATTTGCCTTATAGCAATCTACTATAAGGCAATAACCGCTTGGTCCTGGGAGACTTTAATGCTTACCACGAATTGTGGCATTCTCTCCTAGACAACGACCAGAGGGGCAAAGCTTTGGCAGATCAAATTGAAAGCTCTACGTGCTGCACAGTGAATGAGGACGCCCCCACGCGGATTATGGGCGATTGCCATAGCTAGCCAGAGTTTACTATGGCATCGCCTGGCCATAGTAATGTCACCTGGCAACCTGACAACTCACTACGATCGGACCACCTTCCCATAACTCTCCATAAATAGACCATCCGACCTTATAACCTCTGAATGTCGTAAGTATTTCAATCAAAAAATGGCTGATTGGGATGCCTTCAGAGCCATTCCGTCGGACGTTCGGGTAGCCGAGAAAATGTTTCGGGCCATCATCAACGCAGCAGCTGCTCGCCATATCCTTGCTGGTCGAATACCCGAAGCAAGAACCAATTTTCCAGCAGAGGCAGCGGGACTCAGAGACAAGCGTGATGACATTCGTCGCTCCAACCCTTCTGGCACTAGAATTAGGGATCTCAACTCTGAGATCAGTAGGTTGGTCAACGAATATATGCGGAACAAATGGCTAGACCACTACAACTTAAGTTCCGAAATTGGTAAATTGTGGTCAACGGTTAAATCGCTCTCTAACCCTGGAAGGAAGGATGATCGAACAGCCGTCACTTTCAGTGATAGAACAGTGACCGATCTGAAGCGGTGCGCGTGTTATTTTAACCACCTTTTATTTAGCACCCAGAGTGATAAGACGAAGAGGAGAGTATTGCGTCGTATCCGCACTCTCCGAGTCGAAGAGGCATCACCACAATTTAACATTGGCAAAGTTGCCCATGTCATCCGCAGCGCAGTCAACGAAGGCGCTGGTTCCGGACGGAATCCCAATGCTGATGTTAAAGCACTTGGATACACTGGGAGTAGAGTACATGACCAAACTTCCCAATCTGTCGCTAGCCACTTAGTTCCCGATGCCTGGAAAATGGGAAGAGTGGTACCGCTACTGAAGCCAGGTAAAGATGCAAGCAAAGGAGAATCCTACAGGCCGATCTCCTTGCTTTTCCCAATAGCAAAGACACTGCTCCTCCACAGCACAACTGCTTTACATGCTATGACCACACGTATAAATCGCGGCCTTAACCAGAATAAGACCAACGACAGGACGGTCATTGTGGCCTTACAAAAACCTTCGAAGCAGTCAATCATGCCAATCTGTTCGAGGACATTGCAGAAACGTCCCTTTCACCCAATTTGAAATGTTGGGTCGTAAACTATATGTGTGGGCGCCAGTCATATGTAGAATTCAGAGATAGACAGTCGAAGCCCCGTAGAGTTAAACAAGGAGTTCCCCAGGGTGGAGTGATATCCCCGGCTCTGTTTAACCTCTACCTCTCTAAACTTCCTGCACCACCAGACGGCGTTGAAATTGTGTCGTACGCTGACGACTGCACAATTCTGGCGTCAGGACCTACAGTGGATGACATACGCGAGAAAATAAACTCTTACCTCACTGACTTAGCACGCTTTTTCACTGCGAGGAATATGAAAATATCCGCCTCCAAATCAACCGCCACACTGTTTACTGCATGGACCGCAGAGGTGCGGTTGTCACTCAATGTGAAAGTCGATGACGTCAACATCCCGACTACCAACTACACCAAAATCCTTGGGGTCACATTGGACAGCCTTTTTCGATCCGCAGCACCTGTGTGATCGGCGAACGTGAGTACGACGCAGTGGAAGAAAATTCAGACTTGCCAGAATGCCGCCATCAGAACATCAACAGGTCTTCTGAGGACCATCTACATGAGGAGACGAAGGTCCTAACCGTGCGCAGACACAATTTCCTGCTGTCTAAGCAATACCCGCTAGGCTGTTTTGTTTACGTATGTTAGTTCGATTTTTTTTAATCGAACTTTGCAGTCAAATGCCGATTTTCAGCATATGTTTTTTTTTGGCTATAACTCGACTTTTTGATATTTTTCAATCTGTAAAAGTCAAATTATTACTAGAGACCTGCCCAACAATTGAAATTTTTTAAAAAATTGACATTTTTTGTGGTGCTTATGAAGAAAAATGTTTTTTTTTCAAGCTTTTTAAAAATATTTTCCACAAAACTAATTCTTTTTTGCTTTCTGCTTGATCTATAATATGCTTTTCAGTTTTTTCAGTAATTTTAATTTGAAAAGAAAACAATCATTATACAAAACTTGCGTTTTCCAGCTTAATATTAATTTACTTATTTTTTATGTATCAATTTTGTTCAGTGTTGGTTTTGAAGAAACATTGAAAAAGAAAGAGGTAGAAGTAATTAAAAAGTGAAGTTCCAAGAAATAGGAATTAGTAAAACAACTTTTTTGTTTTCAACCACCGCACAGGTAGCGATTTTTTTTTTATTTCAGTTGAGACTCGAAACTCAGCCGAAGCTGATGTCATCTCATTTTTTTGGAACTTATATCATTTTGTGAGTGATTTAAGTTAAGTGCATCGGTTTCATAAAAACAACAAAAAAAAACATTGTATTAAAAATGTCGGAACTAAAATGAAAATGGACCATTTTTGCAATGTTTGTGGACGTTTCATAGCAAGCGATGAAAAATGTGGCAATGCGAGCAATTTTTTTTTTGGGACACCTTTAAAGAAGAGGAAGACGAGGAAGAAGGGAAAGACAAAGGTGAAATTCCAGAATATCTGTTGGACGAAATTATCGACCTTTCAGATGATGATGATGACCAAGATATTAGACAGAGCAGTGATGTTGATCCACAGCCGCCTGCTAAACGGCAACTTGCCAAATCAATAATTTAATTTATTTAATTTTATTTACTTAAAACTTTTCATAACTAACATTTCAAAATTATATTTTTATACATATTTTTGTAATTTCTTTTTTAATGTTTCTTCAAAACCAACATTGAACAAAATTAATACATAAAAAAGTGAGAAGTAAATTAATATTAAGCTGTAAAAAAAAAAAAAAATTTATTGAAGAAACTGAGAAGCATATTATAGATCAAACAAAAAGCATGAAAAAAATAGTTTTTCCAACATTTTGCTTCATAAGCACCACAAAAATTTTCTAAATCAATTTTTTAAAAAAATTTAATTGTTGGACTGGTCTCTAGCAATAATTTGGCTTTTACGGATTGAAAAAATATCAACTATACAACGAGTTATAGCCAAAAAACCATATAAATAATATGCTGAAAATCGGCATTTGACTGCAAAGTTCGAAGGTCGATTAAAAAAAATTGGAACTAACATAAACAAACGCCACGATACGGGTCTTCTAATTTAGCCTATATTTTCACTCCTCAATCTCAGAATCGACCTAACTTTTGCTAACCTGAATTTGTTCCACAGTGTAATCGAACAATGCAACCAACTTTTCCGCACTATTTCTAACTGTCGTCGACTTCAAGGAAGCTTTTGATCGTTAAAAACAGAAATATTATAAGGACACAATATAACGACTTTAAAACGCGCGTATTGCACTGCGGAAAGCCAGGTCAATTTTTCAACACAACCAGCGGGGTAAAACAAGGTTTGCAGTCACAAATCTTATTCGTCCAAACACTGCCGTCCCGCGACTGCCGGTTCTATGTACCGGATTGTCACGAAGCAAACACTCTTCCGCCAGGGACAGTCACCATAACAATATGTGTTTTTTGTTCGTGGTGGGAACAGCACTTCCCGGAATGCCTGCTTCGAATATCGCTGGTCCGAGCCGGGATCGAACAGAACCCCGGACCACCGTGCTATGTCTTTAGGGTGTAATCGCTGTGTGTGTGGGTGCATTTCAGGATCTATTCAGAACCACATCATGGAATATAGCGAAACGGACTTTGTTGCCTCGTGCTGTAGCAGTGGGTCTCTGGATTTGGTGTCATCATCACCGTCTACACGTTCGTCGTCGATCCCCACAGTCTCTCAGTCACCAAAGATATCTGTGTCACCCCTGACTGTGCATCAATATTGCAATTTAATTGTAATAATAGAATGTAATAGTCCAGGAAACATCATGGTCTCTGCGATCCATGAAACTAAGCTGAACGTACAGTACAGACCAGAAGAGGGAAGCAGTCATGTCTGTAACACCGAGATCGAGCTGTACAAAGTTTTCATCCCGCCGGTTGGTAGCTGTGCCCTGCGTCATTTGCCTTATAGCAATCTACTATAAGGCAATAACCGCTTGGTCCTGGGAGACTTTAATGCTTACCACGAATTGTGGCATTCTCTCCTAGACAACGACCAGAGGGGCAAAGCTTTGGCAGATCAAATTGAAAGCTCTACGTGCTGCACAGTGAATGAGGACGCCCCCACGCGGATTATGGGCGATTGCCATAGCTAGCCAGAGTTTACTATGGCATCGCCTGGCCATAGTAATGTCATCTGGCAACCTGACAACTCACTACGATCGGACCACCTTCCCATAACTCTCCATAAATAGACCATCCGACCTTATAACCTCTGAATGTCGTAAGTATTTCAATCAAAAAATGGCTGATTGGGATGCCTTCAGAGCCATTCCGTCGGACGTTCGGGTAGCCGAGAAAATGTTTCGGGCCATCATCAACGCAGCAGCTGCTCGCCATATCCTTGCTGGTCGAATACCCGAAGCAAGAACCAATTTTCCAGCAGAGGCAGCGGGACTCAGAGACAAGCGTGATGACATTCGTCGCTCCAACCCTTCTGGCACTAAAATTAGGGATCTCAACTCTGAGATCAGTAGGTTGGTCAACGAATATATGCGGAACAAATGGCTAGACCACTACAACTTAAGTTCCGAAATTGGTAAATTGTGGTCAACGGTTAAATCGCTCTCTAACCCTGGAAGGAAGGATGATCGAACAGCCGTCACTTTCAGTGATAGAACAGTGACCGATCTGAAGCGGTGCGCGTGTTATTTTAACCACCTTTTATTTAGCACCCAGAGTGATAAGACGAAGAGGAGAGTATTGCGTCGTATCCGCACTCTCCGAGTCGAAGAGGCATCACCACAATTTAACATTGGCGAAGTTGCCCATGTCATCCGCAGCGCAGTCAACGAAGGCGCTGGTTCCGGACGGAATCCCAATGCTGATGTTAAAGCACTTGGATACACTGGGAGTAGAGTACATGACCAAACTTCCCAATCTGTCGCTAGCCACTTAGTTCCCGATGCCTGGAAAATGGGAAGAGTGGTACCGCTACTGAAGCCAGGTAAAGATGCAAGCAAAGGAGAATCCTACAGGCCGATCTCCTTGCTTTTCCCAATAGCAAAGACACTGCTCCTCCACAGCACAACTGCTTTACATGCTATGACCACACGTATAAGTCGCGGCCTTAACCAGAATAAGACCAACGACAGGACGGTCATTGTGGCCTTACAAAAACCTTCGAAGCAGTCAATCATGCCAATCTGTTCGAGGACATTGCAGAAACGTCCCTTTCACCCAATTTGAAATGTTGGGTCGTAAACTATATGTGTGGGCGCCAGTCATATGTAGAATTCAGAGATAGACAGTCGAAGCCCCGTAGAGTTAAACAAGGAGTTCCCCAGGGTGGAGTGATATCCCCGGCTCTGTTTAACCTCTACCTCTCTAAACTTCCTGCACCACCAGACGGCGTTGAAATTGTGTCGTACGCTGACGACTGCACAATTCTGTCGTCAGGACCTACAGTGGATGACATACGCGAGAAAATAAACTCTTACCTCACTGACTTAGCACGCTTTTTCACTGCGAGGAATATGAAAATATCCGCCTCCAAATCAACCGCCACACTGTTTACTGCATGGACCGCAGAGGTGCGGTTGTCACTCAATGTGAAAGTCGATGACGTCAACATCCCGACTACCAACTACACCAAAATCCTTGGGGTCACATTGGACAGCCTTTTTCGATCCGCAGCACCTGTGTGATCGGCGAACGTGAGTACGACGCAGTGGAAGAAAATTCAGACTTGCCAGAATGCCGCCATCAGAACATCAACAGGTCTTCTGAGGACCATCTACATGAGGAGACGAAGGTCCTAACCGTGCGCAGACACAATTTCCTGCTGTCTAAGCAATACCCGCTAGGCTGTTTTGTTTACGTATGTTAGTTCGATTTTTTTTAATCGAACTTTGCAGTCAAATGCCGATTTTCAGCATATTGTTTATAAGTTTTTTTTGGCTATAACTCGACTTTTTGATATTTTTCAATCTGTAAAAGTCAAATTATTACTAGAGACCTGCCCAACAATTGAAATTTTTTAAAAAATTGACATTTTTTGTGGTGCTTATGAAGAAAAATGTTTTTTTTTCAAGCTTTTTAAAAATATTTTCCACAAAACTAATTCTTTTTTGCTTTCTGCTTGATCTATTATATGCTTTTCAGTTTTTTCAGTAATTTTAATTTGAAAAGAAAACAATCATTATACAAAACTTGCGTTTTCCAGCTTAATATTAATTTACTTATTTTTTATGTATCAATTTTGTTCAGTGTTGGTTTTGAAGAAACATTGAAAAAGAAAGAGGTAGAAGTAATTAAAAAGTGAAGTTCCAAGAAATAGGAATTAGTAAAACAACTTTTTTGTTTTCAACCACCGCACAGGTAGCGATTTTTTTTTTTATTTCAGTTGAGACTCGAAACTCAGCCGAAGCTGATGTCATCTCATTTTTTTGGAACTTATATCATTTTGTGAGTGATTTAAGTTAAGTGCATCGGTTTCATAAAAACAACAAAAAAAAACATTGTATTAAAAATGTCGGAACTAAAATGAAAATGGACCATTTTTGCAATGTTTGTGGACGTTTCATAGCAAGCGATGAAAAATGTGGCAATGCGAGCAATTTTTTTTTGGGACACCTTTAAAGAAGAGGAAGACGAGGAAGAAGGGAAAGACAAAGGTGAAATTCCAGAATATCTGTTGGACGAAATTATCGACCTTTCAGATGATGATGATGACCAAGATATTAGACAGAGCAGTGATGTTGATCCACAGCCGCCTGCTAAACGGCAACTTGCCAAATCAATAATTTAATTTATTTAATTTTATTTACTTAAAACTTTTCATAACTAACATTTCAAAATTATATTTTTATACATATTTTTGTAATTTCTTTTTCAATGTTTCTTCAAAACCAACATTGAACAAAATTGATACATAAAAAAGTGAGAAGTAAATTAATATTAAGCTGTAAAAAAAAAAAAAAATTTATTGAAGAAACTGAGAAGCATATTATAGATCAAACAAAAAGCATGAAAAAAATAGTTTTTCCAACATTTTGCTTCATAAGCACCACAAAAATTTTCTAAATCAATTTTTTAAAAAAATTTAATTGTTGGACTGGTCTCTAGCAATAATTTGGCTTTTACGGATTAAAAAAATATCAACTATACAACGAGTTATAGCCAAAAAACCATATAAATAATATGCTGAAAATCGGCATTTGACTGCAAAGTTCGAAGGTCGATTAAAAAAAATTGGAACTAACATAAACAAACGCCACGATACGGGTCTTCTAATTTAGCCTATATTTTCACTCCTCAATCTCAGAATCGACCTAACTTTTGCTAACCTGAATTTGTTCCACAGTGTAATCGAACAATGCAACCAACTTTTCCGCACTATTTCTAACTGTCGTCGACTTCAAGGAAGCTTTTGATCGTTAAAAACAGAAATATTATAAGGACACAATATAACGACTTTAAAACGCGCGTATTGCACTGCGGAAAGCCAGGTCAATTTTTCAACACAACCAGCGGGGTAAAACAAGGTTTGCAGTCACAAATCTTATTCGTCCAAACACTGCCGTCCCGCGACTGCCGGTTCTATGTACCGGATTGTCACGAAGCAAACACTCTTCCGCCAGGGCAGTCACCCTAACAATATGTGTTTTTTTGTTCGTGGTGGGAACAGCACTCCCCGGAATGCCTGCTTCGAATATCGCTGGTCCGGGCCGGGATCGAACAGAACCCCGGACCACCGTGCTATGTCTTTAGGGTGTAATCGCTGTGTGTGTGGGTGCATTTCAGGATCTATTCAGGTCTGAACCACATCATGAAATATAGCAAAACGGACTTTGTTGCCTCGTGCTGTAGCAGTGGGTCTCTGGATTTGGTGTCATCATCACCGTCTACACGTTCGTCGTCGATCCCCACAGTCTCCCAGTCACCAAAGATATCTGTGTCACCCCTGACTGTGCATCAATTTTGCAATTTAATTGTAATAATAGAATGTAATAGAATTCATGAGTCCAGGAAACATCATGGTCGCTGCGATCCATGAAACTAAGCTGAACGTACAGCACAGACCAGAAGAGGGCAGCAGTCATGTCTGTAACACCGAGATAGAGCTGTACAAAGTTTTCATCCCGCCGGTTGGTAGCTGTGCCCTGCGTCATTTGCCTTATAGCAATCTGCTATAAGGCAATAACCGCTTGGTCCTGGGAGACTTTAATGCTCACCACGAATTGTGGCATTCTCTCCTAGACAACGACCAGAGGGGCAAAGCTTTGGCAGATCAAATTGAAAGCTTTACGTGCTGCACAGTGAATGAGGACGCCCCCACGCGGATTATGGGCGATTGCCATAGCTAGCCAGAGTTTACTATGGCATCGCCTGGCCATAGTAATGTCACCTGGCAACCTGACAACTCACTGCGATCGGACCACCTTCCCATAACTCTCCATAAATAGACCATCCGACCTTATAACCTCTGAATGTCGTAAGTATTTCAATCAAAAAATGGCTGATTGGGATGCCTTCAGAGCCATTCCGTAGGACGTTCGGGTAGCCGAGAAAATGTTTCGGGCCATCATCAACGCAGCAGCTGCTCGCCATATCCTTGCTGGTCGAATACCCGAAGCAAGAACCAATTTTCCAGCAGAGGCAGCGGGACTCAGAGACAAGCGTGATGACATTCGTCGCTCCAACCCTTCTGGCACTAGAATTAGGGATCTCAACTCTGAGATCAGTAGGTTGGTCAACGAATATATGCGGAACAAATGGCTAGACCACTACAACTTAAGTTCCGAAATTGGTAAGTTGTGGTCAACGGTTAAATCGCTCTCTAACCCTAGAAGGAAGGATGATCGAACAGCCGTCACTTTCAGTGATAGAACAGTGACCGATCCGAAGCGGTGCGCGTGTTATTTTAACCACCTTTTATTTAGCACCCAGAGTTATAAGACGAAGAGGAGAGTATTGCGTCGTATCCGCACTCTCCGAGTCGAAGAGGCATCACCACAATTTAACATTGGCGAAGTTGCCCATGTCATCCGCAGCGCAGTCAACGAAGGCGCTGGCACTTGGATACACTGGGAGTAGAGTACATGACCAAACTTCCCAATCTGTCGCTAGCCACTTAGTTCCCGATGCCTGGAAAATGGGAAGAGTGGTACCGCTACTGAAGCCAGGTAAAGATGCAAGCAAAGGAGAATCCTACAGGCCGATCTCCTTGCTTTTCCCAATAGCAAAGACACTGCTCCTCCACAGCACAACTGCTTTACATGCTATGACCACACGTATAAGTCGCGGCCTTAACCAGAATAAGACCAACGACAGGACGGTCATTGTGGCCTTACAAAAACCTTCGAAGCAGTCAATCATGCCAATCTGTTCGAGGACATTGCAGAAACGTCCCTTTCACCCAATTTGAAATGTTGGGTCGTAAACTATATGTGTGGGCGCCAGTCATATGTAGAATTCAGAGATAGACAGTCGAAGCCCCGTAGAGTTAAACAAGGAGTTCCCCAGGGTGGAGTGATATCCCCGGCTCTGTTTAACCTCTACCTCTCTAAACTTCCTGCACCACCAGACGGCGTTGAAATTGTGTCGTACGCTGACGACTGCACAATTCTGGCGTCAGGACCTACAGTGGATGACATACGCGAGAAAATAAACTCTTACCTCACTGACTTAGCACGCTTTTTCACTGCGAGGAATATGAAAATATCCGCCTCCAAATCAACCGCCACACTGTTTACTGCATGGACCGCAGAGGTGCGGTTGTCACTCAATGTGAAAGTCGATGACGTCAACATCCCCACTACCAACTACACCAAAATCCTTGGGGTCACATTGGACAGCCTTTTTCGATCCGCAGCACCTGTGTGATCGGCGAACGTGAGTACGACGCAGTGGAAGAAAATTCAGACTTGCCAGAATGCCGCCATCAGAACATCAACAGGTCTTCTGAGGACCATCTACATGAGGAGACGAAGGTCCTAACCGTGCGCAGACACAATTTCCTGCTGTCTAAGCAATACCCGCTAGGCTGTTTTGTTTACGTGTTAGTTCGATTTTTTTTAATCGAACTTTGCAGTCAAATGCCGATTTTCAGCATATGTTTTTTTTGGCTATAACTCGACTTTTTGATATTTTTCAATCTGTAAAAGTCAAATTATTACTAGAGACCTGCCCAACAATTGAAATTTTTTAAAAAATTTACATTTTTTGTGGTGCTTATGAAGAAAAATGTTTTTTTTTTAAGCTTTTTAAAAATATTTTCCACAAAACTAATTCTTTTTTGCTTTCTGCTTGATCTATAATATGCTTTTCAGTTTTTTCAGTAATTTTAATTTGAAAAGAAAACAATCATTATACAAAACTTGCGTTTTCCAGCTTAATATTAATTTACTTATTTTTTATGTATCAATTTTGTTCAGTGTTGGTTTTGAAGAAACATTGAAAAAGAAAGAGGTAGAAGTAATTAAAAAGTGAAGTTCCAAGAAATAGGAATTAGTAAAACAACTTTTTTGTTTTCAACCACCGCACAGGTAGCGATTTTTTTTTTTTTATTTCAGTTGAGACTCGAAGCTGATGTCATCTCATTTTTTTGGAACTTATATCATTTTGTGAGTGATTTAAGTTAAGTGCATCGGTTTCATAAAAACAACAAAAAAAAAAACATTGTATTAAAAATGTCGGAACTAAAATGAAAATGAACCATTTTTGCAATGTTTGTGGACGTTTCATAGCAAGCGATGAAAAATGTGACAATGCGAGCGATTTTTTTTTGGGACACCTTTAAAGAAGAGGAAGACGAGGAAGAAGGGGAAGACAAAGGTGAAATTCCAGAATATCTGTTGGACGAAATTATCGACCTTTCAGATGATGATGATGACCAAGATATTAGACAGAGCAGTGATGTTGATCCACAGCCGCCTGCTAAACGGCAACTTGCCAAATCAATAATTTAATTTATTTAATTTTATTTACTTAAAACTTTTCATAACTAACATTTCAAAATTTTATTTTTATACATATTTTTGTAATTTCTTTTTCAATGTTTCTCCAAAACCAACATTGAACAAAATTGATACATAAAAAAGTGAGAAGTAAATTAATATTAAGCTGTAAAACGCAAGTTTTGTATTATGATTGTTTTCTTTTCAAATAAACTTTATTGAAGAAACTGAGAAGCATATTATAGATCAAACAAAAAGCATGAAAAAAAATAGTTTTTCCAACATTTTGCTTCATAAGCACCACAAAAATTTTCTAAATCAATTTTTTAAAAAAATTTAATTGTTGGACTGGTCCCTAGCAATAATTTGGCTTTTACGGATTGAAAAATATCAAATATACAACGAGTTATAGCCAAAAAACCATATAAATAATATGCTGAAAATCGGCATTTGACTGCAAAGTTCGAAGGTCGATTAAAAAAAATTGGAACTAACATAAACAAACGCCACGATACGGGTCTTCTAATTTAGCATATATTTTCACTCCTCAATCTCCTCAATCGAAGGTCGATTAAAAAAAATTGGAACTAACATAAACAAACGCCACGATACGGGTCTTCTAATTTAGCCTATATTTTCACTCCTCAATCTCAGAATCGACCTAACTTTTGCTAACCTGAATTTGTTCCACAGTGTAATCGAACAATGCAACCAACTTTTCCGCACTATTTCTAACTGTCGTCGACTTCAAGGAAGCTTTTGATCGTTAAAAACAGAAATATTATAAGGACACAATATAACGACTTTAAAACGCGCGTATTGCACTGCGGAAAGCCAGGTCAATTTTTCAACACAACCAGCGGGGTAAAACAAGGTTTGCAGTCACAAATCTTATTCGTCCAAACACTGCCGTCCCGCGACTGCCGGTTCTATGTACCGGATTGTCACGAAGCAAACACTCTTCCGCCATGTGTTTTTGTTCGTGGTGGGAACAGCACTTCCCGGAATGCCTGCTTCGAATATCGCTGGTCCGAGCCGGGATCGAACAGAACCCCGGACCACCGTGCTATGTCTTTAGGGTGTAATCGCTGTGTGTGTGGGTGCATTTCAGGATCTATTCAGAACCACATCATGGAATATAGCGAAACGGACTTTGTTGCCTCGTGCTGTAGCAGTGGGTCTCTGGATTTGGTGTCATCATCACCGTCTACACGTTCGTCGTCGATCCCCACAGTCTCTCAGTCACCAAAGATATCTGTGTCACCCCTGACTGTGCATCAATTTTGCAATTTAATTGTAATAATAGAATGTAATAGTCCAGGAAACATCATGGTCTCTGCGATCCATGAAACTAAGCTGAACGTACAGTACAGACCTGAAGAGGGAAGCAGTCATGTCTGTAACACCGAGATCGAGCTGTACAAAGTTTTCATCCCGCCGGTTGGTAGCTGTGCCCTGCGTCATTTGCCTTATAGCAATCTGCTATAAGGCAATAACCGCTTGGTCCTGGGAGACTTTAATGCTCACCACGAATTGTGGCATTCTCTCCTAGACAACGGCCAGAGGGGCAAAGCTTTGGCAGATCAAATTGAAAGGTCTACGTGCTGCACAGTGAATGAGGACGCCCCCACGCGGATTATGGGCGATTGCCATAGCTAGCCAGAGTTTACTATGGCATCGCCTGGCCATATTAATGTCACCTGGCAACCTGACAACTCACTACGATCGGACCACCTTCCCATAACTCTCCATAAATAGACCATCCGACCTTATAACCTCTGAATGTCGTAAGTATTTCAATCAAAAAATGGCTGATTGGGATGCCTTCAGAGCCATTCCGTCGGACGTTCGGGTAGCCCAGAAAATGTTTCGGGCCATCATCAACGCAGCAGCTGCTCGCCATATCCTTGCTGGTCGAATACCCGAAGCAAGAACCAATTTTCCAGCAGAGGCAGCGGGACTCAGAGACAAGCGTGATGACATTCGTCGCTCCAACCCTTCTGGCACTAGAATTAGGGATCTCAACTCTGAGATCAGTAGGTTGGTCAACGAATATATGCGGAACAAATGGCTAGACCACTACAACTTAAGTTCCGAAATTGGTAAGTTGTGGTCAACGGTTAAATCGCTCTCTAACCCTAGAAAGAAGGATGATCGAACAGCCGTCACTTTCAGTGATAGAACAGTGACCGATCCGAAGCGGTGCGCGTGTTATTTTAACCACCTTTTATTTAGCACCCAGAGTTATAAGACGAAGAGGAGAGTATTGCGTCGTATCCGCACTCTCCGAGTCGAAGAGGCATCACCACAATTTAACATTGGCGAAGTTGCCCATGTCATCCGCAGCGCAGTCAACGAAGGCGCTGGCACTTGGATACACTGGGAGTAGAGTACATGACCAAACTTCCCAATCTGTCGCTAGCCACTTAGTTCCCGATGCCTGGAAAATGGGAAGAGTGGTACCGCTACTGAAGCCAGGTAAAGATGCAAGCAAAGGAGAATCCTACAGGCCGATCTCCTTGCTTTTCCCAATAGCAAAGACACTGCTCCTCCACAGCACAACTGCTTTACATGCTATGACCACACGTATAAGTCGCGGCCTTAACCAGAATAAGACCAACGACAGGACGGTCATTGTGGCCTTACAAAAACCTTCGAAGCAGTCAATCATGCCAATCTGTTCGAGGACATTGCAGAAACGTCCCTTTCACCCAATTTGAAATGTTGGGTCGTAAACTATATGTGTGGGCGCCAGTCATATGTAGAATTCAGAGATAGACAGTCGAAGCCCCGTAGAGTTAAACAAGGAGTTCCCCAGGGTGGAGTGATATCCCCGGCTCTGTTTAACCTCTACCTCTCTAAACTTCCTGCACCACCAGACGGCGTTGAAATTGTGTCGTACGCTGACGACTGCACAATTCTGGCGTCAGGACCTACAGTGGATGACATACGCGAGAAAATAAACTCTTACCTCACTGACTTAGCACGCTTTTTCACTGCGAGGAATATGAAAATATCCGCCTCCAAATCAACCGCCACACTGTTTACTGCATGGACCGCAGAGGTGCGGTTGTCACTCAATGTGAAAGTCGATGACGTCAACATCCCCACTACCAACTACACCAAAATCCTTGGGGTCACATTGGACAGCCTTTTTCGATCCGCAGCACCTGTGTGATCGGCGAACGTGAGTACGACGCAGTGGAAGAAAATTCAGACTTGCCAGAATGCCGCCATCAGAACATCAACAGGTCTTCTGAGGACCATCTACATGAGGAGACGAAGGTATTAACCGTGCGCAGACACAATTTCCTGCTGTCTAAGCAATACCCGCTAGGCTGTTTTGTTTACGTATGTTAGTTCGATTTTTTTTAATCGAACTTTGCAGTCAAATGCCGATTTTCAGCATATTGTTTATATGTTTTTTTTTGGCTATAACTCGACTTTTTGATATTTTTCAATCTGTAAAAGTCAAATTATTACTAGAGACCTGCCCAACAATTGAAATTTTTTAAAAAATTTACATTTTTTGTGGTGCTTATGAAGAAAAATGTTTTTTTTTTAAGCTTTTTAAAAATATTTTCCACAAAACTAATTCTTTTTTGCTTTCTGCTTGATCTATAATATGCTTTTCAGTTTTTTTCAGTAATTTTAATTTGAAAAGAAAACAATCATTATACAAAACTTGCGTTTTCCAGCTTAATATTAATTTACTTATTTTTTATGTATCAATTTTGTTCAGTGTTGGTTTTGAAGAAACATTGAAAAAGAAAGAGGTAGAAGTAATTAAAAAGTGAAGTTTCAAGAAATAGGAATTAGTAAAACAACTTTTTTGTTTTCAACCACCGCACAGGTAGCGATTTTTTTTTTATTTCAGTTGAGACTCGAAACTCAGCCGAAGCTGATGTCATCTCATTTTTTTGGAACTTATATCATTTTGTGAGTGATTTAAGTTAAGTGCATCGGTTTCATAAAAACAACAAAAAAAAAACATTGTATTAAAAATGTCCGAACTAAAATGAAAATGGACCATTTTTGCAATGTTTGTGGGCGTTTCATAGCAAGCGATGAAAAATGTGACAATGCGAGCGATTTTTTTTTGGGACACCTTTAAAGAAGAGGAAGACGAGGAAGAAGGGGAAGACAAAGGTGAAATTCCAGAATATCTGTTGGACGAAATTATCGACCTTTCAGATGATGATGATGACCAAGATATTAGACAGAGCAGTGATGTTGATCCACAGCCGCCTGCTAAACGGCAACTTGCCAAATCAATAATTTAATTTATTTAATTTTATTTACTTAAAACTTTTCATAACTAACATTTCAAAATTATATTTTTATACATATTTTTGTAATTTCTTTTTCAATGTTTCTCCAAAACCAACATTGAACAAAATTGATACATAAAAAAGTGAGAAGTAAATTAATATTAAGCTGTAAAACGCAAGTTTTGTATTATGATTGTTTTCTTTTCAAATAAACTTTATTGAAGAAACTGAGAAGCATATTATAGATCAAACAAAAAGCATGAAAAAAAATAGTTTTTCCAACATTTTGCTTCATAAGCACCACAAAAATTTTCTAAATCAATTTTTTAAAAAAATTTAATTGTTGGCTTTTACGGATTGAAAAAATATCAACTATACAACGAGTTATAGCCAAAAAACCATATAAATAATATGCTGAAAATCGGCATTTGACTGCAAAGTTCGAAGGTCGATTAAAAAAAATTGGAACTAACATAAACAAACGCCACGATACGGGTCTTCTAATTTAGCCTATATTTTCACTCCTCAATCTCAGAATCGACCTAACTTTTGCTAACCTGAATTTGTTCCACAGTGTAATCGAACAATGCAACCAACTTTTCCGCACTATTTCTAACTGTCGTCGACTTCAAGGAAGCTTTTGATCGTTAAAAACAGAAATATTATAAGGACACAATATAACGACTTTAAAACGCGCGTATTGCACTGCGGAAAGCCAGGTCAATTTTTCAACACAACCAGCGGGGTAAAACAAGGTTTGCAGTCACAAATCTTATTCGTCCAAACACTGCCGTCCCGCGACTGCCGGTTCTATGTACCGGATTGTCACGAAGCAAACACTCTTCCGCCAGGGACAGTCACCTTAACAATATGTGTTTTTTTGTTCGTGGTGGAAACAGCACTCCCCGGAATTCCTGCTTCGAATATCGCTGGTCCGAGCCGGGATCGAACAGAACCCCGGACCACCGTGCTATGTCTTTAGGGTGTAATCGCTGTGTGTGTGGGTGCATTTCAGGATCTATTCAGGTCTGAACCACATCATGGAATATAGCGAAACGGACTTTGTTGCCTCGTGCTGTAGCAGTGGGTCTCTGGATTTGGTGTCATCACCGTCTACACGTTCGTCGTCGATCCCCACAGTCTTTCAGTCACCAAAGATATCTGTGTCACTCCTGACTGTGGATCAATTTTGCAATTTAATTGTAATAATAGAATGTAATAGTCCAGGAAACATCATGGTCTCTGTGATCCATGAAACTAAGCTGAACGTACAGTACAGACCAGAAGAGGGAAGCAGTCATGTCTGTAACACCGAGATCGAGCTGTACAAAGTTTTCATCCCGCCGGTTGGTAGCTGTGCCCTGCGTCATTTGCCTTATAGTAATCTGCTATAAGGCAATAACCGCTTGGTCCTGGGAGACTTTAATGCTCACTACGAATTGTGGCATTCTCTCCTAGACAACGACCAGAGGCGCAAAGCTTTGGCAGATCAAATTGAAAGCTCTACGTGCTGCACAGTGAATGAGGACGCCCCCACCCGGATTATGGGCGATTGCCATAGCTAGCCAGAGTTTACTATGGCATCGCCTGGCCATAGTAATGTCACCTGGCAACCTGACAACTCACTACGATCGGACCACCTTCCCATAACTCTCCATAAATAGACCATCCGACCTTATAACCTCTGAATGTCGTAAGTATTTCAATCAAAAAATGGCTGATTGGGATGCCTTCAGAGCCATTCCGTAGGACGTTCGGGTAGCCGAGAAAATGTTTCGGGCCATCATCAACGCAGCAGCTGCTCGCCATATCCTTGCTGGTCGAATACCCGAAGCAAGAACCAATTTTCCAGCAGAGGCAGCGGGACTCAGAGACAAGCGTGATGACATTCGTCGCTCCAACCCTTCTGGCACTAGAATTAGGGATCTCAACTCTGAGATCAGTAGGTTGGTCAACGAATATATGCGGAACAAATGGCTAGACCACTACAACTTAAGTTCCGAAATTGGTAAGTTGTGGTCAACGGTTAAATCGCCCTCTAACCCTGGAAGGAAGGATGATCGAACAGCCGTCACTTTCAGTGATAGAACAGTGACCGATCCGAAGCGGTGCGCGTGTTATTTTAACCACCTTTTATTTAGCACCCAGAGTGATAAGACGAAGAGGAGAGTATTGCGTCGTATCCGCACTCTCCGAGTCGAAGAGGCATCACCACAATTTAACATTGGCGAAGTTGCCCATGTCATCCGCAGCGCAGTCAACGAAGGCGCTGGCACTTGGATACACTGGGAGTAGAGTACATGACCAAACTTCCCAATCTGTCGCTAGCCACTTAGTTCCCGATGCCTGGAAAATGGGAAGAGTGGTACCGCTACTGAAGCCAGGTAAAGATGCAAGCAAAGGAGAATCCTACAGGCCGATCTCCTTGCTTTTCCCAATAGCAAAGACACTGCTCCTCCACAGCACAACTGCTTTACATGCTATGACCACACGTATAAGTCGCGGCCTTAACCAGAATAAGACCAACGACAGGACGGTCATTGTGGCCTTACAAAAACCTTCGAAGCAGTCAATCATGCCAATCTGTTCGAGGACATTGCAGAAACGTCCCTTTCACCCAATTTGAAATGTTGGGTCGTAAACTATATGTGTGGGCGCCAGTCATATGTAGAATTCAGAGATAGACAGTCGAAGCCCCGTAGAGTTAAACAAGGAGTTCCCCAGGGTGGAGTGATATCCCCGGCTCTGTTTAACCTCTACCTCTCTAAACTTCCTGCACCACCAGACGGCGTTGAAATTGTGTCGTACGCTGACGACTGCACAATTCTGGCGTCAGGACCTACAGTGGATGACATACGCGAGAAAATAAACTCTTACCTCACTGACTTAGCACGCTTTTTCACTGCGAGGAATATGAAAATATCCGCCTCCAAATCAACCGCCACACTGTTTACTGCATGGACCGCAGAGGTGCGGTTGTCACTCAATGTGAAAGTCGATGACGTCAACATCCCCACTACCAACTACACCAAAATCCTTGGGGTCACATTGGACAGCCTTTTTCGATCCGCAGCACCTGTGTGATCGGCGAACGTGAGTACGACGCAGAGGAAGAAAATTCAGACTTGCCAGAATGCCGCCATCAGAACATCAACAGGTCTTCTGAGGACCATCTACATGAGGAGACGAAGGTCCTAACCGTGCGCAGACACAATTTCCTGCTGTCTAAGCAATACCCGCTAGGCTGTTTTGTTTACGCATGTTAGTTCGATTTTTTTTAATCGAACTTTGCAGTCAAATGCCGATTTTCAGCATATTGTTTATAGTTTTTTTTTTGGCTATAACTCGACTTTTTGATATTTTTCAATCTGTAAAAGTCAAATTATTACTAGAGACCTGCCCAACAATTGAAATTTTTTAAAAAATTTACATTTTTTGTGGTGCTTATGAAGAAAAATGTTTTTTTTAAGCTTTTTAAAAATATTTTCCACAAAACTAATTCTTTTTTGCTTTCTGCTTGATCTATAATATGCTTTTCAGTTTTTTCAGTAATTTTAATTTGAAAAGAAAACAATCATTATACAAAACTTGCGTTTTCCAGCTTAATATTAATTTACTTATTTTTTATGTATCAATTTTGTTCAGTGTTGGTTTTGAAGAAACATTGAAAAAGAAAGAGGTAGAAGTAATTAAAAAGTGAAGTTCCAAGAAATAGGAATTAGTAAAACAACTTTTTTGTTTTCAACCACCGCACAGGTAGCGATTTTTTTTTTTATTTCAGTTGAGACTCGAAACTCAGCCGAAGCTGATGTCATCTCATTTTTTTGGAACTTATATCATTTTGTGAGTGATTTAAGTTAAGTGCATCGGTTTCATAAAAACAACAAAAAAAAACATTGTATTAAAAATGTCGGAACTAAAATGAAAATGGACCATTTTTGCAATGTTTGTGGACGTTTCATAGCAAGCGATGAAAAATGTGGCAATGCGAGCAATTTTTTTTTGGGACACCTTTAAAGAAGAGGAAGACGAGGAAGAAGGGAAAGACAAAGGTGAAATTCCAGAATATCTGTTGGACGAAATTATCGACCTTTCAGATGATGATGATGACCAAGATATTAGACAGAGCAGTGATGTTGATCCACAGCCGCCTGCTAAACGGCAACTTGCCAAATCAATAATTTAATTTATTTAATTTTATTTACTTAAAACTTTTCATAACTAACATTTCAAAATTATATTTTTATACATATTTTTGTAATTTCTTTTTCAATGTTTCTCCAAAACCAACATTGAACAAAATTGATACATAAAAAAGTGAGAAGTAAATTAATATTAAGCTGTAAAACGCAAGTTTTGTATTATGATTGTTTTCTTTTCAAATAAACTTTATTGAAGAAACTGAGAAGCATATTATAGATCAAACAAAAAGCATGAAAAAAAATAGTTTTTCCAACATTTTGCTTCATAAGCACCACAAAAATTTTCTAAATCAATTTTTTAAAAAAATTTAATTGTTGGCTTTTACGGATTGAAAAAATATCAACTATACAACGAGTTATAGCCAAAAAACCATATAAATAATATGCTGAAAATCGGCATTTGACTGCAAAGTTCGAAGGTCGATTAAAAAAAATTGGAACTAACATAAACAAACGCCACGATACGGGTCTTCTAATTTAGCCTATATTTTCACTCCTCAATCTCAGAATCGACCTAACTTTTGCTAACCTGAATTTGTTCCACAGTGTAATCGAACAATGCAACCAACTTTTCCGCACTATTTCTAACTGTCGTCGACTTCAAGGAAGCTTTTGATCGTTAAAAACAGAAATATTATAAGGACACAATATAACGACTTTAAAACGCGCGTATTGCACTGCGGAAAGCCAGGTCAATTTTTCAACACAACCAGCGGGGTAAAACAAGGTTTGCAGTCACAAATCTTATTCGTCCAAACACTGCCGTCCCGCGACTGCCGGTTCTATGTACCGGATTGTCACGAAGCAAACACTCTTCCGCCAGGGACAGTCACCTTAACAATATGTGTTTTTTTGTTCGTGGTGGAAACAGCACTCCCCGGAATTCCTGCTTCGAATATCGCTGGTCCGAGCCGGGATCGAACAGAACCCCGGACCACCGTGCTATGTCTTTAGGGTGTAATCGCTGTGTGTGTGGGTGCATTTCAGGATCTATTCAGGTCTGAACCACATCATGGAATATAGCGAAACGGACTTTGTTGCCTCGTGCTGTAGCAGTGGGTCTCTGGATTTGGTGTCATCACCGTCTACACGTTCGTCGTCGATCCCCACAGTCTTTCAGTCACCAAAGATATCTGTGTCACTCCTGACTGTGGATCAATTTTGCAATTTAATTGTAATAATAGAATGTAATAGTCCAGGAAACATCATGGTCTCTGTGATCCATGAAACTAAGCTGAACGTACAGTACAGACCAGAAGAGGGAAGCAGTCATGTCTGTAACACCGAGATCGAGCTGTACAAAGTTTTCATCCCGCCGGTTGGTAGCTGTGCCCTGCGTCATTTGCCTTATAGTAATCTGCTATAAGGCAATAACCGCTTGGTCCTGGGAGACTTTAATGCTCACTACGAATTGTGGCATTCTCTCCTAGACAACGACCAGAGGCGCAAAGCTTTGGCAGATCAAATTGAAAGCTCTACGTGCTGCACAGTGAATGAGGACGCCCCCACCCGGATTATGGGCGATTGCCATAGCTAGCCAGAGTTTACTATGGCATCGCCTGGCCATAGTAATGTCACCTGGCAACCTGACAACTCACTACGATCGGACCACCTTCCCATAACTCTCCATAAATAGACCATCCGACCTTATAACCTCTGAATGTCGTAAGTATTTCAATCAAAAAATGGCTGATTGGGATGCCTTCAGAGCCATTCCGTAGGACGTTCGGGTAGCCGAGAAAATGTTTCGGGCCATCATCAACGCAGCAGCTGCTCGCCATATCCTTGCTGGTCGAATACCCGAAGCAAGAACCAATTTTCCAGCAGAGGCAGCGGGACTCAGAGACAAGCGTGATGACATTCGTCGCTCCAACCCTTCTGGCACTAGAATTAGGGATCTCAACTCTGAGATCAGTAGGTTGGTCAACGAATATATGCGGAACAAATGGCTAGACCACTACAACTTAAGTTCCGAAATTGGTAAGTTGTGGTCAACGGTTAAATCGCCCTCTAACCCTGGAAGGAAGGATGATCGAACAGCCGTCACTTTCAGTGATAGAACAGTGACCGATCCGAAGCGGTGCGCGTGTTATTTTAACCACCTTTTATTTAGCACCCAGAGTGATAAGACGAAGAGGAGAGTATTGCGTCGTATCCGCACTCTCCGAGTCGAAGAGGCATCACCACAATTTAACATTGGCGAAGTTGCCCATGTCATCCGCAGCGCAGTCAACGAAGGCGCTGGCACTTGGATACACTGGGAGTAGAGTACATGACCAAACTTCCCAATCTGTCGCTAGCCACTTAGTTCCCGATGCCTGGAAAATGGGAAGAGTGGTACCGCTACTGAAGCCAGGTAAAGATGCAAGCAAAGGAGAATCCTACAGGCCGATCTCCTTGCTTTTCCCAATAGCAAAGACACTGCTCCTCCACAGCACAACTGCTTTACATGCTATGACCACACGTATAAGTCGCGGCCTTAACCAGAATAAGACCAACGACAGGACGGTCATTGTGGCCTTACAAAAACCTTCGAAGCAGTCAATCATGCCAATCTGTTCGAGGACATTGCAGAAACGTCCCTTTCACCCAATTTGAAATGTTGGGTCGTAAACTATATGTGTGGGCGCCAGTCATATGTAGAATTCAGAGATAGACAGTCGAAGCCCCGTAGAGTTAAACAAGGAGTTCCCCAGGGTGGAGTGATATCCCCGGCTCTGTTTAACCTCTACCTCTCTAAACTTCCTGCACCACCAGACGGCGTTGAAATTGTGTCGTACGCTGACGACTGCACAATTCTGGCGTCAGGACCTACAGTGGATGACATACGCGAGAAAATAAACTCTTACCTCACTGACTTAGCACGCTTTTTCACTGCGAGGAATATGAAAATATCCGCCTCCAAATCAACCGCCACACTGTTTACTGCATGGACCGCAGAGGTGCGGTTGTCACTCAATGTGAAAGTCGATGACGTCAACATCCCCACTACCAACTACACCAAAATCCTTGGGGTCACATTGGACAGCCTTTTTCGATCCGCAGCACCTGTGTGATCGGCGAACGTGAGTACGACGCAGAGGAAGAAAATTCAGACTTGCCAGAATGCCGCCATCAGAACATCAACAGGTCTTCTGAGGACCATCTACATGAGGAGACGAAGGTCCTAACCGTGCGCAGACACAATTTCCTGCTGTCTAAGCAATACCCGCTAGGCTGTTTTGTTTACGCATGTTAGTTCGATTTTTTTTAATCGAACTTTGCAGTCAAATGCCGATTTTCAGCATATTGTTTATAGTTTTTTTTTTGGCTATAACTCGACTTTTTGATATTTTTCAATCTGTAAAAGTCAAATTATTACTAGAGACCTGCCCAACAATTGAAATTTTTTAAAAAATTTACATTTTTTGTGGTGCTTATGAAGAAAAATGTTTTTTTTAAGCTTTTTAAAAATATTTTCCACAAAACTAATTCTTTTTTGCTTTCTGCTTGATCTATAATATGCTTTTCAGTTTTTTCAGTAATTTTAATTTGAAAAGAAAACAATCATTATACAAAACTTGCGTTTTCCAGCTTAATATTAATTTACTTATTTTTTATGTATCAATTTTGTTCAGTGTTGGTTTTGAAGAAACATTGAAAAAGAAAGAGGTAGAAGTAATTAAAAAGTGAAGTTCCAAGAAATAGGAATTAGTAAAACAACTTTTTTGTTTTCAACCACCGCACAGGTAGCGATTTTTTTTTTATTTCAGTTGAGACTCGAAACTCAGCCGAAGCTGATGTCATCTCATTTTTTTGGAACTTATATCATTTTGTGAGTGATTTAAGTTAAGTGCATCGGTTTCATAAAAACAACAAAAAAAAAACATTGTATTAAAAATGTCGGAACTAAAATGAAAATGGACCAATTTTGCAATGTTTGTGGACGTTTCATAGCAAGCGATGAAAAATGTGACAATGCGAGCGATTTTTTTTTTTTGGGACACCTTTAAAGAAGAGGAAGACGAGGAAGAAGGGGAAGACAAAGGTGAAATTCCAGAATATCTGTTGGACGAAATTATCGACCTTTCAGATGATGATGATGACCAAGATATTATACAGAGCAGTGATGTTGATCCACAGCCGCCTGCTAAACGGCAACTTGCCAAATCAATAATTTAATTTATTAATTTTATTTACTTAAAACTTTTCATAACTAACATTTCAAAATTATATTTTTATACATATTTTTGTAATTTCTTTTTCAATGTTTCTCCAAAACCAACATTGAACAAAATTGATACATAATAAAGTGAGAAGTAAATTAATATTAAGCTGTAAAACGCAAGTTTTGTATTATGATTGTTTTCTTTTCAAATAAACTTTATTGAAGAAACTGAGAAGCATATTATAGATCAAACAAAAAGCATGAAAAAAAATAGTTTTTCCAACATTTTGCTTCATAAGCACCACAAAAATTTTCTAAATCAATTTTTTAAAAAAATTTAATTGTTGGACTGGTCTCTAGCAATAATTTGGATTGATTGATTACGGATTGAAAAAATATCAACTATACAACGAGTTGTAGCCAAAAAACCATATAAATAATATGCTGAAAATCGGCATTTGACTGCAAAGTTCGAAGGTCGATTAAAAAAAATTGGAACTAACATAAACAAACGCCACGATACGGGTCTTCTAATTTAGCCTATATTTTCACTCCTCAATCTCAGAATCGACCTAACTTTTGCTAACCTGAATTTGTTCCACAGTGTAATCGAACAATGCAACCAACTTTTCCGCACTATTTCTAACTGTCGTCGACTTCAAGGAAGCTTTTGATCGTTAAAAACAGAAATATTATAAGGACACAATATAACGACTTTAAAACGCGCGTATTGCACTGCGGAAAGCCAGGTCAATTTTTCAACACAACCAGCGGGGTAAAACAAGGTTTGCAGTCACAAATCTTATTCGTCCAAACACTGCCGTCCCGCGACTGCCGGTTCTATGTACCGGATTGTCACGAAGCAAACACTCTTCCGCCAGGGACAGTCACCTTAACAATATGTGTTTTTTTTGTTCGTGGGATTGATCTGGCAACTCGGCATGAACAGCTGAACTTTAAATCGCTCCGCCGAAAAATAAAGAAAATAAATAATAAAAATTTAAATTAAGTAAATTAAAGTGTAGCAGCGTTTTCGTTTGTCAGTATTAAGTAACAGCAAAGTTTAATTTAATGTTGTAACATTTTATTTTGCCGAAGAACAGTTGGTGTAAATAATTGAAATAATAACAAAGCAAAGAGGCGCCTTTTTGTCATACGTACATACACACACGTACATTTGTTTTATTTATCTCCGCAATGGCTCCAAGTGTTCGAGTTTAAATATGTCCCAGCTGCAAAAAGAATGTACCAAAAACCATATTTAGTGTGTGTTGCAGCGGATGCAATAAATATTTTCATCCGAAGTGTGCTAACATTCCAGAAGCAGAACTTCGGCTAAACAAGTCCTTGACATATTGTTGCCAAAGTTGTAGTGATCCTTGCATTAATAAAAGCAACCTAAAAGAATGCTTTGCTGAGTTTGGCGAAACTTTAAAGAGACAGCTGGAAGAAAAACAAGAACAACTAATGGCTGATATCAGTGTTTCCATCAGGGATCAAGTACGAGAACAACAAAAGGAGCTTGATGAACACTTAAAGCAATGTATGTCAGCGTTTGAATGCAAAATTAACGAGCTTGTTAGAGATTTGCGTAATGAATTCAATGGCCGTGTCAATGAATTAAGAAGCGAAATCAATGACTGCCGAAATAATATGACTTACATGGATCAAGATATCCGGAGGAGGCTAGAGCTTTTAGAGAAACAAAGTCTAGTATCGCAGAGGAGGTTGAACCGTGCGAACATAGTTATAAATGGTCTTCCGCAAGGTATTCAAGACATCAGGGATCCTATAAAGAAGATCAGTAGTCTGTGCAAAGTGAAGTTGAATTCTTCGGATATTCAACACAGCTGCTATTTTGCCGGTGGGAAATCTGTCCTTGTGAAGCTTAATTCAGTGTTTACAAGAGATAGTATTATGGCTAACTACCACAGGAATGGCCCTTTACTTCTGAGCGATGTTATTGGGGGTGAAGTTCGCTCTAGGATATACCTTAATGATCACCTGACACCAGATGCTGCAAGATTAACTCATATGTGTCGAAAATTGCGTGATCGAAAACATATCCTTAAATACACTCTTATTAATGGCGACATTCCAAAAGTAAAAATTGTATTCAGTGATGGCACCGATAAAGTGATAACCTTTCAGGAATGTGAGGGTATGTTAAGTATTACGAATCCATCTGCAGGACACTAATAATTGCTGCACCAAATCTGATCTCTTTTTGTGATTTGCTTATAAGAATCAATAGTTCCTTATTTAATTAGTTAATTATCGATTAGTATATTACTTCAATGCGGTATTTCAGGATTAGTGTGAAGTCTAAACTTATTTTTTATTATTTACTTTTTTTATTTTTCGACTGAATTTAATGTAAAGTCCCGAATTTTATTTTAATACTTTAATTATGCCTATACATAACATTGGAAGCATTATAGGTGATCATCGGTTACTTGATTCCCAATTAAGTTCCCTTGATAATAATATTAACTTTGCTCATTTTAACTGTCAGAGCTTCAACGTTACTCCAGGTTCTTCTAAACTTTCCGAAATAAGAAAATTAATGGAAGGCAGCTTACTGGATCTTGTGGGTGTTAGCGAAACATGGTTAAAGCCTACAATATCATCCAGAAGCGTTAGTATTGCCGGGTTCTCTTGTTGTAGGGTTGACCGTCCCAATCAAAGAGGTGGCGGTGTTGCTCTATATATATCTAAAAAGTTGAAATATAAAGTGGTCCATAGGGGTACAAATTTTGGAGTGGTGGAATGTCTGTTTGTGGAGATTGAGGCGTGGGGAGAAAAAATGCTTGTAGGAACGGTATATCTTCCTCATGGAAATATTGATGAGTTTGAAAATGATGTTGCTGATTTATTTGGTCGATATTCTAATATTATAATTATGGGTGACTTTAATAAAAATTTGTTTAATTTATCGTGCTCTAATATTGTTAGAGATGTTTGTGGAAGGTTGGGTGTGCATGTACATCACAACTCAAGTCCAACGCATTTTGATGTAGTTCATCAATCAACGTCGTTAATAGATTTTTTTTTGCTATCTCACCCTGAACACTTGGTTTCGTCGGGACAATACATATGTCCCGCTATATCTCGACATGCCTTTTTATATACTACTGTACATTTTCCAGTGCAGCGCACTGTGCAATTTGTTGAATTCGTAGATTACAATGTTTTTGATCAAGATGAGTTGTGTAACGCATTTTCCGTTTTAAATTTCTCCAATATCTACAACACCACAGATGTTAATTTGCAATTGGAAGAAATCATGTCAGGGTTGGCTTCTGTTCATTCTATTTTCCCCATAAGGAGGAAACGGTTGAATTACAGGAGTGATGAATGGTTTTCTTCGCCACAGATAGTGTATCACTGCTCCATACGGGATCTGGCCTATAAAGCTTTTCTTGAGAGTGGAGGTGATGAAAATTGGAAAATCTTTTGTAGAGCTAGAAATAAAGCCAAAAAAGTTATTAGAAGAATTAAAAGGGAAGCTCATGCCGCTCTTTTTGCCGGTAGCAATAGTTCTAAGACCCTATGGAACCGTCTTCGAAATAATGGACTGTTAAAAGATGTTTCATCACCAGAGATGGCCAACGTTGACGTAGAGGAATTAAACACATTATTTATTAATAATCAACTGACTAGTTCGACTGATAGTAGTTTTTTAACCAAATTATTGGGGAAGATGGGTTTTCTTTTTATAACGTCTCCTCTAATGACTTGATACAGGCTTTTATGTCAATCAAGTCTAACGCCTCTGGTTGTGATGAGATATCTCTTAAATTTCTGAAAGTAGTATTTCCGTTTATATCAAATCACTTTCTTCATTTAGTGAACACTATAATAATGACTTCCTGCTTTCCTAATGATTGGAAAGTAGCCATAGTGACACCAATTCAAAAGAAGTCAAGCTCGAATTCTACTGACAACTTAAGACCCATTTCTTTGCTTCCCAACCTGTCAAAAGTTGTGGAAAATATTCTTAAGCGGCAGTTGTTAGACCATATTGAGAGTAAATCGCTGCTTAATGATTGCCAATGTGGTTTCCGGAACGACAGGAGTACATCTGCTCTTTTAATTGGCCTTACTGACTCAATAAGGAAGAATACTCATGATCAAAGAATGTGTATGGTTTTGTCTTTGGATTTAGAAAAAGCCTTCGATAGGGTAGATTATGGAATTTTGATAAATAAATTGCATAAAGATTATGGACTTGGGAAAAGTGCCTGTAGTTTAATGCTTTCTTATTTATGTGGTAGAAAGCAGTTTGTTCGTGTCAATGGAGTCGCATCGTCTGTTTTGTCTGTTAGCAGTGGGGTCCCTCAGGGCTCTGTTCTTGGTCCAATTTTGTTTGTGCTGTTTATTAATGACCTTTTTAAAAGTCTAGGCGATTGGTGTACACCATACTCTTTTGCTGATGATGTTCAGCTATTATTTTGCGGAGAAATCCAGTATTTGGATGTTTTACAAGCAAAAACTAATTATGTTTTAAAATTATTGAGCGTATGGATGTCCTCTAACAAGCTTAGTATTAATCCTTCTAAAACAAAGGCAATACTGTTTTCATCATCATCTTCTATCAACCTAGATTTGCAATACAATGGTACGTCTATAGAATTCGTTCAGAGTATTACGTGTTTGGGAATACTACTGGATAACAAATGTTGCTTTGAGCAGCATATTCGCAGTATTGCTTCACGTATTAGTTTCACACTTCGTCAACTATACAACACCAATTTAGTTTTACCTCGTTGGGTAAAAACAAAACTGGTTCATGGCTTAATTATGCCAAATATTTTGTACTGCCTAGAGGTATATACAGGAACTACTCAAAGTAATATGAATATTATAAAGACAGTGCTTCATAGAGTTATGCGCTATGTATATTCTGTTAAACCGTATGCTCACATATCGCCGTTTGTGAATGACTTTTTAGGCTGTTCCTTTGTGGAATTTGTGCACCTTCGGTTGCTATATTTTTTTTACAAGATATACAAACTTCAATCTCCTTTGTTCCTAGCTAATTCATTTGTTTTCAGTCACTCAATTCGCAACAGACAGTTAATTATTCCAAAGGTAACACCGCTTATGGATCGATCATTCCTCGTAAGAGTAGCCCGACTATTTAACATTTTGCCAAGCAGTTTAAAAACGTTTAATTTGTCTTCCATGACATTTCGTAAACATTTAATGGAACATTTTCGTTCAAGTACAGAGTAATGCTTTTATTTATATGTTTTTTTTTCTTCGGTTTCTTGATTATCACTTATATGCTTTCATCAGGTTTTTTTTTCTCTTTTATTAGGAAATATTAGGATTTTTTTAATTTATATTATTTATTTGATTTTATACTGAATTTTCTCTAGTAGTTTATGATGTTCTATTTAACATTTTGATGCATATTGTAATTTAGCTTTAATAGGCCCCAGTGGGCTTCGAATTACATGTCAATAAAGAAATGAAATGAAATGAAACAGCACTCCCCGGAATTCCTGCTTCGAATATCGCTGGTCCGAGCCGTGATCGAACAGAACCCCGGACCACCGTGCTATGTCTTTAGGGTGTAATCGCTGTGTGTGTGGGTGCATTTCAGGATCTATTCAGGTCTGAACCACATCATGGAATATAGCGAAACGGACTTTGTTGCCTCGTGCTGTAGCAGTGGGTCTCTGGATTTGGTGTCATCACCGTCTACACGTTCGTCGTCGATCCCCACAGTCTCTCAGTCACCAAAGATATCTGTGTCACTCCTGACTGTGGATCAATTTTGCAATTTAATTGTAATAATAGAATGTAATAGTCCAGGAAACATCATGGTCTCTGTGATCCATGAAACTAAGCTGAACGTACAGTACAGACCAGAAGAGGGAAGCAGTCATGTCTGTAACACCGAGATCGAGCTGTACAAAGTTTTCATCCCGCCGGTTGGTAGCTGTGCCCTGCGTCATTTGCCTTATAGCAATCTGCTATAAGGCAATAACCGCTTGGTCCTGGGAGACTTTAATGCTCACTACGAATTGTGGCATTCTCTCCTAGACAACGACCAGAGGGGCAAAGCTTTGGCAGATCAAATTGAAAGCTCTACGTGCTGCACAGTGAATGAGGACGCCCCCACGCGGATTATGGGCGTTTGCCATAGCTAGCCAGAGTTTAATATGGCATCGCCTGGCCATAGTAATGTCACCTGGCAACCTGACAACTCACTACGATCGGACCACCTTCCCGTAACTCTCCATAAATAGACCATCCGACCTTATAACCTCTGAATGTCGTAAGTATTTCAATCAAAAAATGGCTGATTGGGATGCCTTCAGAGCCATTCCGTCGGACGTTCGGGTAGCCGAGAAAATGTTTCGGGCCATCATCAACGCAGCAGCTGCTCGCCATATCCTTGCTGGTCGAATACCCGAAGCAAGAACCAATTTTCCAGCAGAGGCAGCGGGACTCAGAGACAAGCGTGATGACATTCGTCGCTCCAACCCTTCTGGCACTAGAATTAGGGATCTCAACTCTGAGATCAGTAGGTTGGTCAACGAATATATGTGGAACAAATGGCTAGACCACTACAACTTAAGTTCCGAAATTGGTAAGTTGTGGTCAACGGTTAAATCGCTCTCTAACCCTGGATGGAAGGATGATCGAACAGCCGTCACTTTCAGTGATAGAACAGTGACCGATCCGAAGCGGTGCGCGTGTTATTTTAACCACCTTTTATTTAGCACCCAGAGTGATAAGACGAAGAGGAGAGTATTGCGTCGTATCCGCACTCTCCGAGTCGAAGAGGCATCACCACAATTTAACATTGGCAAAGTTGCCCATGTCATCCGCAGCGCAGTCAACGAAGGCGCTGGTTCCGGACGGAATCCCAATGCTGATGTTAAAGCACTTGGATACACTGGGAGTAGAGTACATGACCAAACTTCCCAATCTGTCGCTAGCCACTTAGTTCCCGATGCCTGGAAAATGGGAAGAGTGGTACCGCTACTGAAGCCAGGTAAAGATGCAAGCAAAGGAGAATCCTACAGGCCGATCTCCTTGCTTTTCCCAATAGCAAAGACACTGCTCCTCCACAGCACAACTGCTTTACATGCTATGACCACACGTATAAGTCGCGGCCTTAACCAGAATAAGACCAACGACAGGACGGTCATTGTGGCCTTACAAAAACCTTCGAAGCAGTCAATCATGCCAATCTGTTCGAGGACATTGCAGAAACGTCCCTTTCACCCAATTTGAAATGTTGGGTCGTAAACTATATGTGTGGGCGCCAGTCATATGTAGAATTCAGAGATAGACAGTCGAAGCCCCGTAGAGTTAAACAAGGAGTTCCCCAGGGTGGAGTGATATCCCCGGCTCTGTTTAACCTCTACCTCTCTAAACTTCCTGCACCACCAGACGGCGTTGAAATTGTGTCGTACGCTGACGACTGCACAATTCTGGCGTCAGGACCTACAGTGGATGACATACGCGAGAAAATAAACTCTTACCTCACTGACTTAGCACGCTTTTTCACTGCGAGGAATATGAAAATATCCGCCTCCAAATCAACCGCCACACTGTTTACTGCATGGACCGCAGACGTGCGGTTGTCACTCAATGTGAAAGTCGATGACGTCAACATCCCGACTACCAACTACACCAAAATCCTTGGGGTCACATTAGACAGCCTTTTTCGATCCACAGCACCTGTGTGATCGGCGAACGTGAGTACGACGCAGTGGAAGAAAATTCAGACTTGCCAGAATGCCGCCATCAGAACATCAACAGGTCTTCTGAGGACCATCTACATGAGGAGACGAAGGTCCTAACCGTGCGCAGACACAATTTCCTGCTGTCTAAGCAATACCCGCTAGGCTGTTTTGTTTACGTATGTTAGTTCGATTTTTTTTAATCGAACTTTGCAGTCAAATGCCGATTTTCAGCATATTGTTTATATGTTTTTTTTTTGGCTATAACTCGACTTTTTGATATTTTTCAATCTGTAAAAGTCAAATTATTACTAGAGACCTGCCCAACAATTGAAATTTTTTAAAAAATTGACATTTTTGTGGTGCTTATGAAGAAAAATGTTTTTTTTTAAGCTTTTTAAAAATATTTTCCACAAAACTAATTCTTTTTTGCTTTCTGCTTGATCTATAATATGCTTTTTAGTTTTTTCAGTAATTTTAATTTGAAAAGAAAACAATCATTATACAAAACTTGCGTTTTCCAGCTTAATATTAATTTACTTATTTTTTATGTATCAATTTTGTTCAGTGTTGGTTTTGAAGAAACATTGAAAAAGAAAGAGGTAGAAGTAATTAAAAAGTGAAGTTCCAAGAAATAGGAATTAGTAAAACAACTTTTTTGTTTTCAACCACCGCACAGGAAGCGATTTTTTTTTATTTCAGTTGAGACTCGAAACTCAGCCGAAGCTGATGTCATCTCATTTTTTTGGAACTTATATCATTTTGTGAGTGATTTAAGTTAAGTGCATCGGTTTCATAAAAACAACAAAAAAAAACATTGTATTAAAAATGTCGGAACTAAAATGAAAATGGACCATTTTTGCAATGTTTGTGGACGTTTCATAGCAAGCGATGAAAAATGTGGCAATGCGAGCGATTTTTTTTTTGGGACACCTTTAAAGAAGAGGAAGACGAGGAAGAAGGGGAAGACAAAGGTGAAATTCCAGAATATCTGTTGGACGAAATTATCGACTTTTCAGATGATGACCAAGATATTAGACAGAGCAGTGATGTTGATCCACAGCCGCCTGCTAAACGGCAACTTGCCAAATCAATAATTTAATTTATTTAATTTTATTTACTTAAAACTTTTCATAACTAACATTTCAAAATTTTATTTTTATACATATTTTTGTAATTTCTTTTTCAATGTTTCTCCAAAACCAACATTGAACAAAATTGATACATAAAAAAGTGAGAAGTAAATTAATATTAAGCTGTAAAACGCAAGTTTTGTATTATGATTGTTTTCTTTTCAAAAAAAATTTATTGAAGAAACTGAGAAGCATATTATAGATCAAACAAAAAGCATGAAAAAAATAGTTTTTCCAACATTTTGCTTCATAAGCACCACAAAAATTTTCTAAATCAATTTTTTAAAAAAAATTTAAATGTTGGACTGGTCTCTAGCAATAATTTGGCTATTACGGATTGAAAAAATATCAACTATCGTTGTATAGTTATAGCCAAAAAACCATATAAATAATATGCTGAAAATCGGCATTTGACTGCAAAGTTCCTCAATCTCAGAATCGACCTAACTTTTGCTAACCTGAATTTGTTCCACAGTGTAATCGAACAATGCAACCAACTTTTCCGCACTATTTCTAACTGTCGTCGACTTCAAGGAAGCTTTTGATCGTTAAAAACAGAAATATTATAAGGACACAATATAACGACTTTAAAACGCGCGTATTGCACTGCGGAAAGCCAGGTCAATTTTTCAACACAACCAGCGGGGTAAAACAAGGTTTGCAGTCACAAATCTTATTCGTCCAAACACTGCCGTCCCGCGACTGCCGGTTCTATGTACCGGATTGTCACGAAGCAAACACTCTTCCGCCAGGGCAGTCACCTTAACAATATGTGTTTTTTTGTTCGTGGTGGGAACAGCACTCCCCGGAATGCCTGCTTCGAATATCGCTGGTCCGGGCCGGGATCGAACAGAACCCCGGACCACCGTGCTATGTCTTTAGGGTGTAATCGCTGTGTGTGTGGGTGCATTTCAGGATCTATTCAGGTCTGAACCACATCATGAAATATAGCAAAACGGACTTTGTTGCCTCGTGCTGTAGCAGTGGGTCTCTGGATTTGGTGTCATCATCACCGTCTACACGTTCGTCGTCGATCCCCACAGTCTCCCAGTCACCAAAGATATCTGTGTCACCCCTGACTGTGCATCAATTTTGCAATTTAATTGTAATAATAGAATGTAATAGAATTCATGAGTCCAGGAAACATCATGGTCGCTGCGATCCATGAAACTAAGCTGAACGTACAGCACAGACCAGAAGAGGGCAGCAGTCATGTCTGTAACACCGAGATAGAGCTGTACAAAGTTTTCATCCCGCCGGTTGGTAGCTGTGCCCTGCGTCATTTGCCTTATAGCAATCTGCTATAAGGCAATAACCGCTTGGTCCTGGGAGACTTTAATGCTCACCACGAATTGTGGCATTCTCTCCTAGACAACGACCAGAGGGGCAAAGCTTTGGCAGATCAAATTGAAAGCTTTACGTGCTGCACAGTGAATGAGGACGCCCCCACGCGGATTATGGGCGATTGCCATAGCTAGCCAGAGTTTACTATGGCATCGCCTGGCCATAGTAATGTCACCTGGCAACCTGACAACTCACTGCGATCGGACCACCTTCCCATAACTCTCCATAAATAGACCATCCGACCTTATAACCTCTGAATGTCGTAAGTATTTCAATCAAAAAATGGCTGATTGGGATGCCTTCAGAGCCATTCCGTCGGACGTTCGGGTAGCCGAGAAAATGTTTCGGGCCATCATCAACGCAGCAGCTGCTCGCCATATCCTTGCTGGTCGAATACCCGAAGCAAGAACCAATTTTCCAACAGAGGCAGCGGGACTCAGAGACAAGCGTGATGACATTCGTCGCTCCAACCCTTCTGGCACTAGAATTAGGGATCTCAACTCTGAGATCAGTAGGTTGGTCAACGAATATATGTGGAACAAATGGCTAGACCACTACAACTTAAGTTCCGAAATTGGTAAGTTGTGGTCAACGGTTAAATCGCTCTCTAACCCTGGATGGAAGGATGATCGAACAGCCGTCACTTTCAGTGATAGAACAGTGACCGATCCGAAGCGGTGCGCGTGTTATTTTAACCACCTTTTATTTAGCACCCAGAGTGATAAGACGAAGAGGAGAGTATTGCGTCGTATCCGCACTCTCCGAGTCGAAGAGGCATCACCACAATTTAACATTGGCAAAGTTGCCCATGTCATCCGCAGCGCAGTCAACGAAGGCGCTGGTTCCGGACGGAATCCCAATGCTGATGTTAAAGCACTTGGATACACTGGGAGTAGAGTACATGACCAAACTTCCCAATCTGTCGCTAGCCACTTAGTTCCCGATGCCTGGAAAATGGGCAGAGTGGTACCGCTACTGAAGCCAGGTAAAGATGCAAGCAAAGGAGAATCCTACAGGCCGATCTCCTTGCTTTTCCCAATAGCAAAGACACTGCTCCTCCACAGCACAACTGCTTTACATGCTATGACCACACGTATAAGTCGCGGCCTTAACCAGAATAAGACCAACGACAGGACGGTCATTGTGGCCTTACAAAATCCTTCGAAGCAGTCAATCATGCCAATCTGTTCGAGGACATTGCAGAAACGTCCCTTTCACCCAATTTGAAATGTTGGGTCGTAAACTATATGTGTGGGCGCCAGTCATATGTAGAATTCAGAGATAGACAGTCGAAGCCCCGTAGAGTTAAACAAGGAGTTCCCCAGGGTGGAGTCATATCCCCGGCTCTGTTTAACCTCTAAATTGTGTCGTACGCTGACGATTGCACAATTCACAATCAAAAAATGGCTGATTGGGATGCCTTCAGAGCCATTCCGTCGGACGTTCGGGTAGCCGAGAAAATGTTTCGGGCCATCATCAACGCAGCAGCTGCTCGCCATATCCTTGCTGGTCGAATACCCGAAGCAAGAACCAATTTTCCAGCAGAGGCAGCGGGACTCAGAGACAAGCGTGATGACATTCGTCGCTCCAACCCTTCTGGCACTAGAATTAGGGATCTCAACTCTGAGATCAGTAGGTTGGTCAACGAATATATGTGGAACAAATGGCTAGACCACTACAACTTAAGTTCCGAAATTGGTAAGTTGTGGTCAACGGTTAAATCGCTCTCTAACCCTGGATGGAAGGATGATCGAACAGCCGTCACTTTCAGTGATAGAACAGTGACCGATCCGAAGCGGTGCGCGTGTTATTTTAACCACCTTTTATTTAGCACCCAGAGTGATAAGACGAAGAGGAGAGTATTGCGTCGTATCCGCACTCTCCGAGTCGAAGAGGCATCACCACAATTTAACATTGGCAAAGTTGCCCATGTCATCCGCAGCGCAGTCAACGAAGGCGCTGGTTCCGGACGGAATCCCAATGCTGATGTTAAAGCACTTGGATACACTGGGAGTAGAGTACATGACCAAACTTCCCAATCTGTCGCTAGCCACTTAGTTCCCGATGCCTGGAAAATGGGAAGAGTGGTACCGCTACTGAAGCCAGGTAAAGATGCAAGCAAAGGAGAATCCTACAGGCCGATCTCCTTGCTTTTCCCAATAGCAAAGACACTGCTCCTCCACAGCACAACTGCTTTACATGCTATGACCACACGTATAAGTCGCGGCCTTAACCAGAATAAGACCAACGACAGGACGGTCATTGTGGCCTTACAAAAACCTTCGAAGCAGTCAATCATGCCAATCTGTTCGAGGACATTGCAGAAACGTCCCTTTCACCCAATTTGAAATGTTGGGTCGTAAACTATATGTGTGGGCGCCAGTCATATGTAGAATTCAGAGATAGACAGTCGAAGCCCCGTAGAGTTAAACAAGGAGTTCCCCAGGGTGGAGTGATATCCCCGGCTCTGTTTAACCTCTACCTCTCTAAACTTCCTGCACCACCAGACGGCGTTGAAATTGTGTCGTACGCTGACGACTGCACAATTCTGGCGTCAGGACCTACAGTGGATGACATACGCGAGAAAATAAACTCTTACCTCACTGACTTAGCACGCTTTTTCACTGCGAGGAATATGAAAATATCCGCCTCCAAATCAACCGCCACACTGTTTACTGCATGGACCGCAGACGTGCGGTTGTCACTCAATGTGAAAGTCGATGACGTCAACATCCCGACTACCAACTACACCAAAATCCTTGGGGTCACATTAGACAGCCTTTTTCGATCCACAGCACCTGTGTGATCGGCGAACGTGAGTACGACGCAGTGGAAGAAAATTCAGACTTGCCAGAATGCCGCCATCAGAACATCAACAGGTCTTCTGAGGACCATCTACATGAGGAGACGAAGGTCCTAACCGTGCGCAGACACAATTTCCTGCTGTCTAAGCAATACCCGCTAGGCTGTTTTGTTTACGTATGTTAGTTCGATTTTTTTTAATCGAACTTTGCAGTCAAATGCCGATTTTCAGCATATTGTTTATATGTTTTTTTTTTGGCTATAACTCGACTTTTTGATATTTTTCAATCTGTAAAAGTCAAATTATTACTAGAGACCTGCCCAACAATTGAAATTTTTTAAAAAATTGACATTTTTGTGGTGCTTATGAAGAAAAATGTTTTTTTTTAAGCTTTTTAAAAATATTTTCCACAAAACTAATTCTTTTTTGCTTTCTGCTTGATCTATAATATGCTTTTTAGTTTTTTCAGTAATTTTAATTTGAAAAGAAAACAATCATTATACAAAACTTGCGTTTTCCAGCTTAATATTAATTTACTTATTTTTTATGTATCAATTTTGTTCAGTGTTGGTTTTGAAGAAACATTGAAAAAGAAAGAGGTAGAAGTAATTAAAAAGTGAAGTTCCAAGAAATAGGAATTAGTAAAACAACTTTTTTGTTTTCAACCACCGCACAGGTAGCGATTTTTTTTTATTTCAGTTGAGACTCGAAACTCAGCCGAAGCTGATGTCATCTCATTTTTTTGGAACTTATATCATTTTGTGAGTGATTTAAGTTAAGTGCATCGGTTTCATAAAAACAACAAAAAAAAAACATTGTATTAAAAATGTCGGAACTAAAATGAAAATGGACCATTTTTGCAATGTTTGTGGACGTTTCATAGCAAGCGATGAAAAATGTGGCAATGCGAGCGATTTTTTTTTTGGGACACCTTTAAAGAAGAGGAAGACGAGGAAGAAGGGGAAGACAAAGGTGAAATTCCAGAATATCTGTTGGACGAAATTATCGACTTTTCAGATGATGACCAAGATATTAGACAGAGCAGTGATGTTGATCCACAGCCGCCTGCTAAACGGCAACTTGCCAAATCAATAATTTAATTTATTTAATTTTATTTACTTAAAACTTTTCATAACTAACATTTCAAAATTTTATTTTTATACATATTTTTGTAATTTCTTTTTCAATGTTTCTCCAAAACCAACATTGAACAAAATTGATACATAAAAAAGTGAGAAGTAAATTAATATTAAGCTGTAAAACGCAAGTTTTGTATTATGATTGTTTTCTTTTCAAAAAAAATTTATTGAAGAAACTGAGAAGCATATTATAGATCAAACAAAAAGCATGAAAAAAATAGTTTTTCCAACATTTTGCTTCATAAGCACCACAAAAATTTTCTAAATCAATTTTTTAAAAAAAATTTAAATGTTGGACTGGTCTCTAGCAATAATTTGGCTATTACGGATTGAAAAAATATCAACTATCGTTGTATAGTTATAGCCAAAAAACCATATAAATAATATGCTGAAAATCGGCATTTGACTGCAAAGTTCCTCAATCTCAGAATCGACCTAACTTTTGCTAACCTGAATTTGTTCCACAGTGTAATCGAACAATGCAACCAACTTTTCCGCACTATTTCTAACTGTCGTCGACTTCAAGGAAGCTTTTGATCGTTAAAAACAGAAATATTATAAGGACACAATATAACGACTTTAAAACGCGCGTATTGCACTGCGGAAAGCCAGGTCAATTTTTCAACACAACCAGCGGGGTAAAACAAGGTTTGCAGTCACAAATCTTATTCGTCCAAACACTGCCGTCCCGCGACTGCCGGTTCTATGTACCGGATTGTCACGAAGCAAACACTCTTCCGCCAGGGCAGTCACCTTAACAATATGTGTTTTTTTGTTCGTGGTGGGAACAGCACTCCCCGGAATGCCTGCTTCGAATATCGCTGGTCCGGGCCGGGATCGAACAGAACCCCGGACCACCGTGCTATGTCTTTAGGGTGTAATCGCTGTGTGTGTGGGTGCATTTCAGGATCTATTCAGGTCTGAACCACATCATGAAATAAAGCAAAACGGACTTTGTTGCCTCGTGCTGTAGCAGTGGGTCTCTGGATTTGGTGTCATCATCACCGTCTACACGTTCGTCGTCGATCCCCACAGTCTCCCAGTCACCAAAGATATCTGTGTCACCCCTGACTGTGCATCAATTTTGCAATTTAATTGTAATAATAGAATGTAATAGAATTCATGAGTCCAGGAAACATCATGGTCGCTGCGATCCATGAAACTAAGCTGAACGTACAGCACAGACCAGAAGAGGGCAGCAGTCATGTCTGTAACACCGAGATAGAGCTGTACAAAGTTTTCATCCCGCCGGTTGGTAGCTGTGCCCTGCGTCATTTGCCTTATAGCAATCTGCTATAAGGCAATAACCGCTTGGTCCTGGGAGACTTTAATGCTCACCACGAATTGTGGCATTCTCTCCTAGACAACGACCAGAGGGGCAAAGCTTTGGCAGATCAAATTGAAAGCTTTACGTGCTGCACAGTGAATGAGGACGCCCCCACGCGGATTATGGGCGATTGCCATAGCTAGCCAGAGTTTACTATGGCATCGCCTGGCCATAGTAATGTCACCTGGCAACCTGACAACTCACTGCGATCGGACCACCTTCCCATAACTCTCCATAAATAGACCATCCGACCTTATAACCTCTGAATGTCGTAAGTATTTCAATCAAAAAATGGCTGATTGGGATGCCTTCAGAGCCATTCCGTCGGACGTTCGGGTAGCCGAGAAAATGTTTCGGGCCATCATCAACGCAGCAGCTGCTCGCCATATCCTTGCTGGTCGAATACCCGAAGCAAGAACCAATTTTCCAACAGAGGCAGCGGGACTCAGAGACAAGCGTGATGACATTCGTCGCTCCAACCCTTCTGGCACTAGAATTAGGGATCTCAACTCTGAGATCAGTAGGTTGGTCAACGAATATATGTGGAACAAATGGCTAGACCACTACAACTTAAGTTCCGAAATTGGTAAGTTGTGGTCAACGGTTAAATCGCTCTCTAACCCTGGATGGAAGGATGATCGAACAGCCGTCACTTTCAGTGATAGAACAGTGACCGATCCGAAGCGGTGCGCGTGTTATTTTAACCACCTTTTATTTAGCACCCAGAGTGATAAGACGAAGAGGAGAGTATTGCGTCGTATCCGCACTCTCCGAGTCGAAGAGGCATCACCACAATTTAACATTGGCAAAGTTGCCCATGTCATCCGCAGCGCAGTCAACGAAGGCGCTGGTTCCGGACGGAATCCCAATGCTGATGTTAAAGCACTTGGATACACTGGGAGTAGAGTACATGACCAAACTTCCCAATCTGTCGCTAGCCACTTAGTTCCCGATGCCTGGAAAATGGGCAGAGTGGTACCGCTACTGAAGCCAGGTAAAGATGCAAGCAAAGGAGAATCCTACAGGCCGATCTCCTTGCTTTTCCCAATAGCAAAGACACTGCTCCTCCACAGCACAACTGCTTTACATGCTATGACCACACGTATAAGTCGCGGCCTTAACCAGAATAAGACCAACGACAGGACGGTCATTGTGGCCTTACAAAATCCTTCGAAGCAGTCAATCATGCCAATCTGTTCGAGGACATTGCAGAAACGTCCCTTTCACCCAATTTGAAATGTTGGGTCGTAAACTATATGTGTGGGCGCCAGTCATATGTAGAATTCAGAGATAGACAGTCGAAGCCCCGTAGAGTTAAACAAGGAGTTCCCCAGGGTGGAGTCATATCCCCGGCTCTGTTTAACCTCTAAATTGTGTCGTACGCTGACGATTGCACAATTCTGGCGTCAGGACCTAAAGTGGATGACATATGCGAGAAAATAAACTCTTACCTCACTGACTTTCGCTTTTTTACTGCGAGGAATATGAAAATATCCGCCTCCAAATCATCCGCCACACTGTTTACTGCATGGACAGCAGAGGTGCGGTTATCACTCAATGTGAAAGTCGATGACGTCAACATCCCGACTACCAACTACCCCAAAATCCTTGGGGTCACATTGGACAGCCTTTTTCGATCCCCTGCACATGCTACAGCTATCTGAGATAAACTCAAAAGTAGGAACAAGGTCCTCAAGTCACTTGCCGGCAGTACTTGGGGAGCCGACAAAGAAACCTTGTTGACCTCTTACAAAGCGATAGGTCGGTCTGAAGCAAACTACGCAGCACCTGTATGGTCGGCGAACGTGAGTACGACGCACTGGAAGAAAATTCAGACTTGCCAGAATGCCGTCCTCAGAACATCAACAGGGTGTCTTCTGAGGACCATCTACATGAGGAGACGAAGGTCCTAACCGAGCGCAGACACAATTTCCTGCTGTCTAAGCAATACCCGCTAGGCTGTTTTTGCAGCAGTTATCCTAACCACCGCCTCTTGGACAGGATGCCTTCGCCCAGGCAGATCAGATCTTCATGATCTAAAAAGAGAGGTCCAGCGGTATAAGAGAGAACCCTAAGATCATCGAAACTACCTGTCAGGTCTGAACAACATTCACGCCCATAAAGTCGCAGCAGTAGTATCCAGTTACTGTGTTAATGCTGTGCTGCTGAGGAGTAGGTAGTACCTCGGCACACGCGCGTGTTTCTGGCGCAGCTGAGATCTGGATGGTGCAGCTGCTCAATTCTTACTGACCACAAATTGATGCTAACGTTCCGGACATCTGTCCCGCCTGCCATCATGGAACACATGGTGTGCTGCACCTCTTCAATTGTATTTTTTTTTTTTTTATTATTTTTTACACCTTTTATATATTTATCTTTGGCATCTTTGTAACAAAGTATTTGAACTTTTCGCATGCATTTTGAAAATAAAAACCCAAAACTTTGTATTATTAAGTCGAAACTACCTTTACCAATCACACAATTTTTAAGATAATGAAATTGAGAAAAAGAAAGTAATGAACAAAAAATTTGAGAATGTAAAAAAATACATATCAAAGAGCCACGCACATACTGTGGGTACTCGTACATGTACGTAAGGGAGAATTGGTAAACAAATAAAGGGCAACGAAGAAATAGAGATCAGTAGAACACAGCAACGACTACAAAATATTATCTAATTTTGGCCAATAAGACAGTGGCGGTAACAAAAGGGTGCCTCTGCCCAGACAGATCAGGTACGATCTTCATGATCTAGAGAGAAGTCCAGCGGTACAAGAGAGAACCTTTAGATCATCGAAACAATCAGGCAGGTCTGAACAACATTTACGCTGATGAAGTCGCAGCAGCAGTATCCAGCTACAGTGTGAATGTAGTGCTAGGGGAACATCCCGCGGAGATTTTACCTGGTGAGAAGGTACTAACTCAGTAGACGCGCGTGCTTCTGGCTCAGCAGAGATCTTCATGTTGCAGCCGCCTCAACACTCAATGGTCACGAATTAATGCTAACGTTCCGGACATCTGTCCAGCCTGCCATCAGGGGCCACATGACGTGCTGCACCTCTTCGATTGTCCGGCCAAGCCTACTCAGATGGCTCCCATGCCTATGTGGATGCATCCAGTTCAAATGGCGCGTTTTCTCCGCCTGGACATCGAAGATCCCCTATAGACGAACATGTCTAAAAAATATATATTGTTGTTACAACAACAACGGATAAGATGGCATATCGATAATTCCGTGACTTTTCAAACTTCCCTCGTAGTTATATGAAATGCAATACTGCTCCCACCAAGTAACATCTGTTAATAGACGTCTGTTAAATTTTGAGAGCTCCGGTATTTAGTTTGTGTTTAACAGCTGCTTAAAACAAACAACCTCGTGGATTTTGTTAAGAATTAAAAAAAGAGTGAGTAAACATAATTTTTTGCGGCCGTCAATCAAACCAAGAAAATGCTTGATAAATACTATAGGGACTCTTCAAAATCGAATTACTTATAAATGGTAAAATAGGGGTTTACTGGCTATTGTTGTGATTGCGCAAGTACAAATGACGCTGGACGGCCAATACACCCGAAAATGTCAAAAAAATCAACGTTGGCCGATCGAAGAGTAAAAGTGTTCGAGATTATTGTTGCCATACGCATTTCATATGACAGTGTGACAAAATAGCTTGAATTGGGTTACATGTTGGTACTATTTCCTATTCCCAAACCTAAAGAAATGGCTCGGTGGAGAGATTCAGCTCCAACGATGAAATTATTCATCAAACAAATGCCTATTTAATGGACCTCGAGATCTCCTATGTTTTGAAAGGGATACAAAAATTGCAGAACCGTTGGACTAAGTGTATTGAGCTAAAAGGATATTATTCTGAAAAATACTTTTTGTTTGCAATAAACTGTTTTATTGAAAAAGTCAGGCAATTATTGATATGACCTCTTATAATAGAGAATAATAGAACCAGCTTGTTGGGGCAGTTGACTTGCATACAAGCAAAATACAAAATAAATGGCATACTTACCAAGCATTTCTATGTCTATTCATTATTTATTATTACTGCAGTCAAAAACGATTTTTTTTAAATAATTTTTTCTCCTGCGGCGCTATTGCTATACTCGTACGAGGGTTGCTATTTATATTTTGGTCCAGCAATAAAAACACAATAATATATCTTTGGAAATGGTTTTTATTGTTTTTCTAAATATTCTTCTTTAAGATCAATACACTTTTTCATGCGCAATTTACGAAGCACTTTTTTCACTCCGATTGAGACACCCCCAAAACATGATTTTTGAACGCTCCAACAACTGCTTCGGGCGATGAAAAACGTCGACCACGCATTTTTTTCTTGATGCTAGGGAATAAGGTAATTGGGTACTAAATCAGGACTGTACGGTGGATGGCCCATCAATTAGGTCATAGTTTCAGCTGATGTGTGAGAGCTCGCAATGTCGTGATGCAAAATGATCCGTCATATCTTATTATCTTTCCTCATTTCTTCGAACATTGTTGGTAAACAGATGGTTGTATACCACTTAGAATTGACCTCCTACGTTCCACTAAAGGCACTGTAGCAATATGGCCGGTTATACCGAAAAAACGCTATCATTTGCTTCGATGTAATTCTTCCACGAACCACTTTTGTTAGATTTGGCTCGTATTGAAAGGCCCATACGGTCGATTGCCATATTGTTTCGGGTTCATATGCATGGATCCATGATTCGTCACCTGTGACAATGTTATACGCTGCCTTTTAGTTATACTTTTTCAACATATCTTTGCACCAATCCACGAGCCTTTTTTGAGCATTCGTCAAATTATGTGGGATCCAACGAGAACAAATTTTTTTCACGACCAAATGAACATGAAATATCTTATTGACGCTTGTCATACTCATGCACAAGTATGCCTCAATCTCACGGTATGCCACATGTCGGTCTTGCTTAATCAGTTCACGCACAGTATCAATGGTTTCTGGCAAAGTGGCCGAAGTTGGACGTCCTTCACGAAATTCATCCTGGAGCGAATGGCATCCGAGAATGAACTCTTGATTCTAGCGATAAACAGTGGTTTTTGATGGTGCTTCATCGCCAAAAGTCGAAACAAGTTGATTTAAAAACTCTTGTCTCGATAACCCTCGCCCAAAATTGTTAAAAATTCATCGCACGAAAATGTTCACGGGATAATTCCATTTTTTGACTGAGATGAATTATTTCACACTGTAAACAATTCAATTCGCCCTCAAATGACAAAACGCGAAAACAATGTTCCACTATTAAATGACAAAGTTCAACCTTCCCAATAAAACCAGAAATTTGAAAAAATAGGTCCTTTTTAGAGCTGATTCAAATTTAATATTAAAAATGCCCACACTTTCTATGCGTGCTGTCGACAACGTTTCTGCACATTTAAAGATCTATACACGAAACATTGCTTGATTTTATTTTTTTCACGGCTTTTAACTAAAAATGCCTCATAACTGAAAAATGCTTATTTGAAGTTTTACTCGTATTTTATAATAACTTTTCATTTTGGAGATTACAAGGGATTGTAATCTCCCAAGCAAAGGCGAAAAAATATTTTAAATAGTTTTTCTTTGTTTTTTTTCTTATGATCATTTTTTCTTATTTTGGAGCAAAAGTAAATGTTCTCGTACTGAAAAACGTCAGTCGGACAGTCTATCAATATGGTAGGGATTGTTGCAGTGAGTTGCCTGTGTCCTATCTCTTTGACATAATACTTCGCATATGCAATGTCACGCATATGCGAAGTACGATGTTGTTGACACTACAATGACGATGCTGTTGACACTACAATGGTAGTCAGTCCATGTGGTAGGAATTCGGTCCGTGTCCTTACTCTTCGATATGCAAAATCAAGCAATGTTTCGTGTATAGATCTTTAAATGTGCAGAAACGTTGTCGACAGCACGCATAGAAAGGGTGGGCATTTTAAATTTGAATCAGCTCTAAAAAGGACCTATTTTTTTTCAAATTTCTGGTTTTATTGGAAAGGTTGAACTTTGTCATTTAATAGTGGAACTTTGTTTTCGCTTCGCCCAATAGGCCTAAGATTGTTTGGCCGAGGACAAAGAATGTTACCGAAAAATCGTGTTATTAGATGAAGCTCATTTTCATCTTAGTGGTTATGTCATTAAGCTTAATTGGTTCAAAGAACCCACAGGCGACTATAAAGAGTCCAATGCATCCACAACGAGTTACTGTTTGGTGTGGATTTTGGACCGGCGGCATCATTGGGCCATTTCTTTGAAAATAATCAAAAATGATGACCGCCAACGGTGAGCATTACCGCGCCATGCACAACCAATTTTGTTTCTAAAAATTCAAGAGAATGACATGGACGACCTTTCGTTTCAACAAGTCGGGGCCACATGTAACACAGCCAATCAACGCAACCATGTACTGAAAAATTGGATTTATCGGATGAAGTACTGCTGAGATAGTTGTGGCAGTCATATAAATAATATTGTGTCCCATTCTTATTTGACAATCTCCAACCTTTCCAATAAAACCAGGAATTTGAAAAATTATCAGTATTTTTTTTACAGCCGACTCAAATTTTAAATCGCCCACCCTATATGTGGAACCGAAAAGACGAACGGAGAAACGTAGGTGAAAGAGGCGAAGACGAAATATTATTTAAAATAATTTTTCTTCGGGGTTTTTGTTGTGTTATGATCATTTGTTTTTATTTTGAACGAAAAAAAGGTTCTCGTACTAAAAAACGACAGTCGGACAAGTCGTACAGTCTGTCAATATGTTAGGAATTAATTCAGTATGTCACCTGTGTCCTAAATCTCGCATATGTAAAATAAAGTGATGTGTCGTATATAGATCGTTAAGTGAGAAGTTGGTACCGAAGAGCCGTCTCACACCAACAACGAAACGAGCCTCTACCAGGCGTTGATGTTTTTGCTTTAACTTCGCTGACTTTTCCTTCTCTTATATGACAAACAACAACAAATGTTGTTACGAGGGCGGTTCGGAAACTTCTTAGCCTAGCACAAAAAGCGTGGTATAAACAGAAAAAAGTTAAGTGTTTTGGAAACTTCCATCTCTGCTATGAACACATGTTAAATTTTGTTTTGATCTGGCAACTCCTTCATATAGAAAAAGGTGTTCACAAAAGACGCATCCGCGATTTTTTTACAATGGATAAATTTGAAATACGTGGTGTCATTAAATATTTACATAAAAAGGTTTATCGGGACAAGAAATTCATAATGATGTGGTGAATGTGTTAGGTGAAAGTGCTCCTTCATATGCAACAGTAAAAAATTGGGTTGCAGAATTTAAACGTGGTCGTACAAGCATTGAAGATGAACCACGTAGTGGACGTCCAAAAACAGCAACAACAACAGAAATTGTAGCTAAAGTGCATGATATGGTATTAAATGATCGACGAATAAAAGTGCGTGAAATAGCTAATATCATGGGCATATCAAATGATCGAGTCCATTTAATTTTGCATGAAGAACTACAGATGAAAAAGCTTTCTGCAAGATGGGTGCCGGACTTGTTAACAGTCGACCAAAAACGCATAAGAATGAACATTTCTCAAGCTTGTTTGGATCGTTTTCAGCGAAATAAAATGGATTTTAAGTGTCGTTTCATAACTGTTGATGAGACATGGATCCACCACTATACTCCAGAGACAAAAGAACAATCCAAACAATGGACTGAAGCTGGAGGAAGTGCCCCAAAGAAGGCAAAAACAATTCAATCGGCGGGTAAGGTTATGGCAACGGTTTTTTGGGACTTCAAAGGTATTTTATTGATTGACTATCTGCAAAAGGGTAAAACAATAAATTCAGAGTACTATTGCAACCTTTTAGATCAATTAAATGTACAAATTCGAGAAATACGTCCTGGCTTACAACACAAAAAAATAATTTTTCATCAAGACAACGCACCAGCGCACAAGAGTGTTTTAACAATGGCTAAAATCAACGAATTAAAGTACGAGTTGCTTGACCACCCACCTTATTCTCCTGATTTAGCTCCCAGTGACTTTTACCTGTTCCCAAATCTAAAAAAAATCCTTGCTGGCAAGCGTTTTACCTCAAATGAAGATGCAATTACAGTTGTAAACCACTATTTTGAAGACCTTGAGGAAAACTATTTTAATCAGGGGATAGAATTGCTAGATAAGCTTTGGACTAAGTGTATTGAAGTTTCAGGAGATTATTTTAAAAAATAAAAATATTTTTGAAAAACTAACTATTCTCTTTCATTGATAGGCTAAGAACTTTCCGAACCGCCCTCGTAGATGAAAAAATTTTCCTTTACAATCGCACCGCAGGAAACAATTGTTGTACGAGTGTTGCTATTTATATTTCGGGTCCTGGAAATACTACGAGTAGTGTTCCCAGATGCAAACTGGAACTTCCATTTGGGCGAGGGTTATCGAGACAAGAGTTTTTAAATCAACTTGTTTCGACTTTTGGCGATGAAGCACCATCAAAAACCACTGCCATTCGCTCCAGGATGAATGTCGTGAAGGACGTCCAACTTCGGTCACTTTGCCAGAAACCATCGATTCTGTGCGTGAACTGATTAAGCAAGACCGAAGCGAAAATAATGTTCCACTATTAAATGACAAAGTTCAACCTTTCCAATAAAACCAGAAATTTTGAAAAAAAAAAAAAAGAATAGGGAGATGAAGAATTTTACCAAATAATAGTGTTTTCAGATGAAGCTCATATTCATATCGGTGGCTATGTCAATAAGCAAAATTGCCGCATATGTGGTTCAGAGAACCCACACGTGACTATTGAGTAGCCAATGTATCCGCAACCAGTTACTGTTTGGTGTGGATTTTATTTTGGCGGCATCATTGGGTAATTTGTTTTCGAAAATGAGCAAGGAGCAGCGTTACCGTCAACGGTGAGCGTTACCGCGCCATGCTCAACGAATTTTTGGAAACAAAAATAAAGTGAATGACATGGACATATCGTTTCAACAAGACGGCGCCACATGTCACATAGCCATCGCAACCATCGATGTTTTTCCCACTGTTTTTGAAAGTCGAATAATCAGCGGAAATTGTGATGTCAATTGGCCGTCTCGTGGTTGTGATTTAAGCCCTTTGGATTATATTCTGTGGTTTGCCATTTGTGATAAATGTTTTGCAAAGCATCCAGAGATAATGAAAAGTAAAATCAGTCAGTCAATATGGTAGGAATTGTTTCAATGAGTAACCTTTGTCCTCACTCTTCGACTTAATACTTCGCATATGGGCATTTCCATCGGAAGGTCCACCGAGACCACAAAATGAAAAGTTATTGAAAAGACTCTGTTGTATCATATTTCAATAGGGTAACAATCAAATTTAAATTATGTAAACGAATTTTACATATATTCATTACACAAAAAAAACTAACGGGATATTGCATATTTTGATGTCCCGTGCGACACCGAAAAAAGCATTTAGTGCGTCGAAAGCAAAAGCAGCAAGTTCACAAAATTTGTTTCCAAACAAAGTTTTGTTAAACAATGAATTTAAAAAAAAATGGCAAAATATAACAAGATTTGCGATCTTGGTCATAATATAAAGTTTGTTCCGTGGGACACCGTAAGAGTGAAATTTAAAAAATCGAGATATTTTTTTACACTAACAACTCATCACATATTTTAAATTATTTAAATGTAGTTTAGCAAACAAGGCGTTGATAAGAACAAAGAGAAATGCAAACGGTGGAGAGAAAATTTGAGGGAAGATGAAATAAAATTACAAAACCATAAATTTAAGAACAGGGAAAGAATGCGGAATGCTAGGTAAAAGTGCAAAGATGAAGGCAGTAATGAAATGATTGAAAAGAAAAGGCGGTATGAACGCATACGTGGACCAAAGCCGGAAAAACCTGGCAGAAACCCATTAATGAGAACTACCCTTTGCGTATAGTCTTCGAACTGCGTATGATATTGAGCTATGAAGATTGCTCTTCGCACATTTCGAAGACTATACGCAAAGGGTAATTCTCATTAATCATAGTGAGACTACTGTATAAGTAATTTGATTTGTAGCCGAAGTAATAGTTGCCAAGACTGCTGAAGAAAAACCTTGGCGGGTTTAGAAACAGCTGTACAGTCTGCTTGGCAACCGTAGCAAATACATGTCACCAATTTTTAGTTGATTTTGAAAAAGAAACAACAAAAATGTCTCACAACAAAATAAATACAGCAATACACTGTATTACTTCTATCAACGAGTTTTATATGAGCGATAACGTTAGTGTGCAGTTCCTTGTATTGCGTACAACTCTTTTTAAACGTTATGGGAACAAACGGGAAAGAAGAACACAATTTTGTTTGAAGGAAAATTAATTGCTAAACGTTTTATGATAATGACAGTGGGTGAAGCATATGAATTGTATAAAGAGGATAATCTAAACGAACCAGTTGGCAAACCAATGTTTTACAGTATGAGGCCACGTCATGTACAATAACACAGTGTGACAGAGAAAAAATACCTGAGAAATGATATTATTTTTCTTGTAGATTTTGCTGAGTACAACAAGAAACCAGTTTTCAAATTTCCCAAACACCTCCAAAAGGTGTTACGGGAAAAACCCGGGTTTTCGGATCTTACGGACTTTTATCCCAGTAACTTGGTTGAATATCCAAATTAAAGGTTGAACTTTGTATTTTTTAATGTTGTACAGGAATTTTCACAAACAAATTCTGGCTCATACCAGCGACTGAATTTGTAAGAACGATTGAAGACTGTTGTATATTTCCACCACAACAATATTTTATTTAAAATCACGCCTATGACGGATATCCGTAAATAGGCCACAAATGTAACAAAAGTTATTCCGTTTATCATACATTTTTTTGGTTAATTACACTCGATTATTATCACATTGCAAACTTTTTTGCTTATACAGTTTCAAAGCGAACAAGAAGTGATAAATCAAACAACACAATTGAACAAAAACTAAAACAATATGTTTACATGACAAATGGAATTCTGAGATATTCAATAAAAACGGTCAAACAAATATATCTGAGTAGTTTGCCAAAAGTTGTATATTTTAAAAAAAATGACACTAATTGTATTCGTAAGAATACTCTCTTAAAATGTAGTTCAAAAATTGTTCGGTTCCTTTAAAAAAAATTTTGTTTAAAAACAATTCCATACCCATTCGAAAGACCACAGTTTCTTCTTTCCAAATCAGCCGAAACTTAGGTTGATATTCAACCAAGTTACTAGCATTTAAGTGCGTACGATCCGAAAAAACGGTGTTTTTACCAGTAACTCCAGATTTTGGAGGTGTTTGGAAAATTTCAAAATCGGTTTCTTGTTTTACCCAGCAAGATCTACAAGAAAAATAATATCACTTCCCAGGTATTTTGACTTCATTCTTTTTTGTTACACTGTGTAACTTAACTAAAATGCCATACAATTTGTGTGTCTGCATGTAAAACGCTAATTTTGGCTATTTCTTGGAAAGCTGCAAGAAAATTATACCTTCATTTCCCAGCAATTATGAAAGCTTTCTTAAATCTTTTTGCTGCATATTCATAATGAAAATTGCATGACAAACATTTGCAAGAAAAGCTTAACAGATTTGAAATATCAATTTATTCCTTTGGCCTATTTTGCAGATATGCAAGATGAAGTTAACTGGAAGCAATAGCAGAAAATACTTAGTAGGGACATAAATACTGTTACAACATTGAACACACCCATTTCAATAGTAGAACTGAACATACCCCGTTAATCTCATATGGGTTTTGAAAGCTAACCTCAATATCATCATGGAGTGGTCAGATAATGAGAACCGTATCGCTGCAAAAGCGCTTTTCAAGTGTAAAATAAAAAAGGGATATTTTCAAAACGCTCCGGTCACTAGGGATATCCCGCAAGTTCGTCTACCGATGCATAAAACCGTTTGAGATGTAAAAAACCGTCACTGGTCGGGCCGCCCACGCTCTGTTCGAACAACGCATGTCATCAAAGCCGTTAAATCAAGAATTTACAGAAATCCGCTCCGAAAAGAGAAAATCATGGCCCGTGAGATAAATATTTCAAACGAAGTACCGGATATCTATTGACAGTAGCTTAAAAAAATGAAAAATGCAAACGTTATTTGGTGAGGCACGCTGATAACTTGCACAGAAAAATTTTGTTCACCGATAAAAATTTTTTTTTTACCGTTTAGGAAAAAGTTAACAAGCAAAATGATAGTGTATGCGCGGTAATCTAAGGGAGCATCTAAACTGATCCCAAGGGTGGAAAAGGGTCATTACTCAGCTTCAGTCATGGTATGGTGGGGTGTCTTTTACGATGGGGTCACTGACCTGCATTTCTGCGAACAAGGAGTTAAAACATCGGCCAAAGTTTACCAAGAAACCGTTTTGGAAGCTGTTGTGAGCCTCTTAAAAATTCCGTTTCAAAACCAGCCATGGACTTTCCAGCAGGATTCAGCGCCGGCCCATAAGGAGCGTTCATTTTCTCTGAAGAATGGCTCTCAGGCAGTCCAGATTTGAACCAATTGGATTACAAATTGTGGACGGTTTTAGAGGACAACGTTTGTCACAAAAGATACCACAACATTGGACCTCTTAAGAGTGCTTCGTTTAGAGCTGTGGCCAATTTTCCAATGGACGAGGTTCGTGCAGCTATTGACGATTGGCCAGTGCGATTTAAGGCGTATGTAAAGGCAAAAGGCGGACATTTCGAATAAGTAGATTCCTTTTGGATACAATATACATCAATAAATATATTAAAAAATATTTGGTCCAAAAACATTCAGTACTTTTTATTTTACAGCATAAAACGTGTGTAACAGTAATTATGTACTAAGTAGATAATCATACAGCTCTTTTCAATACCGTTGAAACTTTTTCTGAACTAATACTCGCTGTGGAAAAAAAATTACCCTCATTTAAAACTCATTTTTGCGAAAAGAGATCAGCAACAGTATTTTGATAAAACCAATAACAACTTAAAGCCTACTGAATTCGCCATTCAACTAGATTTTGCCGAAAATTTAAAGCTAACAAACCAAAATGGTTGGCATGGCCTACAGTCTTTCGCTCTCATTGATAAGTTAACGCATAACAAGCACGACGTTTTTACATTTTTGTTAAATTCTCTAAGTGAAATGAAGGAATCTTATGCATGTTTTTCAAAAATATTTATTTTTTCCGATGGCAGCTGTGCTCAATTTAAAAATAAATTTATAATAAGAAGCCCAGTTGACTTTAGCAAACAATCTCAGTAGATTGGAACCTTTTGTTCACATGGAAAAGGGCCCTTCGTTGGAGTTGGAGCAGTTGTCAAAAGGAAAGTTTGGCAGATAACGAAATCGAAAAACGTTGTTTTATCCGATGCATTGTCATTTTATAATTGTGCACAAAATAACGTCAATGGGTTTAAAATGTATTTTATGTCATCTGATGAAGCATTCCATGTTATACAATTTAGACGAAAAATGGAAAGAAGTAAAAAGCATTCCAGGTATATACCAGTTGCACTACTTTTGTGGCGATGGTCAAGAAGTGACAGCAGCTAGAACTGCATATTCCGAAAAAAAACAGTTTGCTATTCCTGATATTTTAATTTAAACATACTTTTTTCGATCATTATATTTGATATTACACAATATCCATGTAAATATTTTTTAATTTTTTGTCATACCATAATAAATACTCGTATATTGAATTTTTCTATTGATTTTAAAAGATTTTTACTAAGTCTTTTTTTATATTAGTCAAAAAAACACTAAAACAATATAAATGTCATGATGGATAAAAATGTCCTGTGCAACATGACCCGTGCGACCGAGCTTGATATTAAATTAAAAAAGTATTAATTACACTGTATGACAAATTTAAGCTTTTGGTTGCAGACATGAAAAAAATTAGTATATTCTGAAAGGAGGAAAAAATAAAATACACGTGTATCCCACTTTTTTTTGCATCAATTCGTATATTTGCAAAAAATTTATGGATATGGACTTGTATGTTAATACAAGATATGTCTATATAAGTGGTTTTTAACCAAATATATATTCACATTTTTCGCGAAAATACGAATTGATCTAGAAAAACTGGGACACACGGGTAGTTTATTTTTCGACGTAGATTCCGAATATATAGGTCTTCTTCATGTGTGCAAAAGCGTGTTGAACGGTGTTATTTTTCGGCAAAATAAAAACAATTTTTAATAAACATCAATGCACAACATAAAAAAATTTAACACTTTGGAATATTGCCTCAGGATTCGCTGAATTCGTCGTTTAGTTGTTGGTTGTGAAAACCACTTCCGGTTTTTGTCCCATACGACACCCGTTGTTTTTTCGCAATTATTTTGAAAATAAAAAATTAGCCAAAATCAACCTTAGTACTTATGGAGATTACTAAGAGTTATACGTTAAGACCACTATCAAAATATAAATTCGTTTTATTAGGATTTTTTCACTTTAAGTGCGTACGACTGTCCCGTGCGGTAGCACACATAGATGGCACCGAAGAGCCGTCATGCACCAACGAAGAAGCGAGCGTCTATCAGACGGTGATGTGTATGCTTTAACTTTGCTGACATTTCCTTCCCCATATGACAAATAACAACAAACCTGTTCTAATTAGCTTTTTTCTTTACAATCATACATCTCTGATATCAAAAAAAATTTTTAACCCGTTTGTTTAAAAAAATATTAAAAATTATTAAAAAAAATTATTAATAAAAATATTAAAAATTATTTTAAAAAAATTGCGCTTTTCAAATATTTTTTCGACTGCGCGAAAAAAGATTTTTGATCAGTATTGTAAACTTTTTTCCAAATTTTGTGAAAATTTCGCGCAGAAATTTTAACTAGAATGCCAATGTCTCGGGCATTTAAAGAATTAAATTCTAAAACAAAGTCCCAAATGGGTTCATAGGTACGAAATTCGGGGTCCCGTGAGAAGGAAAGTAAGGGTTGCCGACGAATTTTTGTCTTATTTTTTCAGTTGTTCCTTAACTAGATTTGTTTCAATTATTTACATTACCAAAATTGAAATTTAAAATAAAACAAAAAAATGGTATTAAACAAATCCTCAAGTATAATCAACAATGTAGAAGTCGTAGTAGTAGTCATTAAAAACATCACAAAAATTCGAATCAACAAACCGAAAAAAGCACCGACACGTGGTGGGTTTATTTATGTTTGTACCCTATTTAGTAGGCATTTAATGTGTTTTCCAACGACACCAAAAAATTAGTTACAAAATCAGATGTCGAATTATATACTTAAAATAAAACTCAAATATCTCATGTGTTTAATGGGTTAAATGTGAAACGAAATGTCGTCCATGTCATTTTCTTGAATTTTTGGGCTTAAGCTTGGCGCGGTAACACTGCTCTTTGCACATTTTCGAAGTAAAATGACCCAATAATGCCGCAAGCCCAAATATGAATTGGCTTCTCAATAATTCCGTATGGTTTCTCTATATTTCTTCATAACAAAACACATACAATGTACCTCCAAATCGGAGATATTTTGATCATTCCCACATTTTCCCATAAGCTCTAGCTAAAAAATATTATGCAAAGGATTGTTAATATGCTGTCTAGATATGTATGTTCATTTGTTCACCAAACATTGGGGTCCAGTAACTTTTTTTTCTTACTTTAAATTATGTACGTTCTTTACACTGATTTTTTTCGTAATTGTACCTAAAATAGATTTTTCCTGCGAATCCTAAACGCCACCCTCTGGCAAAAATATTTACTCTTTTTGAATATATTGATGTGTTTATCCGAACTTTGTGGTCTCGTAAATAGAAAAATAGAGTTACACCTTATCTAGATCTGTTTCCTAAGGAACAACATTAATTTAACACACAATTCGGGATGTTTGCGCAGTTTATGCATAGTTGGCGTTGCAAAAAATCTTATGTACATACATTTGCATGTATGCTGTGTAGACATCAAATTTTTGCGAGTTTTTTTTGTTACCTTTTCGCCAAGTTGCGCTTGAACTTGGTCCAGTTCACCATTTTTAATACTCCAGATAAGATCAGACATCTGTTAACTGAAGGAGACAAAAATGGGATAATATAAATGCTTCCTGATGATGTGGTGTTCTGAATTTAATAAAAATTTTCGAAACACACATCATTTCTTCAAAAGGGCTGTTCACAATAAGCGAATTGTCGATATCAGAGAATAAAGCCGTCCCATACATTTTCTAGCGGCTGGGCATTAAAGCTGTCGGCAGCTTCTTAATTAATGTACTAATCACGTAATGTAGCCATTTTCGTTTGGTGGTACTCAGCTAAAACAAAAAGTGTCGGAATTTACAACTGTTACTGCCACCTGAACGAAAATTAATGTTCTGACAATTGCTAGGTCAAGGAATATTTGACATTTTCAAAATAACCTTTGCAAGACACCAAGCAAAATCCAATTCAAAAACTACTAAAAGTAATATTTTATACATGACCAAAACTTTGATATAGTACAACTTCTTATGTGTTTTCGTGTATAACTTGACAAATGAAAAATCCGCATAAAACGTTTTAAAAAAGCAGTCATACTAATACATTTCGTCTGTGCGACACAATGTATAAGAAAAGCAAATTTTCCATGATATGTATTACATCACAAACAATTCAAGTGTACTGAGAAAATGGAAAAAACGATCGTAAACAATCAGTAATGTTCTGTCTGTCGTCCCTTCCGCACTCGTTTTATGTTGTCCGCGTTATAGTTGTAGTCCGTTCTTTTAAAAACACAAAATTTACATACAGTAAAGAAGAAAATAAATCTGTCATTATCCCTTAAAAGAAAATACTTATCGAGCATGAAATTCATCAATCATTTGTAATGAGTTGGTATAAGTTTAGGCCTGCCTAATAATTTGCCGGCGCTTTAAAATAACGCCACTGGCTCTAATTTGTTTTCATGTTTCTGCCGGCACTCAATAGCGCTAAGGCAAATTTCTTTATTTTTAGAGCACTTCTGAGCGCTTAGATTTTCGAAATAAAAAACGCGCCAATTAATCGGCTGTTTCATTCAGACTGTGTTTATTTCGTAAATCGCGATCCTTATAAATAAAAATAACGGTATTTTTAATCCTAATTTTCTTAACATCAATATCCTTAAAAGTAAAAAATAATTTCTTAGTAGTAATCAGCTGTGTAAAGAAAGCAATAATTATTAGAACTATTACTTATTATCGATATCGCTACATCCTCTCCCTTACAAAAAAAGTATACAACCCAAAAACTTGTTTGTACAGTGAACTCGCGGTAATGTGACCT